>JAJIZL010021390.1:674400-735260 GCA_023969395.1 Amblyomma maculatum
TCGACAACTTTGGCGAGTGTTTCACGCCATGGAGCGGTCTTCTCAAGTTTCTGATTACACAAAGAGCATTCGCCTTGCGATGAATGTAGATGAGGACACATTTGCAAAACAGGCAGCCAGACAGTTTTTTCCCCACTATGATTCCATCTCGACTTCTCCACCTTGCTTACCAGTTACCGAACCTCCCGATGACATTACTTCTGACCTAACCATGGCAGAGCTGCTGGCCTCAATTGAACGCCTCAAATCTAACTCTGCTCCCGGACCTGACGGCATACCTAACTCCTTATTCCGCAACTTGGAAGGGACTGCTTTGCAGGCCCTGCTTGATGCATTCAGTGACGTGTGGCATTGTGGTGTCATGCCGGACGAGTGGAAGCAGTCTATTGTTGTTGCAATACCGAAGTCAGGTCATCCTCCAGTATCTCTCTCGGCCCTTCGTCCAATTTCCCTGACGCCAACAATCTGCAAGCTTTACGAAAATGTTCTCGCCACTCGCTTATCGTGGTGGTTGGAATCCCATGATTGTTATCCGGAATCCCAAATTGGCTTCCGCCCGCAAATAGGAACGGAGGACGGTCTTGCTGCTTTGGCTGCTGACGTGCTTCACCACTCTCCGCACAGTTATCTTGTGAGAACTGTGATCGCTACAGATATAACAAAGGCATATGATAATACCCTTCACACAGCCATTCTTGCCTCCCTACAAACTCTTGATCTCCCTCACAGGTTTCTCCTCTCCATTCACGGCTTTCTAATGAATAGAACGTTCAGTGTGCGTGTCCATGGAAAGCCAATTGGTCACTTCCCCTCAAACAGATGGGTGGCCCAGGGCTCCGTTCTCGCCCCTACATTATTTAATGTGGCCTATATTCCACTTGTTCGAGCCCTAGAGGACATCTCTTCTATACGCGTGGTTGCGTATGCCGATGATATAACCTTGTGGTGCTGTCACCCAGATAAGTCTGTCCATCAGGCGGCCCTCCAGCATGCGCTGGATGTATTGACATTTCGCCTCTCTCCTTTGGGTCTAACTCTTTCGCACACAAAATCCTGTTTCATTCGCATTGGAAATAAAGCTGGCTTACGGAAAGCTCCCACTATAAATTTTACGATAGATAATACCCCGATTCATCAGGCACAAATCGTTCGTATTCTTGGTCTTCTTCATTCCTCTTCGACTGGCACCCTGTGGCTGACAGCCGTCCGTAAGTCCGCTCACGCTACTCTAGGTCTGATTCGTCGCATAGCTATAAGCTCTGGCGGCGCGCGTGCTCACACGGCCCGCCAGCTTGTTCGCTCTGTGCTCCAGCCGCGTATAATCTACCAGGCACAGTTTCAACGTCTCACCCGCAGACAGTGGGACTCCCTTGTGGCCATCAATCGTGAGGCTATGCGTGCAATAACATATCTTTCCCGCCTAACAGCCATACCAATACTTCAGGAGTACGCCCAGCTAAATACGCTCAGTGAACTCGTTGATCAGCGGTTGGCAAACAGAGCTCGCAAACAGTCTTTACAACATCATTTAAAGACGCTGCCTTCATGGTCGTACTGCCTGCTCATGGGCAATCGCCCCACTGCTTCCCCGTCGGTATCATCCGCACATCTGCCTGAAGGGTGCATATTATATACCGATGCACCACATACTGCAGAGCGAGGAGCTACTTCTGTGTATAGTCCCTCTCATCCGCATCTCAACACTTACATGACATATACCGCGGATACGTGCACCCCTCTGGCACTGGAACTTCAAGCCATTTACAATGCCGTACATTCCCTTCCGTCATTTCCTACATTCAATGCAGTTCATCTTTACACAGACTCTCTCACTGCCCTTAAACAGCTTAAGGCCGTTCGACGCGCATTACAAATACCACAGTCCATACATTTGCTTTGTTCAAAGTACCCATATCCTGTGCGCATACACTGGATTCGCGGCCATGCTTGCGATCCACATAATATTCAAGCGGATGCTATGACGCACATAAACACATCAGGTGATCTACCCACTTCCCCTCTTCCCCCAGATCCGTTCCTGTCCCACGTTTCTGATTCGCAAGTTCTGCGACAGCGAACATGCGCTCTAATTCCTCCGCGTTCGCACCCTCTCCCCCGTAGTCTTACTCGGCAAGAGGAGGTATCAGTGCGCCGGATCCGGGCAGGGGCGGCTCTGACCCCATCTGTTCGACATCGATGGCGGGATAAAGATCTACCAGTGACTGACAGGTGCCCTCACTGTGACACTGCACCTGACGTCTGCGATGTGCGTCACTTGTTGTGGACGTGTCCATCAACGACTCACATTAGACAACGGATAATCATGAAGGTGGGCCTGCGGTGGAATCATGATTGTGATTATGAGAAATGGACAATGGACAATCGCTACACTGCCAACCTCTGCGAATACATAAGCGCAACTAGACTTCACTCCTTCTTTAAACTTTCTATCTTCTGCACCCCATTCCCCCTTTCTCAACTTATGCCTGGTGGCAAACGTTTAGAAAATAAAAAAAAAAGTCCAGCACCAGCGCTCCGCTCGGGCCAACAACCGCTTCGTCGTCGTCGGCACCAAGCACGGCTGTCGCGCGGCGCTAGGCACGTGGAAATATCATTTCGCACAAACACGTGGGTGCGCCTTTGAAGCTCGGTTTTGACATTGACATGGCGCGGACACTGTCTTGGACGGGGAAGAAAAATAGTACGCATAGCGCTGAAAAGGCGACAGGCGTAATCAGAAACATCAGTATGGGAGATATGCGAGGGACTGAAGAATTCGCCCGGTACGTGAAGAGTGGTGCCGAACGTAAGCTCGGCTCTGCGACGATGAAGAGAGACACTGCGTAGAGCTGTAAGGACGCCAAGCATGACGAAAGGAACGCGCTGGATTGAGGGACTTCCTGGATGTTGAAGGATAAGTCCAATTAATGATGAAGTCTTCAGCTGCCAGTGAAAAGGTTCATTGACGCCATTTTATATTGCAAGGAAACATCTAATATGATTCAAACCGAGAAGCCGAGAGAGGTGAGCGAATAATGTGGAGTCAAACTGGCTTCCACAATCAGTCCTAAGGGTGTCTGGGATAATATGGCGGCTAATCCAGAGTAAGTAATGCTTCAGCTATCAACTCGGCTGTGATGTCCTGAAGTGTCAGCGCTTCAGGCCAGAGAGTGAATCTGCCAAACTCAGCTAGGCAGGTAGCGATGGCTCTGCGAGGTGGTCTTCTACCCCTATGAATATATAAGCAGCCAAATAGCTACAGATGAACATTATACTGCTGATAGCTGAGGCAGGTGCGCGACCAGCGGGAAATATCTAAGCTGCCGCTGGGGAGCCGTAGTGGTCTGTGGCGAGTCTGGTTGGCGCGAATGCCTGGATGAGCTAAGGAATAGATAGAATCAGACAATCCAGTGGTATGGGCTAGCAAGTAGGAACGATGAAGGCTGGTCGACATCTCACAAACTAGGCACACATTTCGGTCAGGGAGGAAGACTTCTTCAAGCACCAGAGCGGTGCAGCTTGCAGGACGCAGTCGGAGCTCGTCATAGGAATTCACATCACAACGGTAGTCATAGTCTTGAAATCCATGACTGTTCAGTCTGGCTTCGTTGCATGAATTGCGGCATTTGAAAGTTAGAGGGCAACTGCATTGGAAACCTAGGCAGTATTGGCTGACTTCCGACCTATGGCCGACCATTGGCGGCTGGTCGGCAGCAGACCTGGACGGCAATGGGTGATTGGCCGAATGACGGTGCATGGTTGGCCGCTATCAGGTTGGGAATTACTCGACCTTCGCCGAAGGCTCAAGCTCGGGCACAAGACTAAACGCCAACGGAGTTGGCTAAGGTTCCTCGGCCGCTAGGTGGGCTCATGGTCTGCCGCGTGCTAGGTTGGGTCAACGGCTAAGGCCAGCGCCAATGCCCGAGATTGTAAACCCTACTGAAATCCGAGTTGTATTGTAAGCTTGGCTGGGCGTTTGGTGGCTCATTTTCGCCTACGTGCCAGGTTGACCAGCAGTCGGCCAGCGCGCACGACCCAAGTATATGCCTCTACTAGATATATCGTATATCCATAAGTCAGCGCAGAATAGCTCTAGGCGCGACTTATTCCGACCGTTCAGGAGAGCATTTAACAACTGATGAAACTCAGGCGCTAAATCACCATACACTAGTCATTGCACCACATTGTATTATGTAAATATGTTTAGACCTTGCAAAAATCTATTCTCCTACCTATGTAAGCATGGGCAATTGAAAGAGAAATACCTTAAGAATAACGGGCTTAAGCCAATATAAACCAAAAGGTTGGCGAAAAAGAACACTAAGCATGGCAGGAAAGGAAGAACAACAACATAAAGAAGGCCATCCATTATTTCGTCGCTTGATTTAAAGAATCTCAAATCATTGTTTCTTCCTAATGCGGATATAGCCCGATTTTCAATAGCACGAGCTGCTTAATGGCTTGTCATCAATAAATAAAACATGTTGAGGCTCATAAGGGAGGCATAGCGCGCTTGAAAATGTAACAGACCTAAAGGTATTGTGAATGTTTTATCTCTGATGTAATTGTTTAAGCGAAGAACCTTCGGTACCTGACAGCGTCGGGTGCACACGCTCGTGTAACGTACTCATTCCCCATTGGTTGTGCTGAGCGGAACGTTCACTGCGGCCTAGATTTGTTATATATGCTTTATAATATAGCTTCTTTTGCTATGTGTTTATTGCGGATATGTAGAGACAGAGAGAGAGAGATAATAAATGCAGCCTGTATGCAAATCGATACGCGAGAGAACGATATAGCGAAACATTCTGCGTGGTGTAGCTGACTGCATTAAAGCTGGAGGAAGCGTGCATTCATGGACGTTGCACGGAGCAGCAAAACAGATAATAACAATGTTCTCCAATAAAATAAAACCTGGTAAATATGCGCAAAAATGAGAAATTCTTACAATTTTGAGGGAAGCTTTATGAGCCCAAATTTAAAACTCTTAATTGTAGCTCAGCTCAAGTTTTATTTCACAGTCAAGAATGTTGGAAATATAAAACATAACAAATGCTCAGCATGACGCTGAGTTACATTTTTTGCAATTATAATGGGCAAAAATGCTTAGTATGCACAGTATCATTGCTCAAATCCAGTATCTTGTTCTTTCATCAAATAAACAATTGTACTTACATATGAAGCATAAAAAGTGCAATGGACGCTATTTTATAATTATGCGCAGGGGAAATATAAATCAATGCGATATCAATTGCGTATTTTTGACATTGCATATTTTGAAAGACACTGCCGCATTAGAATATTTGTAAGCTAGGCACAACTTTGGTGTTGCCAACCTTCACTTTCTCTAACAGCTGCACTTGATGAACTGAATGACTTGAGTACTTAACTAGCCAGGGATATAGCTCCGATGCGTACGCAGTGCCCATTTTCTAGAATGACCGCAATGGCGTGATTCTCGTAGTATTTGTAAGTGAAATTTGTAAAGCTTTCAAATCTCTTAAACTATATAATATAATGAAGCTATTCTGTTTGTATTATACATGCTGTGAGCACTAGCTTGAGCCAAAGCCTAAATTAACCTATTAGAAACAGGTGATGGAAGCCGGTCGTCCATTGCTGGCAGCTACTTTGCACAGAAAACTCATTCTTTTTGTTTTGTTAGCAGTAAACTGGAGGTTGCTGCTTCAAGTGCTAAATATTCAGTTTAGACTACGAATGGAATTTTTGTTTTGTTAGCAGTAAACTGGAGGTTGCTGCTTCAAGTGCTATATATTCAGTTCAGACTACGAATGGAATTTATAGAGCTTGAGTGACTCTTCAGAAACCCCGTCATAATTATTTGCGGCAAGGAAACCTCATGCTTGTTTTTTTTTTCATCTGTAGAGAAACTCCGCGGAATTTAGGTAGAAAAGGTTACCACTCTGTTCGCGTGCCGCAATAATTCAGCTCTTATACCATGATTTGAGCGAGCGAAACAACTTGCAGCCAGTATGGGTGACTTCCGTGCAGAGTAAGCATGGTATCCTGGCACTCTTTACTCCAGGTTAGCCTTCTGGCGCGCATGAAAAGTCGAGTTACAGATAGCGCGCCGTACTTTGCTATAACAGTAAAGGCTGCGAAGCGCTAAAGATTTAAATGAATGGATAAGTATTTGTCAATTGCAACCAAAAAAAAAAATCAAATATAGTCTAGTTGAATAGTTTGATGAGGGAATGAATACACCATCGGTAACTTACATCCAGCCGTTGAGCCCTGGGGCGCAATTTTATTGTCTTGGTACCTAAATTTTATTTTCGTGGCTTACTGCTTTATCTGGAGAAAAATCTATTGTGACGGTTTTTCATCACGAATAATAAAGGGTGGTTTTTGCAGGTGCTCTTAAACATAGCAATTACCATTCATTGTGTAGTGATTATTCAGTAATTAGGTAAATAATGTCAAATGTTTCGAACGTTGTCTGTAGCGGTCAAGGGAGCTTCCTGCAATATGTAACTGTATTCCTTCGTCTGCCTCGGAATTGTCATTTACAGTCCTTGGATTAATTACGCTGGGACACGCAGTATGTGTATAAAAATGGTACAGGCCATATTTCAATCGACTTCCGACATCGTTTGATGACTGCAACATCGAATCTCACTCCCCATCATACTGAATATCCAGTGATAATCGGCAGACAGAAACCTTGGGTCACATTTTGGAGCGTGGAAAATCATTATTCCTATGAATACCGAGAAAAAAAAATTATTTTTATTTCGTATATTTTCAGGGTACCTTAGGAGGTACAGCGTACCCCTAAGGGACGTCTTGTCCTTGAATGCCACGACAGCAGTCAGGCGATGGCTCGTAAGAGCGAAGGAATAGGACGGCGACCACAACGAGCAAAGAAACATTCTATCTTAAACTCAACCTAGCAGCTGGGAAGCCGGAATAAATTGTTGTGAACACAGACCATCCTAACAAGTTCTAAGAAAAGTGCTACTTTTACTAGGAAACTTTTGAACCTCTTTCAAATATTTAAGAAAAGCAAATTAAAAGTGCTTCTTGAATTCGCTTTATTCAATGTGCCGGTTTTTTTATGCATCCGGCACTTGAACTAACCTAAGAACATCACCATTATATATTGTTGATGCAACGAAGTTGAGCATCTAAAAATACTGCTACAGCAGCAATTTCCATGCAACAATCGAACAGAAAATATTGCGTGGGTAAATCACGGGCAATGAAAGACTAGAGTACTGGCCAGGCAAGGATAAACCACTGACCAGCCCCTACCACCGACGAGAAAACAGGCATCGGTCGTGGTTAGGCCCTGCGTGACTAAGCCATCGCCCACGCACAGCTATGCATGGCTGGCCAAGGCAGCTATATTTATCTTCCAAAAGGTCGACTGCTGACGATCAGCCGTTCCAAGGCTGCGTCAATCTCCGAACCGGGGCAGAGCTAAGCGGCCTATCCTGGAGAAGCCGAAGCACTGGATCGTGACAAGAAACGCCTTGAAGAGCTAAGCTCATCACGGAGTTTACAGTGCGGCAATATCGGTGTCAATGACGAGCTTGTAGTACCATAAAACTCCGCTCCAATCATTGCCTTGCCTATCTTCGCGATCACAGACAGAGCGGAAGGGACGTCTAAGACTGATGTAAAGACACTCACTTTTAACCGTAGGCCCGTGTCGCCGATCAACTGACAGCGGTCAGAGGAGGCAAGGCAAGAGAACGACGGCGCTCAGCTAATGTAGGAGGAAGGACGCAGAGCTCGCCACCAGTATGAATGAGATGACAACCTTGGTGCTATTTTTGTGACAGACGTGCAGATGTGGCCTTAGGCCGATAACAGCGGTTGAGTTTAATATTCGGCCCAAACCTTTCCCTCCTGGGAGCAGGGCTGACATTTTTGTCGAGCTTGAAAACTGCAGCGACAATCGTACCAGCAAAGTGAAATTCGAAGATGAGAACGATGGCCAGCATGACCATGGTTTCAATAGCGACGGTGCGACGAACACGGCCAGTATGTGACCATGGTTTCAATAGCGACGGTGCGACGAACACGGCCAGTATGTGGGAAGAGCATGACGCCAGCTGCAAGGTGCGCGACTTGCCAGGTGCGCTGCACGTTAGAGTCGAGAGACTGCATGTAGCGATAAACAATAGCCGCACCGGATCGAAGTCAGGAGGCCGATGCAATGTCACCCCGGAGTGAAACCGAAGTCCATAGTGTTGCCAGCTAGCAAAACCAGCGATTGCAAGGTCGTAAATGAAGAGATTTATAGTCATGTGCATGGGCTGCGGGAAATGCTGCAGAAAATGTTCCGTAAAAGTGCACTATCAGAAGGTGTAAAGAGGCCTCCAGCCAGAGTTTGCAAAGGTTTTCGTTCACTGAGCTTCTCGGATGCAAGTTGCTGCAGTCCACGCGGCTGCTGTTAGGCGGTGCGCTGGATGAGTGTCGCATTAACAAGGGTATAAAGTTGTTCGGCAGAGGGGGATCGCAGAACGTCACAAACAACCGCAGCCGTAGAAGGCGGAAGCGCTCCAACGACGTTGTCAAAAGTGGTCACTTGCAATCTGATGCGGTGACGACGGAATAATGCTGATTCGATGATGATGAGCCATACTTATATTCCAATGACCAACATTCGTGAAGTTTGAGGGCGCTAATGAACGGGTGTTTGAAGTTTTGAAGAAGGCTGTGCATCTGGGGCAGAATTTGAGGCCAAGGCACACAGTAGGATATAAGCAATAAGCAGGTCTCGTGCTTCGACTATTGGGAAGCATAGAAAAACAGCTGAGACAGAGCTAGGCTAGAGCTGAGAGCGAAGGAGACAATTTGCGGCGTTGAAGGATCAGAGTGACATATAGTTAATCCGGGAAGCCCAGTCAGGTGGTAATGAGATTCTACACAGCTACATTTCCATCTTGCCAGACGCAGAATCTGCACTACTCGGCAACTGCGCATGAGCTCGCGGTTGTCGTTGTCTTCGGGTGAATCGTCATCGCACGATGAAGGCTGCTGCATGATTAAACAACCGATGATTGGTTGCATTAGCTTGTTTTGTGTTCATTTTGTTTCTTTTTTTGTCGGGGTGTGTGAAATATACATGCTTTCTTGATCATCAGCTGTTACGCTTTTGCTCGAAACGAGCGGCGATATCAGTTGCCGGAAGCAGCACGTCGCACTGAGCATTAGAACCCGTAGCCAAAACGACTGGTAGTGCACGGAGCGTGGCCATCAGAAGAAACAGCAGTCTCGCCACTTCATTTGCAATGCCGCCATCGCTTTTCGTCGCTAGTTCTGTGGAGAAGATACATACAGTGGCTACCCGCCATGCCGTTGCGAGTTCCTTTTGATAATACTCGCGATTGTAAAGTCGGGAGTAAAAAATACTACCACAAATGACGAGTGCGCAGAGCTGTGATATTTCACCATGCGGCGCTGTGGTTCACAGGCATGTATGTCGGGCCATTCTCAGTTTTTTTTTTTTTTTTTTTGCAGCAGAGCAAGGGGACGACAGGAAGAAATCTTTAGTAAGCAAGCCACCTATCAAGCGTCGCAGTGCCGCCTTCACATAACTGTACAAATGGCATTTATTTTTCTCCGTCATCATGACTAACAATGGCTCATTTTTTTGTTTATTTTATGTCAGAAAATATAAATTCCGCTGAACCCACTAGTACTGAAGAACGAGAACTGCCTAATGCACTCATTATTAGCCTATTCGTCAAACTAAGCACAAATAATTGTCATTCCGGTTATATGGTATTGCGTGACGGGTGCTAATATTTTTTACCTGTGACTGTACAACCTGCTACGAAGTTACTACTAAGCAGCCTTTGATATTAGTGTTTGTGGACCGAATATCGTTTTTCAGAAACCTCCTAGAAAAACTCAGAAAGTGATAATTCATAGGCAAAGTACACTTAGTGTCAGAACTAAAGGGAATGGAATACACCATTGAACAAAATTATATAGTTTAAGCCTCGTGAAACGAACTGAAACTTGTGGAGGGTCAGCACGCCTGGTCTACTGTGTTGTTCGGCGGTCACGAGAGTTTGATAATTATTCATGAACTTGTTCTCTCTATTTTGGTACCAAGTGCTGCAAGCACAATGTTGTAAACAAGACCAAAAATTATATTTGCCTTGTGCCTGTAGGGGTAAGAAATATGTTGCTTTTTACTTCGATTGGAAAACAGCCACATTACACAAGCTCCTAATATACTAAAGGTTGCAAAACGTTTGGCGACATCCAGTTCTTGTGTCATCTCAATACATGAAGATGCACAATGCGCAATATTTCTTAGCATTCTGAGAGAGCGTTGATATCACAGAATTTAAAATTATATTTTCTTGTGTCGGTGCTCCCTGAAACATGTTTTCCCGTAAATAGCATTTGCTCTTTCACCCAGTCTTTAAAAGCGGAAAATAATTCACTATCATTAAATGATGTCCCTCCTTCAAAATGTCCTGTTTTGCATCAAGTGTGAAAGAGAAGTTATGCTAAACATCTCCCAAAGAAGCGTTCAGTGAAATTCGGGTGTTTCTTTAACCAGTCAGACCAGATAATAACTGTGAAAGAAGTTTGAATATAATTTGTCAGCTATTGTGATACAATATAAAATTTAAAATCTACTCATATTCTTAATCTAGACAATTTCATTCCTTCTTATACATTGTTGCATTTAGCTGTCCCATTTCACCAACTTCACACAATATTTCAACAACACCGGCAATTGATTTCTCTTGCAGAGCTTGGAGTATGCTGAGGCCACAAGAACCTATGAAACGTATATGTGGCACGCATTAGAAAGCTATTACTTTCCTAATAATTTCTTCACAACAGGCTCGTATAATATTCAACATATGGGTGCCATTATCTTGGCGTTAGACCACATTGTGACAGCAAACACTGTAAGGCTTCTGAGCAAAAATAAAAGGCATAAAATGAAGGCTGTCCTGAGATACACAAAAAATGAACCAAGAACACTAACAGAAAGGAACGAACGGGTGATATAATTTTGTTTTGATTAAAGTGGAATAATATTTTATCGGTGGCGTGGCTGGTAGAAATTAAAAGAAAAAATAAACATATACTGCACGGCGGGTACGAGCCCGCTACTTGCTAATTTTCCATCCGATGTTGTACCAGTCAGCTAGGCGATTAATGTTTATTATTCTTCTTTGAAGGGACATCTTGTGGCATGTCAATATATCTTTCAGAATGTTTCCCATGCTTAACGTCCACAATAGCAGCGGAAGTGGAACTTCCTGTGATACTGTAAGCACCACGTAGAAATTAGTCTAACTGGGAAAACGCGAGTTGTGGAACCCTCTTAGGCCACTTATGATAGGAAGGCCCAAAACTGGAAGCTATCGTTAAGCCTCACATAATAAAAGGGCGAGCACGCATTGGCATAAAGGAAGTTGAAGAGGTGTTTCTTTGGTGTAGAAGAAAGGTAAGTCATAAATATTTACCGCTGAGCAGTAAGCCCTTCCAACAGTTTAATCTTTGTTGTTGCTCATATCTCGAATCGGTTTTACCGTGCTGAGATTATCTAGTTTAGATGTCCACCTATCAGTGCACTACAACTCGAATTCAACGTCCGCTATATGGATCATGTCACCAAAAATAGGCGACGCACTGCGATTATAGAATAGTGTCACATGAATTCATGAGCACGTGACATTTGCTTCCTCTCAGTTTATTTTCTCAAATATCGTATGTGACATCTAAACAACCAAACAAAATTTGAGTTTGTTGTGTTGGGTTTTATGACACATAGGCAGATTACCAAACAAAAGCGTGGTATTAACAAGCGTTACCGGCATGAGTACTTGTGGTGTCCAAAAGGCATCCGTAAAAAATACTGTGTAATAATTGTCCCAAATTCTTAACGGCACCGGACTTGATTTGATGTTTCAATAACACGGAAAGTTGAGCTAGTTGGTACATATTTTTAAGGAATAACACACCTTGTCACATACGATATTTGAGAAAATAAACTGAGAGGAATATTTCAGAAACGAATGTTTGCACGCTGAAAACTGGCCGCAACATCTGCACGGCAGACATGAATTATACGAGAGAAGACAGTATTTCGAGATGGATGTGAGAAAATCAGCAGAATTTCGGACGTTCAGTGGAAGCATGGTTACTTAATCGCGTGTGCGCATGTTTGGACAGAGCCTGAGCTGTGCTGTATGTATTGTTAGCTCCAAACTGTTTATCGTCACTTTAAAATTCTTTCCCTAACACATGTTCGAGCAGTTTCTTTCAAATATATGCAATTTCGGCTAGATCGTTCTGTTTTTATATCGAATATTTAATTACAAGATTGCATTTTAAAGTTTTAGACGATACTTCTGGACTCCATATCAAGACATGAATAATCACGGTAGCCAGTTAGCGTAAAGGCGGAATAGCCTTAATAACAGTGTTTACACTGCAAATCTATTCTGTTCAAACTCTATTGTTCTTGGTTATATGTTTCCATTGGGAATGTTTGTATTGAAAATTGTATTGACCTAAAATATAAGGAAAATGCCGTCACTGACGTACCTCCACCCGGCCATGATGCAGTGGTTATGGTGCTCGCAGCAGCCGCTTGACGATGGAGGCGAAAAGCAAGGCGCCCATGTGCTGTGCTTTGCCAATGCAAGTTAAAGAAGCCCACATGGTCGAAATTTCTTCCGACCTCCACTACGGCGTCTCTCACAGGCTGAGTTGCTTTAACACCTTAAACACCTCAAACTAAGTCAAGAAAAACTAACGTGCCGCTGACGAAACTGCCGCTATTATGTATGGATACTTTCAAAAAAATGTAAATATACGGAAGATAATAGGGAACATATTTTAATAACAGGGATAGGGTCAAAATGTGAGTACAAAATGTAGTTGGATAATTTATTTTGAAGTTGATTTGAACAAAGCAGGACACGCAAAATAGCTGAGAATTGTTTTTTCACATTCCCACTAAAAAGAGCATAAACTATAAAAATACCAAGGCTAGCAAAATGACTGTTGCATTATAATATATTCTGGCATAGCACCTAAATTTCACTGACCTTTCACCAAAGGCTATCCTACTTTTTGGAAGCTAAGACCGACCTGTGGATTGTCGCTTGTTTTCGAATCGGAGTCGAAAAATGATTGCCAAGAATTAGTACATATTCGTGTAAATATTTACTTGCAACTGGTACAGGTCCCAAAGATTTAAGCCGTGTTTAGAAACGCTCAAGGCGACGTTTCTTTCATTGCATTATACAAGTTGTCTTAGTACTGACCTTTGAAGCTAGCTACAACGTTACGAGCTGCTTATGTAAAAGTTAGTTCCATAGCGCACACAAAGGTTCATCGGGCAGAGCACCAGAAAAGAAAATTTGATCGTTCCTCCCAATTGCCTCATGATGCTATTTTAATTATATTTTATAGTGTAGTGCATACATAGTTTATCGCACTGGTTATATTTTAGGGCGCTTGAAACAAGACTTTATGTGAAACTTTGCAGGGGCAAACAAACCGTTAATTGGATTTAGAGGTGATCTGCAACATTGGATGCTATATTCCTAAATGTAAAATACAAAAATGCACAAAAACATTTTTATAGACGGAAAGCGAAACTTAAAACGAAAACTACGTACTCGATAATCTTACGCTTCTCACTTGGTTTCATTGCGATAGACAGACACAGTTTTTAAACTTTGGTAAAGTCCAGCTTTGACTGCTGTACTGTGAGTGTAACCAGCAGACACCAAAGTTAAAATGCTACGTAATGTTCCAGGTGATGCTGTTGATATTAGGAAAATCACGTGTCACAATGTTTAAATATTTAACTTTATAAAACTATGAGAAAACAAATATTATCTTTCATTATCCTAGCGCGCCTTACAATAGGATTTCTTGCCGGCGTGCCAGCGGGGCTTTGGTTTTTTTTTTTAAATAGAAGAAACTGTGAATAAGCGTAATTGAAATAGTTTTGGGTATAACATTTATATGACAAAAAAAAGCTGCGCGACAACACAGAAAACATGGTACACAATTGAAGAAATAGTTTTGAGGCAACCAGAGAAAACTGCTAGGAAATAGAATAATATTGTGATACACAGCCGTCAATTTCTTTATTAGCGCAATAAAGGAATGCGTATACGTAGTTTCCTCTCTTAGAATGCTATAGATAGTACATTCTTACATTCATTCGAATTTCTCTTTTTTTCAAAAACAAAAAGATTGTTTTAGATCACCAAATGTGTAATCTAACATTTGGAGACTACTCCGTACGCGAACTTTTATGTTGTTCCGTCAGCATTCAGATATCGCCGTGTTACATTTGTGTCTTGCCACAGCAAACCGCAAGTTCTTATACGAGGCCAAATGCGACCAATTCTATGGATTGACAGTAACAACTCGTTAAGACTCCAATTCTTTACACGACGATTTAGATGCATTCCACCCTTCTCATGTTAGAGCTGTGCGTAATATCTTTCTGCGTTATTGTTGTTATTTTCACTCCTCACTAAAATGACTCTTAGACAGCATATATTGTTTCCACGGTAGGATCAGAATACACTCTGAAAATAGCCACAGGTCTTAAACGGCTTTAAACGTTCAAGGAAACTAGGTGCGATGCATTGATTGCCGGATTTCGTGGTGCATGAGCGAAGTCACAAAGGAGCTGTGCCACACTTTGCAACATTTAGGTAACCTATGAATAAATAAGCTAAGGGCTTAATTTATGAAACTTCATCTGGGTGAAATAGATAGTTCTGACTGAAGTCGAAACATTTGTATTCCTACAAATAAAAAGTAAGTGTCAGTGATATATGGTTTCACGTGCTTTTTATCGTGTTTTGCAATATTTACAATTATCGTGTTGCTGTAAAATCCGGATTTTGTATTCCGCGGAGGTATCTCAAGATTAAAACTTTTATGCTCTAAATATAAAAAAGATTTAAAATATCGCTATAAAATGAGACAAAAGTAGTCTCCGCATTTGGGATGTGTACCAATCCAGAGAGAAATACACTAATAATATTTGCATCCTTACATAAGAAAGCTATAGATAATAACTACCATCGCGGCTCTCGTACAAGGGGAACAAAATGAGTGGTATTAACTCGTGTTGCAGGGCACAGGTACCGCCTTAGGTATATTGATGTTAATTGGCTTTTTACTCCAGCAGCTATGTAAAAGTCAGCGATGGGCGGGGGAATACATGTTTATGTGTATCTTGTTTATCTGCCTCAAATATAAAAGCTCTTAAAGTGCTTGTTCACCTCAGCAAAACGCTCTGGCAGGCAATTTCAGGAGAACCAACCCTCAGTTACTGACGCCACTTTTAAACATAAGTTAAAATCGACACACAATAAAAAGCGCAGGGCACATAGAGCCAAATTTATAAGAAAAAGATTACGAGGTGTAGACTATACTCAAAATGCGTACTGCAGTGCGGACTGCGGTCTAGAAAGGGTGGCTGTAATTACAGTAATCGATGGGCACTATGAGACGGTGGTCACCGGATTCGTCAACACTAGAACCTTACTCACAGCGGAAGAGGCTGCTCTTCCATTAGCCTGCAGGAGCACCACGGCCAACTTCGTATTTACAACAGCAAGATAGCAGTAAGAAACGTTAACAGAAGATTGGCAATCAGGATCATCTCATTGGAGAATGCCCCAATTCCCCCACGCATATTGATGGAATCACAGAAACAAACCTGAGATGCCCTCCTCCGGAGCCGGGCTCCGCAGCAGCAAGCTTAAGAATTCCGTCTGGCACAGAATTTTTTCGAAATGACGTCCCTCTGCGGGGTTCCCTCTTCCTTGGAGGGTCCCTACGATCTTACTGAGGGAGTGGGGCCTCTACATCAATGGCAATAAAGTTACATTCAACTCGCGTTAAGCTATCCCGTTTCTAGCACTAATAAAATAGTACTTCAGATATTAAGGAAAAGGTATACGAGAAACAGACATTTAGCCTTGGAAGTTGCTTGGGCTGGAATGTACTGAAAGCATAAATGAAGTGGCGTAACCTGCTCCGCGTTGTATGCTCTGCATGTTTTGGAAAGGAGGCTACGAAGTTCTACGTAAGAGGAACAGCTTCAAATAGTCCTCAGTCACCAGTGCAATTTGAAATTAGGTGCCCCTGTAATTTTCTGCGGATTTCATTGATGAATAAACAATCTTTATTAGAACTGAAATCGAAGGTTCACTACAAACTGAAATAAAAGTAGCGTACAAAATAAGAAAATCACTTAATTGTTTTGCAGTTCCTTCCTAAATCCAGTGTAATGCAAATGTTTGCATTCATTTCTGGGATGCAAAACAATCACCTGCCAGCACTTTCCAGTAGCCATAGGTTACGAACCATATATTTAAGTAGCGGTACATATCAGTTTTTTCTAATGATTAAGGTGCCAAAAATTGAAATAAATATGTTGTCGTTCCAAAATGTATACAATAACTTTAGAGAGCCTAAGATTCGGCGCCCCCTGATTTAATAAAAAAAAAGGCATCAACGGCACCTTAGTGTTGTTTCTCTTAAATGGACAATGATGCGTTGTGCATATTCCAATTCTTCGCTGATATATAGCTTGTGGATAGCAGTAATGTAATTTGCAAATAATGTTTAATTCTCGAATGCCCCATGCAGAGTGCCCAAAATTTTCACATTTGAAGCGCAGTGCTTGTGAAGTTATTAATTTTGTTTACAAGTGTATATTCACCTTGACTACACTTGGCCCAAAAACTACTCGAAAATGACATTGTATGCATTGTTTACGACTGAACAATGGGAACATAAATGAGCGCAGCAGAAGCAATGGGAGCGCCACAAGAGCATGGGTGCCAGAATAAATAAAAAGAAAAACAGGGTAGGGAATTTCGAGAGCACAGTGGAATCTCCACAACACAAATGCAAAAGCCTGAGCGTTACTGGTGCACGTGGCGCATCGCATTTGCTCTCTATACCATCATCAAATAAATGCATGGCCTTTATGATTCCTGATGCCGTAATTTCGTTATCACTAATTGCAGTGTCGCTGTCATCGCTACTATCATCCTCACTGCAGGAAAGGAGAATTATGACCTGTGTTTCGTGATACGTGGCATGGCGGAGTTGGTCAAAGCGCTCAGATTGGACATCCAAGAAGTCGAGGTTTGATTCCCGGGGCAGACAGCATATGTTAATTTTAAACCATCGTTCTCATGGCTGACAAGAATAATTATATGCATTTCACGATCCCGGGCATGGCGCAGTTTTAAGTGCTCGGCTGGGATCCGAGGTATGGTTGTTCAGCTCCAGGTGATGACCGCATTTTTATTTTTCTGACGACGGTGGCTCCGGTTTTGAGTTATGACATCATTTGACTGTCATCTATATTGTGACCGAACGGATGCCGACAGTTTGATCCTAGAAATGTTTCCGCCCTTAGATATGAAGCCTCAGTGTAAAGGCGTCTCCAAGAATGGCGTCTGCTAGCCTTTTGTCATTTCCACTTCACTTTGTGGTCTTTCTAGTTTGTTACTTTATATGAGATATGAAGCAACGGGCTCATATACACATCATCCTTTATCTCTGCTATTTCAATGCTGTCATATTTTCGGTGGCCTTTAAGTTGTTTGCGATAGGCATGGTACAAAACAGAATGCGTAAACACGACGCTATTGTCATGACGTCTTTACCGCAATCATATAAAAGACACTTAGACTGAAGCGCATCGACAGTGTTTACCTGTTGCAAAATAAGGGATAAAAGAAAACAAATGTAAACAAACTACAAGATTGCGCTCAAGCCTGCTTAATAGCGATAAAGTAGACAGTCACATTACAGGACTGCTTTAAGTAAAGCATCGTTATTTCATCACTACTATTTACATATTCATCATTATAGATATTTATCGCTACCTGCATCTTCATTGTCACCGCTACCATCATCCTGACGCCAGAAAATGATAATCGCGATTAATTTCTGACGCATCCGTCGTGGAGTCTCTGTCGATCAGGACGCTCAACGGAAAATATTCATGTACATTACGGGTCTGAGGGTCGCAGTGCTGGAAATGCAATACTCTGTACCACACTGCGTGGAAACCTAGCAGAAAAATTGTGTCATGATATTTATGCCTCAGGTAAGTATGAAATTCCATGTGGTGTGAGCGGGAGCGGTCGAGCGGTCTGGGCGTCCGTCCCGGCTTCGTGAGGTGGTTGGTTTGAAACCCACCGCACAACATTCACCGGTAAATTGGCTACAAGAGGACCACGGCCTTGGCGCCCAGCTCCTCGAGGTGAGCTTAGAAGAGATTCCCTAACTCAGCTGTGTCCTCCAAAACGAACTTAGGTTCGAGCGCTTTAGCCTGTAAAGGTGGTACGAGTTTAGTTGAAGCATTGCTGGAACATGCAGAGTTCGACGATGAATGACTCCACGAGGGGGCGTTCAAAATTGGGAAGTTCCATCATGAGTTGCAGACGGCAGCTCGATCCCGTGAGAGGGAAAAAGGTTCGAAACTGAAGCAGCCGTCGAGTTCACAGGCCGTTTGGTGCCATTTAAGGAAAATAAAAAGGGCCACATAATGGGCTTTTGCCACCCAAGGCGGACGTATTGTCCGATGACAGAACGGATAACTGTCCCATCGGCGCAACTATTTCGGACTATGTTCCTTTTCACAAGCATTAAAGCCCAAGAAGCCTATGCAAGGCCGGGGAAAAGCTTTTACCGATTGAAAATTGGTGCTTACCTGGCGCCATCTGGGATCGAATGTAGTACCTTCGGAATGCGTGGTAAATGCTCTACCACAAGGCCACCGCTTCAGTAAGAGTTACAGCCCGCCAAACAGTATTACTCGGGCTTACAAGGAATCACCCAGGCCAAGCCCCTTCCCAGCAGCTAAGGCACTCCTCCCCGGACCGGTCCCCGGAGACCCACTCTGGGGACTGCTCCTGTACCCATTTACGCTGGGTCATAGTCGAACTGTCAAAGCGAATGCTGTCAGCTCTCCCACCACGCGTGGCGGTCATGTCCACTAATTCCACAGGTCGGTCCACTAGCTCGGGCAGGCGGGGTTGGAATCACCCGTGGTGCACTTCCATGACGTGCTCCCCTGCCAGACGCCATAGCGCCCCAGACTTCGGTAACTATTTGTGCCGCACTCCAATCGAGAGCCCGATTCTACCAACTTTTAGTGAGCGTTTTGGTTTCGACACCAACCTCGTTGCTGGAACTGGGCCCTACACGTACGTACAGGAAGCGAGAGAGGAGGCTTCATCCTCCACCCCTCTAGATTCATAGTGCTAACAGACTCTCAAAAAGTGCTTTCATCAGTTCTGCTTCCGATTCGTCTTCACTCCCTTAACCTATTGACGCCCGAAGGCCCTAGCCTTTCCTAGGACGACCCTGGTGGCCCGGAGGGGCAATGAAAGAAGAAATAACAGCGCCCCTATGCATCCTCGCAGGCTGGGGTACAAAGGGTTCTTCCTACCCTTGATGGCTTACATCAGCGGAGTTCCCCTGTGGCTTCCTTGCACACAGAATTACCCGGCACAGCCTATCCCTGGACAGCACTGGCAGGCGATTACATTCCAATTTTCGCTACATTAGATGGATAACTTCCAATTGTAGCGGCGTCCTTCTTGGATAGCATACTCGGAAGCTCCCCCGTCTTATCCATAGTCCTGTTTCTTGATAGAGACATCAGTCTTCAATGGGCCCCGCTGTTGCGGTCCATAAGGCTGAGAATCTATCCCACGTAAGGGGCTAGACTTTCTCAAAGTGCACCAATCTCGGATTTTCCAGTCCACCCTCCGAGTACCCAGCAAACAGACTGGATTACGGGAGCGCGCACCTGCTCCCAGCCTCATTTATCAAGACTTCATCGCCAAAGGCTGCACCCTGCACGGTTATAGCAGGCCCCTGACTTTACAGTAAGCAGCCAGAAGTCAATTCAGCTATCATCAATAAAAGTGTTGAAGTTTGATCTGTGACACACTAATGCCACCATGCTGACCTGAACCATTTCAACATGCCATAACTCGGCGGGTTCACCAGTGTTGCGATCCCGCTCCCGCCGCCCCGTAGCTTGGAATCACCGGCCACCAGACGTGGGCTTGGCTTTGGGAGGAAGATCTAATGCAACACAACTTCCGTCCCTAGGATAGGTAACTCGAGTTTTGGTATGAACATATTTTATTCATTATAATTTCATAGTTCAATAATATCGAAAGCAATTTATGCTAAGGATAACACTTTACACAGGCATCCAACTAATGTTTTTATCGAAAATATTTGCGGGCTAATTTAAAACATTCGCCTTGAGCACATGAAGCGGTCAGGAAACTTCATATTTTTATAACTTTGAAGTGACAATATTTTTATCTTGTGATGTGAAAACTATCCTTGCATACCAGCGCCTATTATGAGGTCGCGAAAGAAGAAGTTCGGCCACCATATGCACAGAGACAGGAAATCAGGTAACAAAATGTGTGGATGAATTGCTTGTGAATCGTTTTCTATTTGTCATAATAAAGTTCAAAGTAAGCTTCAATTTGCAGGCTTTTCTTTCACCTCTCTTTTTCGAAAGGTGAGCTTGCCAAACCAGCTTGAAGAATCAGGGTAAATAGTGGAACGCAATAGTAAACAGTTACTTTTGGCTGCCTAATAGATATTTACAAAGAGAGCTAATTCTGCACTGCTTTCGCTGAAACTAAAAGAAAATAAACCGATCAAATTTAGCAAGCATTTTCTGAACGACTGCTCAGTTTTCATTTCCCTCCGTTAAGTTTCCTGGTGCAAACAAGGACCACTTTATATCGGTAGATGCTGGAAATCCCGTTGAATAGGCAAGATGAAAGATGTAGATAACATGATTTAGTGACACTCGCAGTTATTTGTCTTCTGATGTTCAGAATATCGATACACCTTTACAATGTTCGAAGTACAATATGTCTGAAAAGGGGTCTAAAAGTAACAAAATGAGTGAAATTAAATTATGGCAGTTAGGGAAGAGCAAATAAATGGCAGCGCAGCAGGTGTACACGACAGAATGGAAAACTCTGTGATCATCCCAGAGAACCAGGACACCTGCAAATTGTGCTTATGAGTGTATTTTCCTAAAATGCAGTCGAAAACTGAGAACAACAACAACACACTCATCCCTAATCATGTACTATCCCTGGCACTGTGTAAGGCAAGCAGTAAATGATACAGGTATAGTAGATATATAGCAGCGAGAGACTTCACATTCATACTCCGGCTTCCTCTAATCAATTTTCATTCAGAAGGAAATTAAACACTTTGTTTTCAAATATATTACACATGATAATGGGAATGTACTTTATGCCATATTCTGTATCGAATGTCCCTAAAACAATATGTATCACCTCTTTCACATAGTTTCCAGTACCATTCGCAGTCCATATGCTTTTCCAATAATTTTTGACCTGGTATTAAGTTACAGAAGTAGAAAATATGCTATGTTTAACAAGTTTATACGGAGCTTATTTTTACCAACGCAAAGATTTACACCCCCGTGCCGCATATAGTCTCTTGCCATCAAGAAATACCCATTTGAACAGGAATGTGTCAAAAATTGGACAGTTTCCCAATATTTTTACTAGGATTGCAAGAACAGTAATTTTACGTTATTCAACACTTTACAGCAAAATAGATTTCGGCTTTAACCAAGGAAGTCCACCTTAGTCCATCTGCAACGAACGATAATTTCAGTGGTATATTCACAGAATGCGAGGTAGAAAAAGTGGTAGGCTAGTTAAAAAGGATAACGGAAATATATCTAAATAGACCAAACATTTGATTAGAGACACCAAAATATGGATTGCTACAAAACAAAAGACCTCAGAGAACTGGAGGAGTTATGAGAGTATATAAATCATATTGACTACATAGAACGTCCTGTAATGAAAGACGCTAGCCTTAAAGAGGTAAAGGGCAGACTAGCCGTATAAAAAAAAAAAACATGACTAGGAACAAAATAATAAGTGTCCAAGAAGTTCTACAATCACCCAGACAGTAGCCGGAGCAGTAAGGGCAGTAATGAAATTCGCAGTAGAAACAGGAATGAGACGTTCCGCCTATAACAAAGGACGAGGCTAAATAGGTATCGAATCTATGAGGTGTGAAAAATCCCCTGGTGAGGGTCAAGTAACTAAAGAAAGAACGCCAGTATTAAGTTAACGTAGAAAAGTGGTGGCGCTAAAAATATCAAATATTGCAGATCAATCACCTTACTGTTCGTTACGAACAAAGCATTTACTAAAATAATCGCTAAAAGAAAAAAGGGCACCCTTAGACATCCTACCAACCAGGTTACAGAAAAATGCATGGAATTAAACATACCACCACTATAGATAGCATTTGTTGATTATGAGAAACCGCTTGACTAAGTCGAATCCTTGCAGTCACGTAGACATTATAAAATCAGGGTGTATAAAATCCAAATGTTAAAATATTGCAGATATCTATTGACGCTGCACAGCAACTTCAGTTCAAAAGGAAAGTAATAAAATAAAAAGAGATATGCTAAGCAAGGTAAAATCTGACCAGTACTATTCACAGCTTGCTTGCAGGAAGTGTAAGGAGAATCGCAATTTGAAAATTGGGGATAAGGATTGATGGACAATTCCTCAATAATCTGCAGTTCCCTGAAAACAATGCATTGCTAATACCAATGCATTGTTAAAGACATAGACAGGAAAAGCAGAACGTTAGGACAAAAAAATTACATTCGGAAGATTAGAAAAATATTCAGCAGGCCTGGAAATGAAAATCACTTTACCATAGGTAGTGAAGCACCGGAAGACATGGGCTATATGTTTGCTTACGACACGTAGTAACCACAGATCCTGACCATGAAAGTGGAATATTAAGAAGAATAAGATTGGGATGGAAATTATTTGGCAAGAACCTGCAGCTTACGACAAGCTGCAGGTATTTATTGCAGAGGCGAAACGTTTATAACAGTCGCACTTGCCGTTACTAGCCTACAGGCAGAAACGGAGAGGCCAACAAAACGCCTTTTACGTAAGTTGAGGGTCGTGGCGAGAGCAATGGAACAAAAAATGGTAGGTTTAACATTAAGAGATATGAAGTGGGCAAGGCGGCTGACAAAAATGAAAAATGACACGAGTTAGGTCATTCTGTAAAAATTAAGAAAACAAATGGCCATTGGCAGGAGATACACTAAAAGCAGGATAACCGATGATCGCATAAGAAAACACATTGAATTCCACAGGAAGGAAAACTTAACTGGGTGCGGACTAAAAGTTAATTGGGAGGATGAGTTCAGGATGTTTTCAGGGCTCATGTAAGTGCCGCGCAGGAGCATGTAGAGTAATATTGGACAGGTATACGCCGTGCAGGGGATATAGTCGAGCTGGTGATGAGAATATATAAAATAGAAACCATAGAGAGAGAGCGAGAGAGTGAGAGAATTAACTTTCCTCGTGTAAGCAAAAACACAGCGCAGACATCAAAAGAGAAACTCTAATGCACTGTAAATCAGCTACAACTACAAGGTACTCTCAAGACAGGGATAAATTAGTCCAGGCTCTGGCATTGTCGAGCTATTGTTGATACATAGTTTCTTCAATTATTCAAAAAACACTGCTTAAATCCCGTGACAGTGTTATTTTGTAATTTTGATAATTTCTGATAAGAATTCCTTAGTTTGAATGCTACAAATTTAGTGAAAGCTTATATGATTGCTTGGCAAGAATATTCTCACATACTGCTGTGCTGATTATAAATAGAGATGTTAAAGTGCGTCATATGCCACAATTTGTATTTCCGTTGCTATTGCTAAATTATGTCATGAATACACTATCGCGTAAAAAGAAAAAGTCATTGTTTATGGCTACATTCTATCTTTTCGAAGCGCACCACTTGCCTAGAGGTGGTTCTTTTAAACGTAATACAATTAATGCTATTCACCTACTTGAAGTGGTTGGGGAAGTTTTAAATTACAAATTATATTTGTCTTCATCATGGAATATATTGTTTGCAGAATATGGGGACATCGCCGAACGGTCAGTCAACAGTGGGCTTCTCAGCCCGCGTGGCTCCGCTCTTCTAGATCTTCATCTTACTGCTTTGTGCAACGCATAATTTCCCCTGATTGAGAAAAAGCTTTTTCTCGAGCAACTAAATTAATGCCACAAGACACAGGTCTTAGTGCGACCTTGTGTGCTGAGGGTTCTCAGGCGAGGCACTCGGCGAGTTTCCTCAGCATGGCATAGTCTCCAAATCGAATGCGTCAGAGTGGATGTAAAATGGAAAATTCTTGACGAGAAAGGTGTGTAGTGATCATGTGCATGAAAGAAATAACGTTGACCGCCTGGTCGTTTACTATTTGACAGTATTGTGCGCGAAAGTGACTAAAGGCAGCACTGTGTTCCAGTTCTATGGCCTGTGTCAACGCAGATTACCAAAGTATTCGTCAATGTGCTATTTATGTGCTCTGTGAGTGTCTGTTTATGGTACGGTGTAGAGGGCCGATAATCACATTGACGTCATCGGCGATAAGTTACCGACCACTGCAACTGAGGATGACTCGAGGAGCGCCGTGTCAAATAATGACAGAGTTCAGCAAAATGTAGAAGCGTCAGCTGCTCTGACATTCTAGTAGTAGTCGATGCATACAATATTCCAGCTCTGGTCGGTTGCAGACAAGGGGACCAAGCAAGTCAAAGTCAATTTTCTTAAATGACGTATACGGCCGGTTGATCGGCTACAGCAGTTAAAGAGGATTATTGCGACGCGTTAACTGTTAACATAGAAAGCACGTTCCAACGTACTGCCGCGCTGCCTTGTATAATCTGGGCCAGTAAAATCGTTGGCGTATTCGGTAGTATGTACAGCAATGCCCAAATGGCCGGATGCAAGCTATTCGGGCATGGCATAAAATCCAATCTGGAAGACTTGCAGCGACGACCAGAAGCAGGCGGGCAGCCTTTACTGAATAGTTCTTGAAACGCATCTCCATCAATGGCACAAGCAAGCGAGCAACTATAACTGAACAGTTTCTAAGAATTAAGTCTCCACTAGTAACAAACAAATTCCAAGGTGCGAACGTGCGAGCTTCGTCGAATTGTTGAAGAGCAGGATCTCTCCGCTGCTCTTGCCCTATTGTCTCAAAGCGGGAAAACTGCACGGAGATGTTAGATAGACATTAATCGATGTTATCATCACTTCTCGGTGTATCTGGTAGAGAGAACAGTCCGTGTCAACCTGATGACGTCCGCTTTTATAAAAATGAGAGAGAAAAGCCATTTTTTCTGCGGGCGAAAGGCAGAATGAGCGAGTCGACCGGATTATTCGCGCAGGCCAACAAGCCAACACAGACTGATGAGCATGGATGATATTGAAATGATGCCCATGTAGACATGATCCAAACTTCAGAACCGCAAAAAAAAAACCCGTCAGGCACTCCAATCCAACTTGTGTTACTGTGCAGTAATATTCCGCTTTGATACGCAAACAATGCGATGGAGGCCGTTATCAAGTTGTATAAGGAACGCACATACGCCGCTGGAATCCATGTGGACTTTACTAGGACTAGCTGGGCCAAACAAGAGTATAACAGGCCCACATTTAAAAAAATTATTTCTGCAGCTGTAAGCCAGACTAACATGCAGGTGACCATACAAATGGAGTGTCCGTGTGAAGCACAGATATCAAGGGGTGGACGAGGTGAGAGAACCTTTGAATGAACCTACAGAAGAAGGGACATATGACCAGAAAGGTTCGTTGGTGTTTCGGAGTGCGGGGTTATGCGAACTCAAGCAGGTGGCTGTCTTCAGTGCGTCAGGCCTATTGCCATCTTGATCGATAAGAAGTTCGTGAAGAATTATTGGCCGTTCACTAAAATGACATTTTGAGTTCAAAACTAAACACTCAATCGTCTGTTGTGCTCATAAAATGTCTTGCCGTAAACAATTACGTCGTCAAGGCAATACAAGCATGCCTCCCAATTAAGGTAAAACCAGATAATGTCATGAACCGCTCATATGTAGCTGGGACATTGCATAATCGAAAAGTCATAACATTAAATTCCTGCAGCCCGTCTATTGTAACAAACACTGCCTGGTCCAGATCCGACGGATGCATGGGCATTTGTCAAAACCCCGTCCGTAGGTAAACTGACGAGAAGTACGACATGGACTGAAGACATTCAATGGTGTTGTCTAAAATTAGAATAGGGTAGACGCCTTTCTATGTGATGGCATTTATTCGATGGTAGTCACCGAAACACGCCGCGAATTATATTTCCTGCGCACAAATACCTAAGAGGCAGCCAACGCACTAGATGACTCCCGAAAGACGCTTTTCTTCAACAGGTCGCGTACTTGTTCGGTGATTGCTTTACGCTTGGCTGGGGATACATGATGCAGTTTCTGTCATCTGGGGGGTTTAGTGCCTATGTTAATCAGGTCTTTCACACAATAAATTGGCAGCGAAGATTGAGTGGCTGGCTTAGAGAGTTCAAACACCAACAAGTTCTGACAAGAACGTGCAGAAATTCAAGACGCTCAGATAACAATCGATTTGATGATCCCAGTGTCAGTATTGGCGACGTAGCCAGTAGCTGTTTGGGCAGGCGTGCCCTTCGATGTAGAACGTTTTTTCAGAGCGTCATATACATCAAAGTGAGCAAGTTTCATGCAGATGGGAGTAAAACAGATTAATTTGATGCGTTTACGCTCCATACGTGTGCTGTTGTTAAGGTGCTGCAACAAGAGCCCTTGGCACCATGACGTTCTTTTTCGTGGTGTTCTGGAGGTCTTATTCCACCAGCAAATAGGAAGTGCCCACGCGATTGTCAGAAGAGTCAACTGTAAGAAGTATTGTGGCTCTGGCTGGTAATAGCACATACTGTGTGGCTTTGAAAGCTCCGTAGCGCTAGTTGGTGTAATTGTCAACAAAGGAAGGAAGCCTTACGTTGCGAAGATAAATTTTATCAGCACGGCAGTAAACTGTAGCTCCGCATTCACGTAAAAAATCAATCCGTAATTTGGCATCGCGTTTGGCATGCAGTAATACGACGAACACTGTCCGAAAGTTTTCGCCGCCACTAAAGGCTGACACGAAGCACACGCCAACACGGTGCAAAGGTTCACCTCCCATATCGCGAAAATAAGCAGGTCGACTCTGTGCCAACATAGCTTTTCTTCCCACGCAGGTTTTAAAGCAAACTTCAATACATATATCGCGGCACCGGTGTGTACCAACGCGATAGTATTTATGCCACGGACACACATACACTATTTTTATACATAACAGTAGGAATAGGCATTGGTGCAGGCGAAAATTCCATCGACCGAGCAGTGTGTGTTCCGGAAGCAGCAATAGAGTGCGGCGGCGTGGCGAGGGTGTACGGTCTCGTTAAATAAGTGGCGTGGAACTGCGATCGGAAACGGGTGAGTCATTTAGGAGTGTTCCTCGTAGCGGTCGGAAACGAGGTGGGTTCTAGGGCTGGCAGTCATGGAATGTCATCAAAGGTTTACCAGAGAAACTTGGCAGTACTGGGATATGTGGCCACGGCCACCACATCAGTTACACACAGTAGCCGTATGATGTGTTCATCCGGAGGAGTCATTGTTGAAATGGTAGTAGTGGGAATCATAATGGTATTAGTGAAATGGTAGTAGTTTACACTGGTGTAGCTTCGCGGCCCTGGTACCTGTTTTCCGCAGAGGGGCCTCAAACCGCGCCAAGGAGGGGTTCAGCTGTGGAATCGCTGCCGGTACTATGTTTTGGACGATTGTAGCTCAGTGAGGCCCAGGAGGGCGGTGATTAAAAACACGGCGCCTAGAGCCAACTTTCATGGAGAACGGGTGGGCTGTAGGATGCTTGAATTTGATGGAGTTCTATTGGACGATCCGCCGGATGAAAGATTTCATGTCAGCACGGATGTTGCTCTCGACACTGGTAAAGGTTGGCACATTGGGAAGGCGACCGAACTTGGGGGCGATACCCCGAGTATATAACAACACAAACATCCTGCAATGATGGAAAGGATAACAAGAATCGGGGAGGATTTCTTTTGTATTGAGGCAATTGTACCCAGAACGGCGGCGCAACGTACACAAACACGTGAATATAAAAACAACACAGGCGCACACTAATCATTGTAATATTAAACTGAACATGCACTACCTTTTCAACACTCAGCCAAAACTTCTTCCTCTACATCCATGTACATCTCACTCGCACACCTCTTCTTTTCCAAGCAGATGTCTAGCCAACAATGACTGTTAGCATCAAAATCACCCCACTCCATCACTCACTTCGTCCAAGCATGACAGACAAACTTCTACCCCATAGACACACACTAGAAAAATGAAATTGAAAAATGCCCTGGGCAGCACCCACTCGCCCCTCAACATGTCATTCTGAAGAATTCGTAGCTCTTCAGCTATGTTTTTAGAAAGTGGCCGAATATAATTTCTTCTGTCATGGCATAGTTAGCAGTGCTGTGGAGCTTTAGCACTTACATGTACATGGTGCATGCCTCACCTGGAGGCTGGGTCGTTGGGTAAGGATTTGTTTCACCTTTTTTTGCGTAACAAGGAGACCCCAAAACACTTGCTCAGTTCCGATGTGAAGTTGTCCCAAGTGTTAAGAGAATCTTCGTGGATCTCGAACCACAAGAGAAGCGTGACCGTACTAAAGAAAACCACATTCGCCAGCTGCGTGGTCGTGCCTAAGGAAGTATACTTTCTCACCAGTTGGTAATGTGTGAGCCACTCTTCAAGATCTTCATCAGACGTTCCAGAAAACGTACGAGGCTCGCAGTGTTGCGGTCAGTACCTTATTTGTTCAGGACAGTCCCAAGAAAGATGTTTACTGCCCTCAGATGTCCACACAGGCTGGTGTTTCCACCCGAGGTATTGATAGTGGGCAACGATGGCGGCAGCTCGGCCAGGTTCGACGCTTTCGCATAACTCATGGCATAAGGATTGACACCGAGCACCTGCCAGAAACTTTTTTGAAGTAGCGATTCGTAAACTCATGTATTCGCAGCTTATGGCGATGTCGCGGAATGGGTAGCAAACGGCCAGCTTGGCAGCTCACGTGCGTCCGCTCTTCCAACGCCTCAAATTCATCCTACAGCTTTTAAGTGCAACGTATCAATATATATATATATATATATATATATATATATATATATTGACTATCGTTACGAGTATTAATTACACTCACCATCAATTCAAAAAAGGAGTTATGCATTCTAAAACGAAGGAAGGTGCCACTAATTTTTTTTATTTTCTGCGAACAGATTCGATCAAATCTACCCAACATTTGTCTGGGTAATCAAATATGGATTGCCTAAGTTAGCCAAAGCACACTTTCGAAATAAAATTGCTCAAGCTTCAAGCGGCTTTTAGCAGTTTTGATCTTCATTTGCTGCATAAAGTCCCCAAACCACGATTCTGAAAGGTATGAGTACTGAGGTCGCTGTCCAAATTTTTCCTTCGTTTTCACCATATGCATCTGCAATGTTTGTTATTTTATTAGACACCGCGTAGTAAGGTATGCGTGTGTGCGTTCGCTGCTGATAAATAAAATATGCTGATGTTCATATCTACTCATGTTACACTACATATGTGAGAAGTTAGAGAACTAGACTATAAAATTTATTACTTTAGAAAAAAAGATCAAACACCTGACGTAAAACACAATAATTCAGATTTTATTAACTCCAGGTGCTATAATGCACTGAGTAATGTTTTGAGAACCTAGAATAAACTCTCGATATGTAGTGACGCATACGAGTCAAGTACTCTGAACATGAATCTGCTTCCTTACGGTGAGTTTGTGTCTAAACAAAACACATTTAGTGTCTTAGGATTCTCCAAAGTTCTTGAGCACAAAAGGACAGCAATGATGTCGACACAGTGCCCTGAACAACGCAAGGGTTTAAGACCTGAGAAAATCGCAATATTTGTAATTGTTTCGCCGAGGACCCTTCTATAAAGCATTTATCTCCAGAAGATCTCCGACTCAGGCTGGGTTAAGCTTGTACCCATTTCAAATCTCATGAGAAACCTGCGGCAGTAGGGATTGAACACGGTACCTCCCGAGTGCGAGGGGGGACTACAAGAGAAGGAAGTGCGGTAGCAGCATTCCCGGAAGTCATTCCTTGATGCGGAGCAGCAGAGCATGTATCAACATGTTGCTTCACACAGGGACAAAATCCCATGTACAGAGGCTTGACTGGAGGAAGCTGCATTGGCGATTAAGGAGGACGTCGCGGATGTTTTTGTGCTAAGCCACAAAGGTGAGCACGTACAGAGGCAATGCCCTCGGCTTGGCGTGCAACGGCCATCGAGGTTTCCCAGCTCGTTACACACCGTAGCTCTGTGATTTTGTCGCTTAGCAACGAGATTTCCCGCAGCGCGTCGAGGAGTAGCCGTAGGGGGCGAAGCTCAGTGCCATAGTCTCGTTCGAGGTTTGAAAAGAAAACGGGTTGGGTCGATCCCAGGAGCATGGCGCCGAAAGAAAGTAATGCGCGTTAGCGTACCACCCTTTTATGCCTTGCCTTGCCGGAAAATACTAAACACAATGTCCACAGAAGTGGCCACGAGATGGACATAAAATTTTGATGATGTAGGCGGGCCAAGTGACACACTTCGCACTCACACATGGTTCACAGTTGGCACATCAAAAAATATTGCTACCGAACAGAAAGCGCGAGCTCAGCACTCAAGCGTCCTTACTGGACGTCATTTTGTAAACAATAACAAATATATTAATAACGTTTATTGCACAAAATTAGGTTACGACATTGCGAAGATCGGGCTTGTCGAAGGCAATTGAGGCTTCTTGGACTTCAGCCACAATAAATTACAGATACACTCTGGTCTTAAATACGTACACATGTAGCATGGAAGACACCTGATTAAAGTGCTATTTAACATATACAAGTCAACTAAACAATATCCTAGGAGGGTCACTAATGAGGAGTATAAGCAATAAATAAAGACAAAGAAAAAAGGGAGCACGAAAAGTGCGACACAAATCAAATAAATGCGAAGAAGTTGTGAATATAAAAAAAACTTTTCCTTCGGACAGTTTGGTTGGCCACAATAGAGTATTCCAAAATTACCTGTTTTAACTCTAACGACTACCTTGAGTTTGGACTTATTTTGATACGTATATATCGCCGCAGTTCTTTTAAATATGCGTAGAATGATTTAGAACAAAATTTCTTGTCGAGTTTTGTAATGTACAGCATGAAAGATTCACATTCTGAGATCAATTATTCAAAAGTGGCGCGAGCTGACAGTCTGCACAAAAACAAAAGTCATTTCAACACTGCATCAATGCGCATTCAAAAACAACAGGAACCTTCCCGGCTCCTGCGTGCGTGACTGTGAGGTTGCATATCTGGATAACACATAGTAACACGTGCGTTCTGGTTTTGGCGTGTTATTGTTTGTGTTCCTTATATAAACGTGTTTCCTGCGATTAAACTTTAGTTGAGAGTCAGCGCTTGTTTCTGTGGTATTAGATGATGTATCACCAACTCGCCCGCTTAACTATCCTGACGATCTTGTCGTCATACTCGATAGATTCCTCGTAGTCCTGCTCAGCTTCTTTCTTTGGCACTAGCGCCTCGACAGAGGCGTTAACGTCGTTCAGATGGGTCTGCAGAGCGCTAAGTCTCGCCAACAAAACACTCAGTTCTTTTACATTGTCCATGCGGCTCTTCCTGCAGGAGTCAATATCGGAAAAGAGGCGGGTCACCTGAGACCAAAGAGCTGTTCTTTTCGCTTTCTGTCGTTCCATGTCGGTGCACTCTTGTAGCACTGGGCGGCGGCTTCGGGGTAGAAATTGGCTTTTTCTTCGTTATTACTCCCCTCCAGGACTGGCAGTTGTCTTCGTTAGGTCGCGGCGTACATCCCGGGTTTCGGCACCAACTTTTTTTATGTCGCGTTTGTTAAATCAGACAACTTCGTAACAGAGCACAAACGACATCTTTTTATTTTTGGTTACAGCAGACGACCGACGCCCCAAGCGTTTCTCCGTGGTTTTGGCTTTGAAGCTTTCTCGTCTTGGCTTGTCTGTCGACTCGGGGCTGTCTTGGTTTGGTTTCGGTTTCGCAACAGTGGCGCTTTCCGAATATTGAGACTAGAGCTTCATCTGACGCCTGACCAGCCCTCAGTTTGCTGCAGATTCAGTCATACTGCCCAGAAAGAAAGGAAAGCAACGACCCTATCAGATACAGATATAGCCAATTAACCCAAGAGTTTTCAGCGCTCACAGAAAGGTAACCTGGATGGCAAGGGTAGCAAATTCTCTTTGATAATCGTCATTACATCGAGCTTTTTGTCGTACAGGACAAGCTGCCTTGTATGGCTGTACTTGTTTCGATCCTCCGTCCTACCACACATTACTGCTTTTTGGATGATGCACGTCTTCCAGTGCCTTCCCTCCCGCGTGCTACCACTTCTTGCATAAAAGGGCTTTTAAGATGCATGAGCTGCTTTAATCTAGATTGTAAGCTCCTTTGCATTCGGCACCGGCGAATGGCCTACGGTCAACAGGCAGAGGTTCTCACCGGTATAACAGATACATTCGAGGCATCCATCCTATACAAAAACGGGGTGAGGCACGGCTGGACTCTGGTGAGGGAGGATCGACAAAGTATCACAGTAGCGGAACTTCTTCGAACTCACTGGACCTCAGTGGAAAGAGGATGGCAGAAGGGTTGATGGCCTAGTAAAAACACTATAGCGGTATTTGATCGGGAGTTAATAAGGAGTACAAGAGAAGATACCTGCGTATGGCAGGTCCTTACGTTATGCTAGTGTGATCCTTCTGTGTGCGAAGGTATCCATTGGCGTCTATATGGTGCACCTCGTAACCGTCGCAGATACCGCCAAGCAAGGCCTAGCTTCGGTACTGAACAAAATTTGTAAGGGCCACTGTAAAAAAAAATATAGTGGGATGAGGTGAAAGCCTCTGTTTTAAACGCAGTTGATTTCTGCTTTACTGACGCCTTGTGTATGCTGTGTGGTGTGGCATTCGAGGAAGCGCTAAATGAAAGGCACTTATAGGTCGCCTTGATCACACGCTCGGTGGGGCCAGCGTCGTATAGGCGTCAATCGCCTAGTGAAGTTATTGGGGATGGCTGATGCGTAATGTGGTTATATCTAGCGATATGCCGTCGCACCTCGCGAATAAGTGTGACACTCCTCGCGGACGCATGCACGCATGAACGGACACTTATAAACCTGTAAAGGGATTCGCCTTAAAATGGTATCACAACATTATTGAGGCTCTATCTGTTGACAGATAGTGGTGAACATTGATGGAATAGGCTTTTTTCAGAGTAACGAAATATTCAGGATGGAAGTGCGCCCGGTTGACTAAGTACGCCCTTAAAGTGAATTATTGATATAAATAATCATATAATATAATAAATAATAAATCTTCATTGTCATTTTAATTGGTTACAGTGTTCAAGAGGCCCAATAAAATCAACAGTGGTTCGTGAATTGGCCCCCAAGTAATGTTAATAAATAAATCAATCAATATGTAATGCCTAGTGCAATAATCATCTCACTCTGGTACTGCAGTTTCTTTAACGAGGAAGTTTCTGAGGAAGGTTTCTAAACGCGTGGCCGAGATTAGGTGGTTGTCAATGAGTAAATACTCCCTTATAACAAACCTACTCCACCTTGGGGGATTCCCCTAAATATTTGACCAGCAATAGTCATCTCTGCCATGTGCCAATGGGTATGGAGTGCCCAAAATCGAAGTTGGAAATACAGTCAAATAAAATATAGGAGGACATTCATGGATTGCGATTCAAGCAATTTTTATTAACAAGCAATATAACAATAAATGTTGATTTTAATGCACTTAGGATCAAACACTATGTTTTGGTATAGCAGAAAAAAATAAGAATACAAGGAAATGTTCGTGCATGCAATACGCAGACAGATAAAAAACAAAAGAAACAAATACACATGGAATAGATTTCAGATACACTGAGTGACGCAGACAAGAAAAGCATCCATAATTGCCGAAAAAAAATGCTGCTTCACACATAAGAAATGCAATCAATGAAGTGAAACTAAAAATCAGATGCGAATACACATTTTTAAGGTTGAAATATCAAAAAAGCAAATGAAGATGATTTGAATAAAATAGATAATATTACAGCAGGGAATGCACAAGTACATGCAATGGGCTTCGAGTAAATATATATGATATAAAGGACATTTGAGTATAAGGTGCTCCAAAAGTTCAATAAAAAATGGGAGATATATTTCAAAGGAAACAGCATAAGGACAAAATGAATTACACAACCTTTGCATTCTGTCCGGAAGTACCGGAATCATTGAAGAACGCTACCAATTTTTTAATTCATAAGAAAGGGGACGCTAAGATGAAAAAAGTTAGAGCCGTCAGATTACTATCCGTTACGTACAAGGTATTTATTAAGGTAATCGCTCATAGTATCAGGACAACCTTAGACTTTAAATAACAAAACGATCAAAGAAGATTTCCGAAAGGGTACTTTATCATCTATCAAATTCACGCTATCAACAGGTAATAGAAAATTGCTCAGAATATAAACAGCCCCTATACATAGTGTTCATTGAATACGAAACAGCCATTTACTGAATTGAAAGCTTAGCATATATGCAGTTACTTTGAGATCAGGAATGTGACCATGCCGCCGAAGATAAAACCAGCCGGGCATGCACAGCCTATTGTTTTCACCAAGCCACGTAAGCATCAGATTCCAAGAACGACCGGATGCGGATGAGGAAGACTGGCTCGAGCTGTTCGAACGGGTGTCAACCTGCAACACATAGGAGTACGAAGCGACGCTAAGTCAAGGGTACTTTGCTCTTGAGGGATTCGCCGGAATGTTGTATGGGAATCGCGATGCTCAATTGAAGGATTGAGCCAGTTTCAAGGAGCTACTGAATGTTTTTTTTTTTGTACTACCATCAGAAAAGAAAGAGCCCAGGTACCCCTTCCTTCAAGAGAACAGCATCCCAATGAGTCAGCCATGAATTACGTAGAAGAAATGACAGGGCTACTTCGCAGCGCACTACCTGAATTGACTGCGTAAAAGAAATCGAATTTTTAATGCGAGGCGTCTAAGAATCCCTTTTCGCGTGCCTCATCAGAAGCCTACCCTAAACAGTGGCAGAATTCTAACCAGATACATCCTTCATAGAACGAACCCTAGACGCCCGGACTCGACAGTACAAGTGGCCTCTTCAAATCGTTCTGCAAACAACTGCAGCGCCGCTAGTACAAGTGTGGATAACTCCTGGGCGATTATCCGTGAGATCGTTAGCAAAGAGATACGCCGCCTCCTACCAGCGAAAATGCAGACGTATCGTACGTCGCTCATGGACATCATCCATGAGGAAGTCCAGCTAGCTCTGAGCGTTCCTCAAGCGACGACTCCGATGGCTCCAGTGTAAGTAGCAACAGCGATAAACTATGCTTCTGAATTACGCAGTACTGCGCTCCTACGCGGCTCCCCAAGCTCCCCTCTACGTCACCAAGCTTCACCTAAAGCAGTCAGTTGGCCCCGCCCGCCATATATACGAACGACCTTCAAGCCCGAGGAAGTCCGACACCTGGAGGATTGCAAACAACCGCCGCTCACTGTGCTTCCACTGCGGCGAGGCCGGGCACTTTTTACGCCACTGCCACAAAAATGTATCTGCCTGCGATGCTTCGCCATCGAATGCCCACAATCCTGTCCTGGCGAACGAGCGCAAGAAACTGACGGCTACCAGCGCAAAGCAGAGTATGCGTCGTCAAGCACCCTTTTCCGCTCTCCTTTGCCATAACGCTCTCGATTTGCGTCGCTGGGCCGCATTTACGAGCAATGAGGGTCTTCTTGCCCCCATAGTGGAAACTAAAGAGAGCAACCTTTGGAGGTGGGCTTGCTATATGGCGAGTTAACGAATAACCTCCGCCGCCGACGACGAGTCACTACGCCGCCGCGTTTACACCACCGCTACAAACGACGATGCGACGAAACTCCAAGCTGACAGCGCTGCCCAGCGAAGTACCGACGGTTTGCCCCGGACGCGTCCTCATCACAAGACAAGGCAGAGATCGAATATCAAAGCCAACATGCAATGCGAGGACGCAAAGAAGTGACCTCGAATTTGCTGAGCACCAGAGCCGACTATTCTGTCATTATTGGAATGTTCGCCTCCCAGGTCAAAAAAGTGACCGCTTGTAATGCTTCCCGTAGTCCGCCCCGCTGGTGCTAACCTTATTGCGCCGCTCGGACGATACACAGCAAGAGTGAAAGTGAATGGATGTACTTATCCTACCAGCTTCGTGGCCCCACAGAAATTCTCGCCAGTTTTTATTCTAGATATAGATTTTTTCAGTGAAGATCAAGCGATCATCGACCTTCGATCAAAGTTCATCAAGCTTTCGACGGAAAACACCTCGCCTTCTAAGACGACTTCGATGCAATCTGATGCTCTGAATGTGCTAAATTTAGAATTGACCGTACCGCCTCAATTAAGTGTCGTAGTCTGCGTTGGTAGCAACAGAGCCACTTGTATTCTCGTTACCACTGCGATACGCAGTCACGTCTAAACGGCTTAGTTGAAGCTTGACTATATATGTAGGCTAGTAGCTTACGCTCTAGTGTTATACCCTTAAAGTATGAGCCTAAGTGTCCCAAATAACGTAGCCCCTTGCACTGATGGGCGTGATAGGGGAATAATGTAGCAGGCAAAAGAATCTCCCGCGATTGCCTTCACATAACTAGAGTTAACCATAGCCAAAATACAACTAAAGTGTTGTTTTTTTCACTTCACAACTAGTCTTGACCATATTTGCAGTTCCTGTTGCCATGTTTTCTATTTATTTTTCATCAACTGCTTGTCTACAATTTGCTTGTTCGTTACTGTTTTTTATTCCGCGACCTGACACAAGCCATTGAATCCATGTATAATGTCTGGTATTTTGTTTTGTAGCGAGAGCTACATGGCCCCAGTCTCGTCATTTCGCCGTGCCTCTCCGTGCCTATCCTGTGCCTGTTCGAAGAGCGACGATTTCGTGGGAGGCGGTAGCTGGCACCTGACATGCCGAGCACTAGCCAGACGTAGAGCTTCCTGACATACGTGGGGCATGAGCTGCCAACTCAGGCCTCTCCTATCATATGGGAGGGCGATATCACAAACCGCTTGCCCAAATCCTTGCATTCACGTTATCCCTAGGCCACGCGGGAAGATTCATACAGCTCGTTTAAAGCGGCGCTTTATATGTTGGCTAGGAGTTTACGCTATCGCGTAATCGCGAAGGCGGGAGTGAAAACAAAAAGAGGTCCCGTAGTGGAGGACTTCGGACCCCCGCGCAAAAGAGGCTTTCTCCTAATTGCCCCTGTAGCATATTCAAAGCTGAAACCATAGACTAAACATCTGAGTTCAAAAGACTTGTATTTGCTTTCAAGCCGAACTTAAGCGTAGCCATTCAGATAGCTCACGCGTAACTCCACGTTTAGCCAGAAGCTAAACCACAGCTCTTTTTGTTTTTCATTTCTATTTTTCTGTGTTTTCTGTGTGCTCGTTGCTTTATGTTATTTCCCACTTATAAGAACAGGATGTGCAACACATTTACAGTGCGCTGCTGCACCTATCATTTATTTGCTGTGCTCAGGTGAAAAGTGGTTATTTTAAGTAGTATGTGTTCATTCACTCGTCACCGCTGCACTGACCGACGCTACTTCAGTCCCCTGATCAAAGCCACCTAGTTATTCCTTGGCCTCCCGTACGCCTTCATGCAAGCGTCCCAGCCATACAGGCACAGCCATCTTTTATAGTACTTTTCCAGCAACCTGGCCGTTTCTGGCGAACATATGGTATTTGTCCCATCTGCTACTCCTTTGGAAGTGACTTAACGTCCCTCTCTCTTGCAGAAGTAAGGGCAATGTCATGATCATTGTAGCCTTTGACCATCTGGCTGCTGCTCCCGCCGACCTCGATGTAGAAAAAAGCTGTTGAATTACAAGCATGGCCGTCCATTCGGCTCTCAGGAGTACTCAAGTAGTTTCACTCGCCTAGAAAACTGCTGTCTTTTTAAAAACGTGATAACTGTCAAAGCAGATATCCAGTAACTGATATCAGAATATATTTGAAATTATGTTACCAGTTTAAAAACATTGTGTAGCATATGTGCTTCACCAGTGGCATGTGTTTATGTGGGGAGAAGTCATAATGTGTTATTTATATTAAACACATGCTCCATTGTAATTACTCTGAAAAGATACGTTATTTTTGCACCCAAGCATATTACTGCATATTGTCAATTTTGTGAATATTTCAGTTTTAAATAAAGGCAAACAATTGTTAAAGATGTAAACGTACCAAATTCTCTTGTGTGTTTTCTACGGATTGGTGCACTGAACAAGCAATAAGTATAGTGCTCTTTACGTATGTTTCACAAGACCTGAATACACCGTGTAAATCACAGCTGTCGCATGAATGTTGAAAGTAAAGCGGCATGAGAAAAAAAATATCAATTAATTCTTGTATAAACCATATGGCTGTCTGTTTTATAATCTGGTTCTCACCTTTGTGAAGAGAACTAATGACAGAAATTTGGTATTATTGCTCTTTTGAATATGCCATGAAAAAAGACTTACAATATCCACGTGTAGCAGCCTCTTGTATTAAGGAAGGTGGAAAGATTTGCGTTGAAGTGTTCCATGAAAGGCGTGTTAGTCATACCATTCCAATTTGCATTCAGCGGTCATCCCTTAGTCAAGTTGAAGGCTAGTGTCTACTATTTGACTTACCACTAAACATTGATGTGCTAGTCAAGCTGGAAGCTAATTTGGGGTTGGGATTCCAAATGACAACATATGTGCCTCAGATCAGCGTACATGTCCATTCGGAAGTCGGGCATATACTGCGATTTCCTATCTCCGAAAACAAACTTTAACAAAAACGTATTGGTAGAATGAAAGTGTGGTGTGAAAGGTACTATCAGATATTTTCTAAAGGAGAAGCCTCACTGTCCTCGTAGCTTTTACGGCTGTTTCCGCAGCCCATACTAGTATAGCTTTTCAGGAATGTTTGCAGCTGTCTGTAAAGTGTGGATGTTCGCAGCAGAGATTAGAAAAATCACTTAACAATGTGGTCGGCTCCACTTGCCTTTATTTTTATGAGGAGTGGTGTAACAGGGACCTGACGACATGTGTCAAAAGTACGGGGCCCAATGGGTACGATTGTATGATTCAGAGTCAAAACCCTGTCTCGTTTTGCATCCACGAAACCTATACTCTCTCAAAAGTTAAAATGCCTTGTGTCCCCAATATCTTCAAACATTCTAATGGCAGAGTTGCTAAAGAGCCCCTTTAAAAAGCAGAGTCTAACTTCTTCGGCCATATACTTTTGGTGAGGACTCTACATATGTCGTCTCATGGCTGCTAATTCATAAGCAACTCAAAAGCACAGCAGGAGACTACAGGCTTTAAATATTAGGGAAGGGTACAGAAGATTTACACCGAGTATCGCTTGAAGCAGACGGGGCATTTATTCTGAATAACTGTTTTAGGTATAGTTTTTTCCCAAGGCTACATATATTATTACACCGACGTCTAAAATTTATCCTCTAGTATCAGCTCGTTTTTTGACTTTTTCCCTGTAACTGCAATTTTAAATTAATGCTGTTTCCTTTGCTGTTATGGACGTTTTTGTCATTCCCATAGGACTTCTCTTTTGGTACTAGGTGGTTTTGTAACATGCAATATAGTTTCAGGCTGAAGGCACATGCAGCGGGAAGTTCACACCTAGAACTGTGTGGCTGATTTTTTTATTTATGGAGTTTCGAAATATCTGATCATCACATCGAATTTTCTCCGGTCGCTCTCTTAACGCGAACACTCTTGAGCGGGCTGCCTGTAAACTTTCCCGCTGCAGCCTCTGCTCTGTAAGTAAATTGATCATACTGGAGCTTTGTTGAAGTTGTAGTACGCTGCCTTTTGCTCAATTATTGATGCTCCTGAAATGATAATAAACTTGATGGTTGTGGCTCATTTTCAACATCATCATCAAGGGTCTGTGTGTCGCCCCAACTCCCCCCTCCCCCCCCCCACCCAGCATCGCATAAAAATGCAATTCGGAACTGCAACTACTGGCATCATTGCTGCTATGGGCCATGTCTATAAGCTACAAAATTAAAGTTGCTTGGGAATTAAGCTCGTGATTGCCGAATCTGAGAGGCAATTTAATTTATATATATAGAGAAGAGGTTGACGGGGATAGTTTTATCAATTTCATCAGATGAAGCAAATCGAAAGGGCCGTAATCGCGGTAACTTCGGTACAACAGACAGAAGCAGAACCACAAGAGGTGGCACAGGCCGAGTTCGCTGCGGGCGATACGGGGAAGGGCAAGGCTTAAATGTTTCGGGAGCAACAGCGAGCAGACGCAACTTTGGAAAGGGCATGGAAGGATGCGTATGCAGGCAAGGGAGGTATACGGGTTCCTTTACCACGCGGGGAGGTTAATGGGACAACCAGTATCGCAACTTGTTCTTCCTAAACCTAAGCGAGAGGAGGTCCTACAGATGGCCCATGAATCGAGTTGGGGAGGTCACATAGGATTTCGTAAGACTAAGGCCAGAATAAAATATAGTTTCTTTCGGCCAGGGATTGAGGAGGATGTGAGACGCAACTGCAATAATTGCCGGGGTTGCCAGATGAGATCAGACCTACGCAGGGCAGACAACGTGCCCATTCAAGCATTGGTGAGGCCCCCCTATCCGCTTGAACAGGTGAGCGTCGACGTAATCGGGCCGCTTCAGCCTCCATCGGGGAGGGGTCACAGGTATGCGTTGTGCATCATCGATCTGTGCACTCGCTGGCCTGAGGTGGTATGCCTACGCTCACTCAGCGCAAAAGCTACCTGCGACGCCCTCCTGACGGTGTTCAGCCTGACCAGTGGGCCGGAAATAGTTGCGTCTGACTGCGGCACAAACTTCACCGCCGAGCTCACCAAAGTTTTTCTGACAAGGCTAGACTGTTCGCCGAGGTTTTCAACCCCAGACCACCCGGAGAGTATCGGGGCAGTTGAACGGTTCAACAGAACTTTTAAGAACATGCTGTATCATGTGATACAAAAGGAAGGTAGGGATTGGGACAGTTATGTCTCTTTTCTTCTGTGGGCCTACAGGGAAGTGCACAACGACACTACGGGGTGGCTTCCTTCCAGCTGCTTTACGGTCGACAACCAATAGGCCCGTTAGTTATTATGAAGTGGTCGTGGACAGGCGAAGCAAACGTGCCCCCAGGCCTGGCGACATCACCCTGGGAGTACGTGAAGCAGTTGCAAACGCATTTAAGGCAAGCGGCAGAGGCAGCTGAGTTGATTAGCGAGAAACAACAGAACGCGTAGGCCCGCCAGTTTAATAAGCGGACTTCCAATAAAAGTATTTTTTTTATTACTACAAACTTTGTAGCATACATGTGCCCTTGAATGCTAAAAATGTGTACAGCGTCGTTTCATGCGAAGCGTTCAAGGCCACGAAAGAGGAAATACCGATTATCTTAAACATAATTTTTATTTTTCAATCGTGCGAACTGTTTTGGTAAAGTAATTTGGCGAAAAAATCTTTTTCACGTAATCGACTTTCGAACTTTTCGCAAATGCGCATAAAATGCTTACGGTTAAATATTTTCAAATCAGGTCGGAAAATAGACAGAATAACAAATTCTCATTTATATTATTTCCTGTGTGTTGTTCCTTGGTTTAAAAATTCAACTGATCTTACAAAAGATTTTCTGTGTTTCCTTGCTTTATTAAAGGAGGAAAAATTGTATGTTTCCAGTATTTTATTATGAACTTCGTTTATGTTTCTGTCACAATAAATTTATACATCGTTCAGATGTTGGTAGAGCTGATGGCAAAAATAATTTATTCTTTCTTTAAGAAGTACTTTCTAGGAAAATCAGTCGAAAAGATGCCGAAAAATGGTACTTATGTTGAATTGAGAATTCAGTTCAGCATACAGAAGCTCGAGATAAATGTACCTCACATAGGTCATTAAACACACGAACTTCTCAGATTACAATCCAAAACTTTTTGCTGGATCAAATTTTTTTCGACACAAGACAACAATCACTGTCACTGCTCGGCATCGCGGAACTGTGCTTTTACTGCATAAGGCCTTAGCGCCACAGCTCTTCGGAACGCCTATAACCTCTAGATCAATTATATGTAGGTGAATAGCATTTTCTGAGGGAAAGAAGCAGTAGCATACCATCTGCGATATTGCTGTGTTCTTTTTTGCACTTGCATAGCACTGTAATAGGCAAGATCCTGTTCTCGCTTCTGAAGTCCACCCGTGGCCCAACTTTTTCGAAGCGAATTATTTCTCACGTCATGGTGTATCAATTCGTAGCGTCAGCCCGTCAAGTTCATCCTCAGCCTTCGCCACTTCACACGGAAAAAGTTCATGAGATACTTTCCGCGGCACACTGAAACGTCTCGCAGCAAGAGCAAGCCCGCAGAGCCCATATCAGGATCAAATTTAATCACCGGAGGATATGTATGCTGGGCAAATATTATTGTAGTGAGAATTACAGTAATCTGGGCGCCCAACGCAGAAATACAAGAAAATGAATAGAACTGGCTTCCAGATTCTCCATGGCATTCGCAGTGAAAGAAACGCCAGAGCTCCACTATATCATAGCAGCGACATCTTCACCACTTCATATTGCCGTCACATGAAGATCTAACGTCCAAGAAATTCAAGTTTTAATTCAAGCAAAGACACCGATAGAAACATACATGTACATTTACACTGAGACAAAAAAAAAAATTCAAATGTTGATTAGATGAGGGGATCAGAAAAGAAGAGGCAGGGAATACGAATAGAGAGAAAAATAAATGAAGTTGTCTATTGGGCTAGTAGGTAAATTTTTCTTATTTGCGGTACCCAGGAGCGATAGGGAGCAGGCCAGTCGCCTTTCTGTCCCTGGTTATCCCAGAGACCTGCTTGTTTCGATGGCAGAACGTTTGCGAAGAAATGTCTAAGAAACACTTACTAGCAGCCTATCGAAGGGAGAAAGGTAGCAGTGATTCCGTATAGCACGGAATTTCGCATAGACTCAAGAGGGTGTCAAAAAAGGCAAGTGTGAGATTGGCTTTCTCTGCCCAAAGAAAGCTGTCGAAATTGTCAAGTATTGCAAACCCGGTTCCAGACTGCTCAAAGGGATGCACCAAGAGGCATAGAAAAGTGTGTAGAGTGTGTACAAGGGGTGGTATACCATATTCATTTAACTTGTGGTCGAGTATACATAGACAAACTGGCAGCTGTTTAAAGAAACGATTTGCGGACCACAAGCGTAATGTGGCCCAACTAAGAAATGGTAACCTGTAGGAACATTGTCCTGGTTGGCCTAGTAAACCCTGTAATCTATTGTTCAGCGAGTGCACTGTGGAGGCAAAGAGCAGATAGATACACGCGTGAATTACTCTGGGCACACATGATTCGCAAGAGAGCAGCGTTGTGTGTTAGTACTCCATCAACTAGTCTGTCAGAGAAAGATATCACGTTTCTCGATCTTAATGGCATGTGCATGCGACGAGTGTCTTCTCTCTTATTTTTTTTGATTAACTGTCTTCTGTGCACATGTGTCCTTCTGTGCCGTCAATAAAATGGCGTTGCAAGTTAGCGCCGTGTCCTATGTGTCTCTCACGTCCCTTTCTTTTTTACGTTTGAGGCGGTGCCAAAAATGCGAATAAATTTCCGGTTTTCAGGTTTACTCTCCTGTATGTACTCATGGTCCCGTTCAAGCCATCATTTTGCTCTTTCGTGGCACAGGAGGAAAACTGACCACGTAATTGATCTGACTGTGCAACGTTGACAATTTGGGACCCAATAGGCGTCACATCTGTGCATTCTTCGCATTCGTTTCCATCCAGAGGCCGCTGATTGATTGATTGAATGATTGATTGATTTATTAAAACTTTAATTTCCACCGATTTAGAAGGCCCCCTACTCTCAGCTCCTGGCACGAAGGCCTGAGAAATGGGGGCTGGAACCTCCGCGACTAAGGACTGGCGAATATACTTATCCAGTGGCCAAAACTGAGTGTCAAGTATTAAAAGTGCACCAATGAAGATGAATTTTTGTTGACACGAACTGATTGAGAACGCGCGGGCTTCAGGAAAGGATAAAGTACTCACGCGTCCAGAGAAAAGGTCGGTTCCACTCAAGTGCTATGCAGTGAAAGCAGAGATCGTGAGTACAGACCAGTGACACTGGTTGAGAAAGTCAAAAATATATTTCCCACGTAAGACAAATATCAGTCAAACAAAAAGTTGTAGACTGCAGGCTGAGAAGTGTACGTGTCTAACAAGCAATCTCACGCATTTGTATCTCGAGCACTTTTATGTTTAATTTAGGTCTAAATCTAAGAGAACATTACTTTTTGTGTACCTTTTGGACTCTGTTTGCTGAATAAGTTTTACCAGGAAAGCATCAAAAAGTTTGGCATAATCTCTAATGACGGGTGCACGGTGAAAAATTTACTTTGTGTAAACTGTAAATAGCATTTATTTAAAAAATAAAAACCTATAATTATTTGCTCTTTATTCAACAAAGAAAACGCAGAAAATACTTGTATGGAGGAAATAATGGAGTTAAATGAAAGAAAAACCCATCTGAGATAATATAAAATAGAATTTCGTAATTAATTTGCTTTCGCATTTGATTTAAAAATATTTATACGTAAACATCTTTTGCGTCGAAGTAGGAGGTTCTTCTTGTCGAGCATATACACGAGTGGAGCTGCCTGCGTCGAACTGCTATACTGCTCCGTACCGAGGCATAGCTCCCGGGTAGCTCCTTACTGCTCAAATACTGCTTCTTTTCCTACTCTTGCGGTGAACCTTCGCAAGTAGGAGAGACCGGTTCTATCCCTGGTGGGGCTGGGTATCCACCGGTTTTCCCATGTGCACTGGATTTACACCGGCCTGGTCCTCGCCCCTTCGGCTCTAACATGCTTGGGAAAAGGGTCTTCGAAATATAGCGCATAGGGGCTAGTGATAAGTTCCGTTATCGGACAACCGTAAGTCCGCTTCATGCGGCAGAAGCCAATATGTGGCCCTTTTAAACCGAAGCGGAGCTGCTCAGGTATAGCATTCGCTTCGCATTCGGGAGGAACAAGGTTTGATCCCCGGTGCTGCCAGGTCCTGCTCGGCTCTTCAATTCTGAAATTCTTGGGGAAAAAGTCATCGACTAAAATGTTTCGAATTTTCTGATTTCCTGCCGTCTTAATCCTCTTGGTATATGCGGTGCTCTTTCCTCCTCATCAATTACGTCCATCCCTGAAAAAATGTCACACATCTTACTAACAGAAATAAGTAAAATCTTACAATTGTTTCGAGGTTTTGTTTAGACGCAAAATGTCCGGCATCACAATTGCGCCTTAAGAGTACTTTGCTATTAGGCGCTGCTGTTGTCCCGCAGGAGGATGGCAGGAAAACTACGAAACTTTTTTGCGTTGGAGGAAGAGATACACCAAATCTTTTCACCGACGACAGTTCGATGAGAGCGCATTACAACTTGACTGTGAGGACTTGGAGTTCTTGGAGAAACACGTAGCTAACGTTGTGGCAGAGACTGGCATTGAGCACCCAAATAAACAATGGTCTTCAAGCCTGTCGCAAAAACGCATTAAACGGAGCGGTTCTCTTCCGACGTCAATTATGGCCAGCCCTACCGAGAGGCACAGGATGAAATCCATGAAAGAAATGACGTAGAAAAAATGTCATAGGGTCTAGAGATTTACAAGAGATGCTGACGCTGGGTACCGGCAAGTGGAATGGGTATTAAACAAAAATAAAAGAGGAGTCCTCACACCACATGTCATTTTTTCTCCAGTTATGAACCTTGACAAGCTTGTTTCTGATGCACTCTTGAAAGAAAGCATCCATTACACACAACCAAGCGACATTGTTTTCACAACAAACGAAGAAATGAAAGCATTTTTGAGAGTCAAGTTCTTCTTGAAATTCCATGTGTTGCCGGCTATCAGACCCCACTGGTCGATGCTCCCTACCTTAGCGTGCTATTCATTGCCAGTGTGATGCCTCTTCATCGCTTTTAGCAGTTTAGCAGTGCTACGCACTTTGCGTATAATGAGCTAAGCAGAGAGGATCCCAACATTGACACGGTGTTCAAAGTGCGAACATTTGTGTACCATCACAATCAAGACATTGACGCGCATATGATAAAATTCAAAGGCAACAACAGCATGAAGCAATACATAGAAAACAAGCAAATTTGCTGGGGAATAACGATGTGGTGCCATTGCTAGTCAAAGACAGGTTAATTATTCCAATGTGACATATACGCCAGGAAGAACGGTGAAGGTGCTGTCATAGGGCTTAGAGAGACTGTCATGGTGCAGCTCATTGAAAGACTAAACCGTCTTGGTTGTTATTTTTTGACACATTTTTTCAACTCTACAACCTTGCAATTTGACCTTTCAGACCGAAGCATCAAGGCCTGTAGAAGTGTGCGTGCAAACCGAAAGATCATGCCAACGAATATTCCCACCAACGAGGAAATGAAAAGAGGTGACATTGCATCTTGTACTGCTGATGGTATTTCATGCGTAAAATGGACAAACAATTCGGGCCGTTATGTTGCCCTCCAACTTCATTTCGACAATCTAACTTTTTCATCTATAATTGATGATACGCAGGTAGAAAGGAAAAGATGGATGTGCGTTGTCCTTTTGATTGTAGACGATTGCAACAAATCCATGGGCGGTGTTGACCTGATGAATGAACATAAAAAGACATGTGAAGTGGACAGCCGAGCAAATATTAAATTTTACTTTAAGGTATTTTTTGATCTTCTCTATATTTGAATGGACAATGTTAGATTCTACATGAAACTTCAAGCAAAAAATACTGATATGCCTGTTATGACCTTACTTGAATTTATTCAGGCTGCAAAAAAATTTTGGTTAGCGGCAGTTTTTCTAGCCGGAAGCGAGGCATTACTAAACTTGTGCACATGCAGATGCACGTCACATTAATACCCAACCAGGATGGCGTGGTGGCTACGTCACTTGACTACTGTTCCCAAGGACGCGGGATCGAATCCCGGCCTTGGCGGCCGCTTTTCGGTGGTCGCGGAAAGCAAGGCGCCAGTGTGCTGTGTGATGTCAGTGCACGTCAAAGAACCCCAGGTGGTCAAAATTTCAGGAGTCTTCGACTACGGCATCTCTCGTAGCCTGGGTCGCTTTGGTACGTTAAAACCCACAAACCACAACCACGTCACGACGTTACGGCAGCTTGTAACACAGGCAGATCAACTGGCCAAAAATGACTTGCGCAAGCGGTACACAAAATGCGCAAAATCGCAGGTTCAACTATTGCGCAGTTTGTGAAATGCACTTGTGCTTTACAGCTGCAAGGAACTGTTTCCTAGACTTTCAAAGCGCGATTAAAAGGCTATTGCTGGAAAAAGTTGTCTCCCTTCGCATTCAGTATAAGCTACACCGCGCTTGTGCATGGCCAAGAGTTTGACATGGTTGTACAGTGGCACCGATTGTACCGTGTTTTCAACATATCTCGAGAAGGTGTAGTTCAAGCAAGCTCGCATCACCTCCGCTTGCTTTCACCCTCACCCTCGACCAGTGTTGCTTTGATATCAGTTTCAAAAATGGTAACTGGCCTGTCTCGGTCTGTACAGCCAGCGTTATCTTGTATGCACTTTCCACTTCACCATTTTTCTTAATGGAGAATGCTGAACTGAAGCGCCGTGGTCTCAGTGAGTCACAGTGGCTGATCATGGAGCCAAGGATAAAAGGAATACGTTTGTCATTTCGCAACATGTCTTGGGGGCCCGAAAGTGAGCGACTTCGTTTAGTTGAGCTGTCCTTTAAACAGTATGCCCAGTGCGAAATAGCTGAAATTACTGGTAGGTCGAACAATACTGTGAACCGCCTCATCCAGGCTTATAGGGATGAAGCCCGCATCGGCGACACTCCACATTAATGGCACGCTCGAGCTACGACTATAGCTCAGAAAAAACGTATGCTTGACGTCGCGTGGGCGAGTCCCTTCAGCACCGCCAAGGAGATAGGTGCTGCCGCCGGTGTGTATGCGAGCTTGTCTACAGTGAATCGCAGGCTGGCGGAAGGAAACCTGCACAGCCATGTGGCAGCGAAAAAGCCGCTCTTACCTGACGCAAACAAGACGGCCCGACTTAAGCTTGCAAGAGAACACGTAGGCTGGACCACCGAAGACTGGAAAATGGTAATATTGTCTGACCGGTCAACGTTCACGATTTGGGATTAAAAGCAAAGAGTTTGGCGCCCTGTCAATGCCAATCACAAACCAAGTTACGTAAAGTATGTGGCCGCGGCCTCATTGCGGTCAGTTTAAGTGGAGCTGTGTCGAGAAATGGATTTGATTGCTTGTATCGTATTGACGGACACATGACATCCGCAATGTGTTGTGACATACATGACTATGTCAGGATTCCTTATGCATTGGGCGGTCCTTTTCCTGATGGACATTTCCTCTCCCAACACAATATTTCCCCTCTGCACATCGCAAAGGCTGTTGAGGAGCTCCTTAACAAAGGAGGTGTGCAGTGTCTGCAGTGGGTGCCCAAAGGAGCCGGCTTCAACATATTCGAAAATGTGCGGGGAAGAATGAAAGTCCGACTTTGTAAAAGAATTTGTAATTATGTGCTTTTATGAAAAGTCTATACGCGGCGCTTCAGTCGAGGATGCAGGAAGCCACTGCCGTTAAAGGGGCCATGCCCCACTACTAAGTAGGGACGAAGAACCGATTCTCTTTTTGTTTCTCCTTCCTGGGTGTTCATAGTTTTGTACATTTTGATTTGCTTTCATTTTTAAACATGCAGTTTTCAATGTGAATAGTCTTTTGTATTGTATTTTATTCATACCTTCTTTATTGTTCTTCAGTTCAAATTTACTTTCATCTAATCTGTATTTCTTTAAAATTCGTTGAAATTTCATTTCGCGAACAATTCGAGCGTTCCGTCCTGCTCCTAATAAAATTTCAAATCACTTTGTATTGTATGTTTGCTTTGGCGAGATATTTTTGTTATGGCAGTATGGTTTCAATTTCAAAAAGGAATATTACAATTGTCGATGCGATATCTTTCATAATTTCTTTGAGTAGCTTATAAATCTGCTCTGCTTCATATTTTGTGATCATACCTGAGAATTTGTGGTCAATTTAAAACAAACGGAAAGAGACAAAGCTTGTGTTTTCACTACAATATCTAAAAAAATTCTTAAGACCGAAGCCTTTTATTCCTCTATATCAAGTGGTGCTCACAGTAGTGGTAGGGGCATTTAGAAAAACTGTTCTCTGAAAATCGACTTCACGGGAATGATTATCGGTCATTAGTTATTGTATTATATACACGCGGTGACTACTAATCTACGCTAGCCTCTTGATACTACCACCTGGTGTTCCTGATGCTTTTAGATGGCGCCTGAAAGAAGGGGACAGTGGAGCCGGCTCGCGCTCTGTGTACAGATTTCTGCATGCTCCTAGCCCTGTCGTTCACGTTTTGCCCTGTTTTCCGCGACATATTTTCGTGTCGGCGCTGGGAATCGATCCCAGTACATGTCCCGTACACCACCGCACGCCCAGGATTCAACTCCTGTGCCAGTCGATACCCCCGGTGCGCCGTACTAGCCGAAAGAATTAAGGCCTGGCCCTGAGCACGGGCTGTTGGAGTTCGACCCCATAGCCGAACCTCTACCTACTGTGCAAACGCCAAGTTACTACACCCTGAAGAACCCACGACTGCCTCAGCCTTTCCACGGCAGTCAGACCGAAGACTTCGAAGACTGGCTCATTTAGTTTGGACGAGCCGCCTTGTTTAATCAGTGGGACAACGTCACCAAGCTTCGAAATGTCTTCTTCAGCCTGGAAGAGGGCGCTCGTACTTTGAACGAGAACCGAGAAGACGAGTTAACAACATGGCGCGAGTTCTGCCGACGAATTCTTGAGGCTTATACCAGCGCGGATCGGCGAGAACGCGTAGAAAAGTTTTACAGTCTCGTATGCAGATGCCGAATGAGACTGTAACAATGTACGTGAAGGACATGAACCGGCTTTTCCGTCGCTCTGACCCGGCCATGACCAAAGACAAAAAGGTGCGCCACCTCATGCGCGGTGTTAGAGAAACTGTTCGCTGGCCTCGTGCGTAATCTACCGACCACAATAGCCGAGTTTCTTGCGGAAGCTGTCACAATGGAGAGGATGCTCCAGCAGCGGTCTACCAGCTCCGACAGGCCGGTGCTCGCCCTTCGGTTGCTGAGCCGCTCTCAGCCTTTGGGGCCACCCCTAACCTACGCGACATCATTCGCTCAGTTTTACGCGAAGAGCTCCAGATGCTTTTCGGTGCTTCACAGCCGATGGTCGGCTCCGTAGCTAGCATTCTCCGCGAAGATCTTCAAGCATTGAGGACTTCGATAGCGTCTGCTGATCCGCCACCTTTTCCCACGGATTATGTTGTTTGTTCTTTTGTGGGGTTTAACCCAAAGCGACTCAGGCTATGAGAGACGCCGTAGTGGAAGGCTCCGGAAATTTCTACCACCGGGGATTTGTTAACGTGCACCGACATCGCACAGCACACGGGCGCCTTGCTTTTCGCCTCCATCGAAAAGCGGCCGCCGAGACCGGGATTCGATCCCGCGTCCTTGGGAACAGTATTCGAGGGCCGTAACCACTGCACCATCCCGGCGGGAATTTCCACGGATTACCTACGCCCAACATATGCAGATATGGTGCGACGCCCTGCGCCTGCTTCGACGCCCACCAGATCAAGGCTCACCGTATTGCCGCACACACTGAGCCGTACGTCGACAGCCCACGACCACCCCAACGGAAGGCTGACATGTGGCGCGCCCCAAATCGCCAGCGCCTGTTCTTCCATTGCGAGGAACTAGATCATCTGTGTTCGACACCTGCAGTTAACAGATTTCCCATCAATATACGTCGCCCTCCATTAGGCCAATGACCCCGGGAGATTGAAGACTACTTTGCTATGCAGCGCATGACGCTAACTTCCTAGCAGCAGTCACGCTCCCCGACCTGACGCTGACCATCGCCGCAGCCCAGATAATCCTTGATAGCGCAGCTACAGTCGCCAAGACCCCGCCGGTAAAACTAAAGACAGCGACCTTCCGGGGTGAGGCCGCTTGCGATCGACGTGACGAAGACCCCCTGACAACAGGACCAGTGACCGATCGCGATTTTACGTCAGCAACGACAGTTCCTACGCATGAAGATCGATCCTTGCTGGATATACCCGTGGTTCTCAACGGCCATAAGAATAGCGCATTGCTGGACACTGGCGATGATATTTCGATTATGAGCGGGAAGCTAGCGGCGCTCAAAAAAGTAATGACACCAGTGTCTGGAACGCAGATTCGCACCATTGGCGGACATGTCGTAACTCCTAGTGGCCTGTGTACGGCAAGAGTTCAAATTCGCAGCTCCGCGTTCATCGTAAGCTGCCTCTTTATACCTGACTGGTCTCGTGACTTTATCTTTAGTGTTGAGTTTCTCCGGGAGTATGGAGCTATTGTTGATCTGCGGAAGCGCATGGTGACATTTTCAACCCAGAAGGTTGCTGATATTGACACCAAGAATCGCCAAAGCAGCGCCGCCCTTCGAATTTCCGCCGAGAGCAATTCGACTCCGCCACGCGCCAGTGTTTTGTAACCTATACTTGCGACGAACTGCGTGACGGACATGCGGTCACTGAAGGCAACCAGTTTCTTTTGCTCACCCACGGCATCTGTACAGCGCGCAGCCTCGTTCATACAGGACTTTTCTCTCCGCAGTGCGCCATGTGTGGGGCACCTAAAACAAATTTGTAACACATTATGATCAAATGCTCGGAATTCCACCCTCCAGCCACTTGGCAATCCTCTGACCTCGAGCGATGGGAGGCTGCGGCCTGACCCGGTCGTTCAAAAGCGGCTGAGTGGCTGGGCTTTGGGAGTCGCTGGGAAGCACAAGCTTCCGGCCACAACACGCAGCCAAGAGCCGACCCGTCATTAGGATGTAATCACTTAAGGCTCCCAACATTGCATAAAGTTTTTCACCACCCTCAGCCTCATTCATATCCTCGACGGCCGGTCTGAGCTCCTGGTAACTTCACCAACAAACCCCGGAATCGTTTTTGTGCTACTGCCATCGCATTTGCTGACTCCTTAGCGGATGTTTCAGCATGTTTTACGTTTGGGGCTGTTAGCACTGTGCACCCTCCACTTGACCGCTTTGATATTAGGCCGGATCTCTCGGACACACAGAAGCATGACCTATGTTCGCTCCTACTAGAGTACAGCACTTGTTTTGCGTCCTCATCGAAAGTACGGCAAATGCCGCAAGCAACACATCTTTACTCCTGACAATGCCCGCCCTATTCGCCAGCAGCAGTAGCGTATCTCAGCGACAGAACGTGAAGCGATTCAGCCCAGTGCCTCCTGGAAAACAGTGCCTGTAGCGTCGCCTCTGTCTCCATAGTAATGGAATTGGCGGTCTGTTTAGCTAGAAGAACTGTGTGGTGGCGCTAACGTTCTGCCCTATACCAATACATGTGGTACGCGCACGCGAAACATATGCAGGCGCGTTTCTGTATGTGTAGCCCTTTTTTGATTTTTTTGTTGGTTTAAACACCTTCAAGACCATTAAAATGCGCGAAAGTTGCCGGCAAGCGGCTGCTCCCCTGGCGCGAGAGGCGTCTGCTAGCATGGCCTCCAGATCTCGGAGGTCATGCTTCTAGAGAATAACTTCGCGACGTAGCCTTGAGGCGGGGCTAGAATTGCACCCTATTTGGGAAAAGGAGTGGCAGAGCGTTTGACTGGAGGCAAAGCACCCAATGCTGCAGGCACGGATAACTCAAGGAAGCACTGTTCAGACACAAGTTCAGGAGATGGTTTGTGATGGCGTCATACAACCATCCAACTACCCGTGGTCATTCCCTGTCGTGCTGGTAAAGAAAAAAAATGGGACCCTTCGCTTCTGTGTTGATTATCGAAAGTTGAACGACATCAGTAAAAAACGACGTCTGCCTGCTACCCCATATAGATGATTCGCTGGACGAGCTTCGTCGCGCACTCTCCTTCTCCTCCATTGACATGAAGACCGGGTACTGGCAGATTGAGGTCGATGAGCGGGACCGCGATAAAAACAGCTTTTGTCACCCGAGATGGACTGTACGAGTTCAAAGTGCTGCAATTTGGCCTACGTTCAGCGCCGGCTACTTTTCAGCTCATGATGGACGCCGCTCTAGCCGGCCCCAAATGACAAATGTGTTTAGTTTATCTCGAAAACGTTGTCGTGTTCTATGAAACTTTTGGAGGACACCTCGAACGCCTGCGCGCAGTATTAGATGCCCTCCGATCGGCTGATGTGACGCTCATGCCTGAAAAGTGCCACTTCGGCCACAAAAAATTGAAGTATCTCGGTCACCTTGTGAGTGCCGCAGGCTTTAGGCCAGACAATGACAAAACGGGCCGCTATCACCGATGTCCCCCTTACTGCCTCGAAGAGGAGTTTGAAACATTTCCTGGGTCTATGTTCGTAATACCGCCGCTTTATTGTTGACGTTTCCAAAATAGCCGCACCCCGGACCCGCCTCACACGGGATGATACACAGTTCGTGTGGGCCGCCGAGCAACAGAGGGCTTACGTGGAGCTACGCAGACGACTGCAAACTACCCCTGTTCTTGCGCACTTTGATGACAACGCTGCCATAGAAATCCGCACCGACTCCAGCAACATCGGCCTTGGCGCTGTACTCGTTCCACACCAAGCTGGCGTGTAAAGGTTATTACGTATGGCAGCCGCACGCTCTCCCGCGCTGAAACAAATTATTCTACTACGGAAAAGGAATGCCTCGCGGTTGCGTGGGCAACTACGAAACTTAGGCCTTACCTCTATGGCCGCGCGTTTAAAGTCGTTACTGACCACCATTCTTTGTGCTGGCTGGCCAATGTCCGCGACCCATTGGGGCAACCGTCGGATTAGTCGATAACCTCATGGATGACGACAGAGCTTTTCTTGGACTAGTGAATGCCTTCGACATAATGACCCGACAGCGAGCTGATTCAGACCTTCGACCTGTCATTGATCACCTGGAGGGTCACGTTGCTGACGTCCCCTGCCAGTTTGGAAGGAGCCTGTCTACATTTTGTCTTCAGAATAGCATTTATTCAAGGAAAACTCCAGCATTGTTGACCGAGCGCACCTCCTCCTCGTGCCGGCCGATCTTCGCGGCGATATCGTTTTGCTTGCATGATGAGCCTACCTCCGGCCACTTGGGCTTTGCACGCACACTCGCTCGAGTTCGTAAAGCCTATTATTGGCCTAAACTTTGACGCCGTCGCTGATCTTTGTTTTCGCTTGCATTGCCCATCGCTCGAGCTCCATCTCTGATTTCGTTTTTTTAGGAGGGGGTGTAATGCCACCTGCTGGTGTTCCTCATGTTTTTAGGTGGCGCCGGGAAGAAGAGAACACTAGAGTCTGCTCGCGCGCTGTGTACGGAACTCTGCCTGCTCCTAGCCTTGTCGTTTACGTCTTGCCCTGTTGTCCGCGGCAATACTCATTTCATTCCACATTAGTCGACTTCTTAATTAATCTGTTTTTCGCATTCATAGCAAGTAAGGTCTCTTAGTGAAAACCGAACCTTTCTGAGTGATCAGTGACCGCCAGACATAAGCCCGTCTTGGACGAAGTAAGCAATCAGTCTTTGATAACTTTCGCACGCCACGTCTCATCCGTAGCGAACATGCTGCATTATATTGTAAATTTTCTTTGCGCGAAAGCCAAGTGAACAGGAAACAAATGATGCACGTCTTTCAGAAAAATAAGGCCTTTGGTATCTCGAGGTTCCGGAAATGCAGCAACATGCAACGGAAATGCAGCGAAATCGGCGCCACTATACAACTTTGCAGAACGCTCGGTCACGCGCTCGCGTAGCTCATACTGAGTGCGATAGTACAAAAGGACACATGCGTACAAAGACATAATTTTAGTGGGAAAGCAATACTGCTAGCATTTTTTTGCCGTCGGTGGAGGTCGTTCCTTCGCTCCGGCGCACCACTTGACAGCGTGACGTCACGACCAGAGGAGAGCAGAGGCCCCAACTCATCTCTTCGGCCGTAGTCGTTCCTTCGCTCGGCGGCGCGGCGGTTATCACGTGACAGCTTCCTCAGCCCGCCGCGTGAGGGCGCTCGCTAGGAGAGGATAAACAAGGCGCCGCAGGCGCGCTCCGCTTAGTCATGCCTGAGGAGTTGTACAAGACATCGCTGGAGCAACGTGCTGCGCGCAAACGCCAGCGCCGTGCCGAGGAGACAGGGGAAGAAAGGCAAGAGCGGGTGGCTAAGCAACGCGCCTATGACGCAGAATGGCAAGCCCGGCGGGGTTCTACAAGTTCAGTGAGCGAGAGTAGTTTCATGGACTCTCTGAATACCGAAGAATCGTCTATCAGTAGTGCAGAGCGAGAGTACTACCCAGTGAGGTAGCAGCCTAGACTTGGCCCCGCCGGGGTGGTGCAGTGATGAGACGCCCGACTACAGTGCGGGAGTACCCGGGTTCGAACCCGACCTCGGCGGCTGCTTTTCGGTGGAGGCGAAACGAAGAGGCGTCCGTGTGCTGCGCGATGTCAGCGCACGATGGATGGATGGATGGAAAAACTTTATTTTCGTCAGAGAGCATGTATGGATGGTTCCGTGTTAGATGGCCATCAACCCATGGCTGACGGCGACCTGGGTGGCCCACTCCACGGCCCTGGTCTGGACGACCGGGTCTGAGCTGGCCAACACGGCCTCCCGCTGCTCGAGGGAAGGATCACACATAATATCCGCCGGTGGCGGTGCTATGCTACAGCTCCATAATATATGGTCATAGGTTGCCAATTCCTGACACCATTTGCACTCCGGCTGAATGACCGGGTAGATTTTGCTCAACACGTATGGGTTGAAGAAACATCTAGTCTGCAATCGTCGCCAGACGCATTCCTGCCCCTTCAACAATTGCTTGTCCGGGGGTGGGTAAATCCTCCGCTCAAGTTTGAAATGATTAGTAATGTTATGAAAGGATACCAGCCCATCTCTCGTGGACCTTCCCGGAACGTCCGGCTCACCTACTCGGCTGACGAAACCTCGAGCATTCATGTGAGCCGTCTCGTTCCCAGGATTCCCAGAGTGTGCTGGTACCCAGACAATTTCCGCCTCCGTAGTCCTTCACCCCGTGGCCCGATTCAGCAATCGCGCCGCTGTGACAGATATTCTGCCCCTCGCCAAATTTCGGATGGCTGTTTTGGAATCGCTGAAGATCAAGTCAGCATTACTACTAGTAATAGTTAGTGCTATCGCCGCTTCCTCTGCAGTTTCTGGGGAGCGGGTTTTGACTGATCCGGAGGCGATCAAGCGACCCCGCCCGTCCACCACCGCAATTGCAAATGCGTCCTTGTCTCTATACTCGGCGACATCTACATAGACTGCCCCGTTGTACTTCCCGTACTTAACATGTAAAGCTTTGGCTCTTGCCTTCCTGCGGTCCTCGTGATGTATTGGATGCATGTTCTTGGGCAAAGGTTTTATGTTCAAGCCCTTGTGCATTTCCCGCCTAATCTGAATTTTAGTGTCACCAGCTGGAGCGTCAAGTCCAATGCCGATCCTTTCCAATATGTCTCTTCCTGCTTTTGTTTTTGAAAGCCTACCGAGCTGCATCACCAAGTGTGCCTCCCGTAGTTCTTTTAGAGTGTTGTGTACCCCTAATCCCAGCAGCCTTTCGGTAGACGCATTGTGAGGCAACCCAAGGGCCGCTTTATATGCCTGCCTAATCATAGCCTCCACCTTGCCTTTTTCCGTCGCGTCCAACTTCAAATAAGGCGTCGCATACACTATTCTACTGAGCACAAACGCCTGCACCAGCTTACACAAGTCCTTTTCCTTAACACCTCTCTTACGATTAGCGATTCTCCTGATTAGCCTCAAGGTAGCATTGACCGTATTTTTAAGCCTTTTCAAGCACTCGCTATTTTTCCTGTTAGTCTGCAGATACATACCCAGGATCCTGATCGTTTGGACCTCAGCGACCGGTACGCCCCCCACTTTGACTTCTAAAGGCTGTGGCGGCACATAGTGCCTCGCATGTATCCCTCTTGGTTTGTCCCTCAACACCAAAAGCTCGGACTTGGGCTGAGAGCACGAGAGTCCTGCTTCTCCTGCTAGCTCCTCAACAATATCCACCGCGTGCTGTAGAGTTTCATCCAAATGTGCGTCACTGCCTCTTGTTACCCAAAGAGTAATGTCATCCGCATAAAATGTATGTTTAAGTCCCGATATCCCTTGCAGCCTGGGTGGTATCTTGATCAAGGAGAGATTAAATAGGAACGGCGATAATACCGACCCTTGAGGTGTCCCCCTGCACCCCAATGGGAAGGGATCCGATTTCATTTCTCCGACTATAATCTCCGCAGTCCTACCCTCCAGAAACGATCTGATGTACCGGAAGGTTCTACCCTCCGGTCTTATATCCGATAGGTTCCTCAATATTGCCTCATGGGTAACATTGTCAAAGGCCTTAGTTAGGTCGAGCCCCAAGATAGCCTTGGTGCCCGTGCCGTACCCAGGATAAACGATAAAGATCCCCAGGTGGTCGAAATTACTCCGTAGCCCTCCACTACGGCACCCCTTTCTCTTTTTCCGCTTTCACTCCCACCTTCCTCGCTTCCCTTACGGCATCGTTGAGGTGTCCACAGAAAAACAAGTGAGAAGTCACCGCGCCTTTTCCCTTCCTCTAACTCAATCGTAGCTCAATCGTAAGTCTAGACTTGGTGATGTAAGACATTTGAAAGACTACGTAATTATCAGTGTTCAAACCAAGAGTCACTAATACCACCAAAGCCTGTTCATTGGAATAAACAAACAGTAGAAACCATGTTGTGTCCAGAGTAAATCCTTTAGTTGCACAAAAGGCGAAGCCATGCCAAACCACCAGCAGAGCCAAGCACACCCAGGGAGACATTGTTTTCGCAATCACTCAAGCTTAATAGCTAAGCCACAGCTAATTTTTTTCTATTTATAGCAAACTGAAATATTCACGTTTTTATAGTTTCGGAGGACATAAAAAACGAAAAATATCGATTATTTGGTTATGCCGTCCTACCTTTTTCTTGTGTACCTGAGATGGTCAATGAACACTTTTTTAATACGAACGGCTCACCTGGACCACAGTGCTGTTCGTGTTGTCTAGCGTGAGGATGGTAGTACCCTACTGAAAATCTAGCTGTATAAAATCTATACAGAAAATTGTATACAGGTTTATTGCACAAGATATGAATTACAGGAATATTAGCTATTTAAGAAATTCCTATACTGCTCAGGAAAGTCCAGATGAAACCGCGCGAAGCTCTGATATCCGAATGTCCTGTATGGTTGATGGCCCTCCCAGGTAGCACAGTTAACCGGTCGATATTGGAAATATGCTGGCAAAACACGGCCAAAGTGGGGCACATTGTTGCCAGTATGTTTCTGATATTGGTCCTGCCATTCTATAAGCTGGTTACAACGGGCCAGGTATACCATTGCTTGCTGGCATTAGTACTATATCTGGAAACAAGTGATAAACATTGTCCTGCTATACGTGTGGCTCGCCAATATTTCGCATATGCTGGTGTGAGCTTTGCCACATCGTCCATGAGATCGATCGGTCTTCCAACATTTCATATAAGTTCGTGTATCTTTGCAAATATTGTTAGCTCATTTAGGTGTAACTGGCAACATCTTATATACGTTTATGTATGCTGGCAATATTGTTCGCTCATTGTATTGTACGCTGCCAATATGAGGTACATCTTGGCAAATATTGAGCCAGACTGTTAGCAAGTGTTGGTCAACATTTTCCCTTTAGGGTGTCAGCATCTCACGTATTTTGGCATGCACTTCTTGACAACACTGTTCCGATGGGTTAAGATTTTTAAATATGAGACCTTCCTCTACGATCCTCAGTGTTCCAAGTCTGTACTGCTTTTAGATAATCAATAAGCAGCCCATTGAATTTGCTCGTGTGTATAGGTTATGAAACGAGGTGTACGCAAATTACAGAAATAACTATTATCTGCCTTATCTGATAGCGGTTCATGAATATTCAAACAACATTAGCTGCCGGGCATTGTTATATTACAAAACTAGAGGCAGTCGCATCCCTAGGCTACTCCATTCGATTGCAGTCTCAGTGTACGTGCGGGTTTCGAGACATACGCCCCGAACTTAACCATGATATTCATGTGAATACGCACGCTAGACAGAGAACGTCCATGAAGAACATCCTTGACGTGGTTAGCTTTTGATCGGAACGTCTCACCAGTTCGACCTCCAAAAGCGAAAGGTAGAGACCTGCCTAATATGCTAATGACACATGGACTGTCGTGAAGCCCCTCGCCGCAGCTGAAGCCGTCCAGGCGGCCATTGTGACATTTACGCATGAATTCGAGAACTGAAATATATATATATATATATACATATATATATATATATAGAGAGAGAGCTGAATCTCTGGTGACACAAGCGTTCTAGAAATGTTCTACAAATTGGAGCTCTCCAGAAATGTGACAGTCTCCAAGTTGAAAAACTAATAATATAAGAGGCGAAATATTTTATTACTACAGCGTATTTAAATAGGGGGCTGAAACCAGCAATTAGTTTTTCTTTTTCCTGTCCTCCTGTCCGCATACTGTACTTACGAAGCAGCTTTGGTGTACATATGATTATTTATTCTTAAAAAACAGCAAATTGTGTAGCTGACCCATGCCAACTGTTTTATTGATTGATTTTTATATTTTTTCATGCCGACAAAGCACACCAGCCTACATTTGACGACGCACTTTACAAGAATGAACTACACACAGAAATTAACACACTGGACATAGTTTAAGACAGAAGGAAGGAGAACAATGAAGAAACGGCATTAATAAAGATTGAGACAAGCATCAGCGCACGCAATAAAAAAATTTTGACAACAATTCAGGTTGATAATATTCCTATCTCCGTGCTTTATGTAGAAAGAGATGGCGTTATTAGCGCGGCCAGTTTGTATCGAACAAGCTCACACGTGATGTCACTCTGATGAAATTTACAGGTGTGGAATTTCAGCTGCATCTCATAAAGGGAAGCGACGTCCCGGTTTTCTCTGGGCACATTAGGTTGTGCGCTATCCCGCTTTTCTTTTTTTCTTTAACTTGCAAGAAATTCAGATTACAAATATTGCTAGATATATCCAAATACCTGGGCTGGACACCTTATCAAGATACAGCAAGTGTGTTTCTATTCACATGCTTTTTTTTTACTGCTTCAGCCGAAAGCGCAGAAAACAATAAGCCCATTCACGAGAATTATGTGAGAGAATTTTATTCTTGTTACTCGTTAGCAGATAGACGTATGTATAATGAAAAGACAAAGCACGCTAAGCAGTTCTCTAGCCCATTCCTTTATATTTAAGTCTCACAAGTTCGTAGAAGTTTTATCTGAGCGCAAAATTTTCTAAGTTATCTGAGTGCGCTCCACAGCCATAAGATAATTTTTTATATTTGCAAGTACAATTGAACCAAGAAACTTGCCTGGTTTCGGGCGCTCTGTGCAGGTCATCTCCAGCAGAGGCTATCCGCCAAGACGCATGCACTTTAAAGCGACACGAAAATATTGTCCGAATTCTTAGAAAGGACTGGGTGCAAACAATGTACTTGCCTCCAACGCGCGATGGATACTTCTTTCTTTCCTGCCCCCCCCCCCCCCCCCCCCCCCCCCCCCCCCCCCCCCC
>JAJIZL010021390.1:749012-760479 GCA_023969395.1 Amblyomma maculatum
GCGCAAAGGACGGCGGCCCGCTATTACATCGGTTGCGACATCATCGCCACTCGCGCATGGGAGCGGCGCTGCTCGAGTACGAGCAGCTCACCAATGAAACGCCCCCCTACGACCTCTTCTCGCCCTGGCCCGCTGCTACGGAGGTTCAGCGAGAGATTGTCGGAATCGCGGGGAAACGCACCACACCGCCTTGTGCAGTGCAGCAGCTGACCAGAGCCGTCATCTACGAGGAACTTCAACACCACCTCCTCGTTTACACCGACGGCTCCGTGGCCAGAGACAGTTGCTCGCTAGCACCGGCGGCTACCATCCCCGCCCTGCAACTGCACAGACAGCTGCACCTGTCATACCTGGGTTCTTCCACCACGGCGGAGCTGCTGGGCCTACGCCTAGGCCTGGATCTACTGCTTGAACTGACTCCGCCGCCACCCAGGTGTGCCGTGCTATGTGACTCCCGCGCTGCCCTCAGCCGCCTTCGAACCACCGGCCGGGGAACTCCACTGCTGTGCCAGATTCGCGCACGTCTCAAGCACTTGGCGGAGCGTGGCTGCGCTATACGGGCACAGTGGATCCCCGGGCACTGCGGCATAGAGGGCAACGAACGTGCCGACGAGCTCGCGACCGCAGCACATGAACTCCCTCCTAGCGACGAGCAACTCGCTTTGGAGGATGTGCGTGCGGTAATCGACGATCACCTCCGGACGCAGCACCCCGACCCACGCATCGCAAGAGGTGAGCGCATTCACAGTGTCAGCGGCCGCTCGCTGACTCGGCTGCAACGCGCAATGATCCTCCGTGCACGCATTGGATGTGTGTGGCCTGGGGAACGACGGATGCGCCACGGACTTGCCAATAGTGACGTGTGTGACGGCTGTGGCGAGGTAGAAACTCTCGAACATCTTCTACTGCGCTGCACCGCGCTAGTCGAACCACGACGTGAGCTGCTGGCGGCTTACAGAGCGCAGGGGGTAATCCCGGACAGCGTAGCTGTGCTCCTGTGGCCGCCGGGCTGTGCGCGCGCCCGCGAGCGAGCTCACGTGAGCTTGTGTGAGTACATCGAACAGGCGGGCTTGATGACCCGCCTATTTCACCTCGCCAGATAGTGCGCGCTGGGACTGAACGCTCCACGTGTGCTATTTCCCACAATAACGGCCGATCGCCCACGACAGCCGTCAGTGTTTTGTACAGTTGGCCAGTGCGTGCGTTGTGAACAGTTGCCTGGACGCAAAGCTATTGCGGAGGCCCGCCCGATGGGCCGAGTGCTCAGTGACTTAAGACATTTGCGGGTGGGCCTCAAGCAAACTACTGTATACTGTACCATAGTGTATATATTTATTTTATTTTTACCTACCCTTTTCTTTCTCCCTATCACTCACCTCTTTGATTTCCTCTACCTTCTCCTCGCTATCCCTTTATTTCCGCCGCCCCAGTTCAGGTGCTTCAGATATAAGATAGCAGATACCGGGGCTGGCAAACATCTTTTCTTTCCTTTTGTTCATACAATAAATAACCACTACAACAACAACCCGGGACTCAGAATGCCACGCTCTGCGAATGCCGTTCCTGTGATGCCGGTGCACTGCTCCGTCTGCAGTGCACAGTGCGTACATTATGTGTCCTATCAGTCGCGCAACGTGACCCGGCCACCACTCAGGCACTTGCCAGAAGGTCCCCACGTACACAAAGTCACCCGATTGGAAACCTCGTGGGGGTGGCTGCAATAAGCATCTTGATTCTCTCTCATTCGGGTGAAGGCTTCTTAAGGCGGTCTTGAATGTTCGGCCCAGCATGACTTCTGGTTACGATTTACCAGTCCCGGAGTCAAGCGTAGAGTGCTGCTTGAAGAAAACTCGAGAAACCTTGCATAACACGCTGCCCTGTTTCTGTTTCCGTAATGCACACTTCCGTTAACGGACCATACGCTCCGCTCTTCTATTGCTTGCCGGGTGTACGGAGCTGTATACATGTATTGTATACCATTTAGGTTCAGGAAAGACTGCATTTTTCTACTTTAAATAGATGTGCCATTATCCGACACGAACAAGCATGATAGTCCATATGCTGCAAATAGTTCCCGGAACTTCTCAATTACACAACATGACTACAGAGACGGCATAACTTCGTTTTCCAATCAGTTTGACACAGCGTCTACCACCACCAAGAAAAACAAGCCCTGAATCGGGCCTGCGAAACCTACGTGGACTCTACTCCACAGCCGTTCAGGTTTCGTCCAATAATGCGTTGGTGTCTTTGGTTCCCTCTGCCTGTTTTTCTGGCATGTCGTGCACTGCCTGACACACTCGACAATCTCTTCTTCCATTTTCGGCCAGCAAACGTACGACCTAGCGATTGCCTTCATGGCCGTAATTCCAGGATGGTTAGAGAGTATAAGACTTAGAACCTTCGCCTGCAATGCTTAAGGAATTACTACCCTGCATCCCCATAGCACGCAGTCCTTGTATAAGGACAACTTATTTTTTCTTATCCAATAAGCCGACTGCTTCAAAGCTACCCGATCTCGTGGCCAGCCCTCGAGGTTCATTGCTTCACCTGTGACAGCTGGGGGTCACGCCGTGTGAATGTAGCTACTTTCATTGCGCTCACACGAGGGGGCTAGACAGCTTCCAGCCGGAGTATGTCGTCTCTCGCTCGGTTATAGGCCTCGGTACCCTGCTTAGGCAGTCTGCGTTTCCATGATCCTCGGGTTTTCTGTACTCAAGCAAGTAATCGTAGGCTGATAGCATTAACGTCCACCATAACATACGCGGAAAACTGACCTCCAGAATTTGCTTTTGTCACTGAAAATTTCCTAGCAGGGACTTGTGATCCGTGACAATAAAAAACTTCCGCGTATAAAAATGTTGGTAGAAATGTCTAACTCCAAAAACCACGGCAGGAGCCTCACGATCAATTTTAGCATAATTTCGCTCCCCCTTAGATAGCGTTCTTGATGCATATGCCACAGGCTACTCATTTCATTTGCTGTCGCTATGAGCCAAAACTGCTGCCACACCCACAGGTGATGCGTCGCATGACAACATAAACGGAGAATTTGTCTTAAAATGCACCATCAACGAGTTAGATGTTAACACCTTCTTCGGACTCTCAAACGCTTCCATATGCTCTGCACCCCAGTTTCATGCCACATTGTTATCCAAGAAACGATACAGCTTTTCCGCCACTTCTGTCCTGCCCTTCAAAAAAACGATTATAGAAATTGATCATGCCCGAAAATGCTTGTAGTTCCTTTTTGTTCTTGGGCGCGGAACCTGATGGATGGCGTCGACCTTGACCTTCGATGGGTGGATGCCCTTGGAGTCAATCTGATGCCCCAAAAATTCAAGTCTCTCTTTGAAAAACTCGCACTTCCCGGCTTGAATTCTGAGCTCCGTTTTGGACAGGCTGCTGATTATTTCGACCAACGTTTTTTCACGTTCCTCAATTTGCTGACGATATGGAAGTCTAGTTATGCAACGAATTGCGGCATTCCGTCCAACACCGTGTCAATGGTTTTGTGAAAACCCCCGGGGCCACGGAGACACCGAGCGGCAACCGACGATCTTTGTACAGTCCCTGTACAGTGTAATTGTGAGTGCCTCCGCCATTGCGTCATCGACCCACAGTTAATGATAGGCTTGTGTCAGATGCAGCTTGAAAAAAACGCCCCTTCCTAACCTAGCAAACGTTGTTTGCTTGTGGGAAGTGGGTACACATTACTTTTGACGGCCTTGTTCACAGTACTTCCATAAATCCCCGAATATTCTGAGTGAGCCGTTTTTTTCCGCATCACGACGATTGGTGTTGCCGTTTCAGAATATTGTGCGGGTTGCAGAATTCCCAGTTCCAACAACCGATTTAGCTCTGTCACGACTTCATCTCTTGTGGCAAACGGAACGCTATGGCATTTCAGGAACCTCGCTTGTGCGCCCTCCTTGTATTGGGGGTGGGTCAGCGCCGGGCAGCGTCTCACTAAAGACATCTGGAAATCTTTCAAAAATGTTTTCTGTTCTGACGTGGACGCCGCGAAGACCAGTTAAGCTGATTTTCAATGGTTGGTTGGTTCATAGGAAGGGAGAGGCGCAGTATCTGTCACACTTGCTCTGTGGACACCTGAACCGCGCCATAAGGGAAGGGATGAAGGTGGGAGTGAAAGTGGATAGAGAGAAAGGGGGGCCGTAGTGGAGGGCTACGGGTTAATTTCGACCACCTGGGGATCTTTAACGTGCGCTGACATCGCACAGCACACGGACGCCACTTCGTTTCGCCTCCAACGAAACGCAGCCGCCGAGGCCGGGATTCGATCCCGGGAACTGCGGCACAGTAGTCGGGCGTCTTGCCACTCCACCACCCCGGCGGGGCTGATTTTCAATGGCTGGACCTAATCCCGGCCCAGCAAAGTGTTTCCGTCATTCTTCACCACATGTAGCGGCAACTGCAATTCTCTGCCTTTGAACTTCACGGGCACGGAAGCGTTTCCCAGCACGTCGAGACTTTAATTTGTCCAGGTCACGAGTTGTTTGCAGCAATCTTGTAGCTTGATCCGTTTGTCTACTTGCTGCTTTTGAAACTTGTTCACATTATAATCAACCTAGAAGTCCGGAATCTACTTCCAAGGGCACGATGTCCTTCCCAATCTCAACAACATTGATGTTTTGTGGCGTCTCGTTTTTTACTTGGCTGATGCTGAACTCTTTTTGGTGTTCCATTTTTGGCATTCCATTTTTTACTTGGCTAGACGTTCCACTTATTGCTTTTTTAATGCTGAACAATTCATCGTATTCGCTATTGACGGAGCTTGTTCATCACGGATTCCGCAGACAATCCGATCACGCAACATACGATCTAAGAACCTATCAAAACTGTAATCCTCGGCAAGACGCCTCAGGTCGATGCTGTTGTCCCGTACCCTTTCGCCGCCCGCTTGGTTTCGTATAAAGAGAGCGTTGCTAGCTGCTATCTCATTGGCTTGGCGATAAACGTGGTAGTCCAGAAGCTGTACGACGGCCTCCTAGCTCGGGCTCTTCACCGATTCCGTCTGGCACTGGCCTTGAAGCACACGCACCATGTTGCCACTCAGTGCCGACACCAGACGCGCACGCTGTTTTCCTGGATCTGTGATGCTGTGGCCCTCAAAAAAGGCCTCCAAACTAACGCGGTAAGTGCCCCAGCTACTAGTCGTGTCGTCGAACTCGGGTGGCCTGGCTGCCATCGTGCAGCAGCTATCCAATCCTCGTCGCCACTGAAATAACGGAAGTAGCCGGCGCCTGGTGGCCAAAAGACTGAACGTTTATTGATTTGTGCTCGTGCTTTTATAACAGAACCGCACAGTACGCAAGAATGCGGCACGACTAAACCGTCCAGCTTATGCTATGCGTCAGCATGCATACCTGATAACACTGCACTATCTTAAGTTTGCCATAAGAACATTTGCAAACTACACTATTCGGCAAATATGCAAGCTGACACCTAAATATGAACGAAAATACGAAATATGTGAAGAGAAAATTATATGCACCTGCGCGCGTTTTTCACCTCACGCTGCACCCGACTCCTAGAAGCTTCGCTACTGCCCGGCTAACCCCCCACTTCGCCAACGAGTGCAAAGAGCGGCCTCACACACTCCTATTTGTGCACTCCGGAGTTGGCCTAGCCGCTCTTAGGAAAGATGGAGTGGATCGTGGTCCATAGCGCAGCGTCTTGACTTCGCTTTGTCATAATGTTTTGTTAATGCATTGCTATGCTCTTCTAAATGTACCTTCCTAAGCACCTTGAAGTGGGTATAACAATTTGGCATCACAACGTGGTATACGTCCCTGTTATATTATCTGCCTACTCGCCAGACCATATGGCCTTGTGACATCACGATCTCAGCCTAGCGGTAAAATAGGGGTCGCATTGCTTGGCGCGTGGCACCTGTAAGACATCTAAAAATCTGGGTATGCATAACCAATATTTATTTGATTTACGTATCGAATAGTTTCGATATGGTTTACTAGACAGGTTGGGTTTTTGTGAGGCGACATATATATGACATCCAGCCTCACACTCGTAGATGGTATGATCAAGACTTGGCAACCACAAATGACTGCGTGCAGCTTGCTTCATAGATGTTATTTCTCGATGATCACCGTGTGCGAGTCGATCGACCACTTCCAGGAGACCAGATAGAATGGCCACACTTGATGCTCAGAGAACACATCCCTCGTTTTTTAAAAGTTAATTTTTACGCGCCTTGTACAGAGCAAACCTGTTCGAACCCACGCTGTGTAGTCGCCGGCCTGAAGACTGCGATATAAGATGGCCATTACAGAGTCGGTTCAAGTTAAATGTCTACATTAGCAGCCATTAACTGAGCTACCTGCTCTTCCTCAATCATAAGTATGTCTTATGCAGCAGTAGGCTCGTCTTGCGTGTTAGGCAGCGGCAGGCGACTCAAAGCGTCGGCGTCTTGATGCTCCACTTCAGACTGATCTACCAACTTGTAACTATAAACTCCCACTAAAAGGCACCTGTACTAACCTATGGGTTTGAAACATTGAGGATCACGCAAAGGGTTCTACCTAAGTTGAGGATAACACAGAGGGCTATGTTGCGCAAAATGATAGGAATAAGGAAGAGATAGTAAGCGTGCAGAGTGGATCCGAGAAATACATCGAGTTAATTGCATTCTAGTGGAAGTCAAAAAGACGAAATGAACATGAAGAGGGCATGTAGTGCGAATGAACGCCAACCGATGTCGCTTAAAGTAACAAATTAGATTCCAAGGGAAGAAAACCGTGGCAGAGGGACATAAAGTTAAGCCGGCAGATAAGACGTTCACAAGGGTATATTGGATGGAGCCAGCATATGAGCGTGCTATTTGGGGAAATATGGGGACGCCCTCGCCCTGGAATGTGGGTGCAGTCTAGTTGATAATGATGAGGATGACGAGGCATTAATGCAGCATCCCTGGAGACAAAATGGCCGGAATTTGACGATCTGGGCCCGTTCCAAAAGAGCGGCTTGCAGTCCGTGCCAATTACAACCTCTCGTCCAGCGACAGAATGTTTGAAGCAGGTCATAGCGTAAACTATTGCAAGTCTTTGTTTGTCAAGTGCAAGTAATTATCTCATATGCCCAAAGTTAAGAATGCATAGGCCACTAGAACCACTTTCCCATGACCTTCTGGCTAGGCGAGGACTTTGTCAAGACCGTATGGTGACGCGTCACAGGAGAGGACAATGGGCCAATGCGAGGACAATGAAGAGGACAAGAATCGGAGCGGCGGTAAGACCATCCTTCAGTTTATCGAAAGCCAACTGGTGTTCGGAAGTCCACTTACAACTGTATTCCTTTATCGGTTAGCCGATGCAGGCTTTCAGCACTCTTGGCACGGCCTTCGATAAACCGGCAGCAAAACGTGAGTAATCCCAACAACGCTTGCAGCACATTTACGTTAGTTCGCACATGTTCTTCAACTTTAGCTCTAACCTTCTCTTTGGTAGGCTGCACACTCTTTTCGGTAATCCAGAACCCCAGATACGCAAACCTAGTTACAGCAAATAAGCACTTCCTTCGTCAACTTTCAACCCGACATGTTTTAGGCATTACAATACAACGGAAAGTTGCCGGAAAAGTTAAGTTTATTTTGAACCAGTGATCAGAATATCGTACAAGTAAGCTACGACACCATCCAAACCGGCTACAAGATTATCCATGCACTGTTGGAAAATCAAGGTCACACAGAAACAACGAACGAAGGACGTTTTAACTTGCAAAGTTTTATATCGTGATGATAGTACATTTGATGTGTTATCCACACGCAGCTGTTGATAGGCCTTTATAGGGTCCATCTTTGTAATAATCTTGTCCGCATAAAACATCGCAGCAACTCCTTTTCAGTACGAAAAGGATAAGAGGCAGATTCCATGTCATGTTTGTATTCACCATGTGACAGTAGTAGCCACATATTACAATTGCAAGAGAAAACCACAAATTACCCTTTCTGACAACCCGAACAATGGATGGTGCCAACAGCACGCCTAAACTCCGGGCAAGAACGTTTGCATTTCACACTCCCTTCCCTTCTGAACGCTTATGCATCTGCATATTTTGACTTATTCACTTGTGCTTATAAGGTATTGCGTAGGATGTATATAGAAGGTAGCTCCGAACAATTTTCATCCTCAGTTGTGCCAAAATAAGTCTTTGCTTCTGTATCTTATATTTTATGTATGAGAGCGTGATATGTAATAACAATCTTTTTATCCCTTTGTTTACTCAGTACGCTTGAAGTGCTCTTGCGATGTATAGCATTACATTTTTGTTCTTTTGTTTCGTTTATACGACACCAGAAGTTGAGTCGTTGTTTGTCTTCTGCTGTTGCCTGTAAAATGGGGACTGCGGCTTTGTCAAGCTGTATATTTACATCTCTTTCTGCAGCTCCTCTGTCCACATATATTTGAGGCAGAAATAAAATTTATTATTTTTTATTATTATTATTGTGCTGTGCCATGTCAGTGCACGTTAAAGAACCCCAGGTGGTCGAAATTTCCGGAGTCCTCCACTACGGCGTCTCTCATAGCCTGAGTCGCTTTGGGATGCTAAACCCCACAAACCAACCAACCATTATGTATACATCACCGTTTTTTTACAAATGACCACCACTGGTGTTGTACAAAAGAAAGCCTCAACTGGTTCAAGGATGCTAGTGTTATATCGGCAGTGGTGGCGTCGATACAGGATTTACTTTGAGAACACAGGGCTGTGGCGTGCGACCTATCCTGGGCGAGCGAAGGCACCAAAACGTTTCTCGCACGCGTACACTTCATCGCAGGGATAACAAGAAACTACACTACAGATAGGAAAGAACTACAGAAGGCTTTGTCATATTTTTCACACAGTTTTGTAGTGTTTTGACTGGGAAGGACGGAATCGTACCATGTTAACGCGGTTTAGCGGACAGACAAGTGCCAAGAGTTAGGTTCCTTGTTAATTAGCAATTATTTCGAACATTGATTAGTTCTATATTTTTTGAGAGCGTGGCAGGCATAGTAATTAAGCTTGATAAGGAGTATGCACTCGAGCTTATAGAGGTCTGGGTGCCTTCACGCAGTCATAATGACCTGGCAGTCAAAGGTTTCAATGGGGAAGGTAAAAACGCAGTATTCATTACTGATGAGTGACTTCAATGCCAATGTCGGCAGAACATAGGCGGGGGAAGTGACCTTTGTTGACTCTCTTTGGCTCTATAAATAGCAGAGGGGAGTATAATTTAGTTCGCAAAACGCAAAAATATAAAAATGAAGATTAGCTTTTTCAACAAACGGTAGCACCGCAAGTGCACATGTAAAACCCCTAAATTCATATTGTATTGTGTTCTCACTCTGGATTATGCAGGTTGTAGAGCTAGATGAAAAGGTGCGTTGCAGTGGTCAAAGGATGGTAATGTCTCAAATTTGTGTAGATTTGAAAAGAAAACGGAATACATTACCAACGAAAATGTCCATCAAGAATTTGTGGTGAGAGTGAATGTAGAATTTTGTATCTCCGCAACAGAATAGAGCTTCAGTTTGAACTGTCTAAGACAAACCTTGGAGAAGAAGCAAAGGTTTATAAATTAATAGATAGAAAAGCGCGGAGTAGCGTATGGCCAAACAGTTAGATGGATTTCGGTAAGCTGTCTAGGCTGACATCACCATTTTCCTTCAAACGACCACCACTGCCATTGCCCAAGAGGAAGCCTGCACTATTTCAAGGCTGGCAATGTTTTATCGCTGGCGCTGTGGTCGATACAAAATTTCTTTTTAGAACCAAAGGCTGCAGCGCGTCGCATAACCTGGTCGAGCGAGGGCGCCAGAACATTTCTCGCCCGCGCACACTTCATCGTCACCGCCAGGTGCCAAGCGCGACCCATGGAGGGATATAGAAGAACTAGGCTACAAGAAAGTAAAACAGAAATAACTGGAGACCCATAGAAACGTACAACAAAACTGCAGAAAATTGCGACGCTTAAGAAGAACTACAGAAGGCTTAGTCGTACACAATTCTGTCGTGTTTTGACTGGGAAGGACGGGAACGTACCATGTTATTGTGGTTTAGCGGACAGATAAGTATTAAGAGTGAGGTTTCTGTTAATTAGCGATTGTTTCGAACATTACTGAGTTTTATATTTTTATTAAAAGCGTGGCAGGTATGGCAATTAACCTTGATAAGGAGTATGACTGGAGGTTGTAGAGGTCTATGCGCCTATACGCACTTCTAATGACCTGGCAGTCAAAGAATTCTGCAGGAAGCGGCAATGGGGAAGGTAAAATAATTGGCGACAATTACGGTACTTCCTAATATGAAATTTGAGCGCAAATAGTTAGCTGCTTCAGCTTTCCGATAGATTGAGACAAAGAATTCGAGCAAGACACGTATACGTATACAATTGCAGACAACTGTTTACGAGGGGCGACGGCGACGCGGAACCCAGGAACGGGCGCCAGAGAGCTTAATGCAGAAACGATGCGAATCGAGACATTGTTTGAAAAGCGAAGTTTCTTTTTACCGTGGTGAACTAGGTATATATACGCAAGCTACATCAAAATATGATGCTTTTCACTGTAAGTATGTGAATTCTCGGTTACAGCACATGCTTCCCCGCAGTTCAGTGTCGGCGCTCGCATTATTCATCAATTATCTTTGCAGTGTGTACCATGTGTGGTCACCTCTTCCACTTGAGCTCTGAAGCGTGCCTTTCATAATTAGTTAACAGAAATGGAACGGCGCACAATCTGTCACATTTATTTCTGTGGACACCTGAATCATATTTGCAGTGTGTACCATGTGTCGTCCCCACTGCAAACCAGATTCAGGTGTCTACAGAAACTAGTGTGACAGACTTTTGCGCTTTTTCATTTCTGAATCATATTTGCAGTGTGTACCATGTGTGGTTGTTGTGGCTGTAGGAAGAAGGAAAAGAAAATGCACAGGCCTGCTACTGGCTCTGTGGCTGAGCCACCTCCGCTGCCTCCTGCGGACAGAAGAGAAAATTGAGAAAAAAAGAAAAGAAGACAAAATTACCGACGATTACGTTACTTCCTAATGCGAAATTTGAGCGCAGCAAATAAGCTGTTTCACCTTTTCGATAGTTTGAGGCAAAGAAATCGAGCAACACATGTATGCGCTATCACAGATTTTTTTTTTTATTTTTCACACGTATTCCTTTAACAAAGACTCCCTTCTCGGCGGCGGCGATGAGCTTCTGCTTCAGCCTCGCTTACACCTGGTTGCTCTCGACGGTGGCGATGAGACTCCGCTTCGGCGGTGCGAACGGCAGGGTCTTCTCGACGGCGGCGATGACCTTCTGCTTCAGCCTCGCTTACTGCTCTGGATTCTGGCGGCGACGGCGCTGGGCCTCTGCTCTGGCAGCTCGTTTAGCAGCAGCGGCAGCGGCAGCGGCAGCAGCAGCAGCAGCAGCAGCAGCAGCAGCAGCAGCAGCAGC
>JAJIZL010021390.1:766634-822762 GCA_023969395.1 Amblyomma maculatum
ACCTACAGACAATTCAGTGCAAACTTAGTGAAACTAGTATTCCTCTATACTACTACTACTACTACTACTACTGCTACTACTACTACTACTACTACTATTACTACTACTATTATTATTATAATAATAATAGTAATAATAATAATAATAATAATAATAATAGTAGTAATATTAGTAGTAGTAGTAGTAGTAGTATTAGTAACAGTAGTAGTAGTAGTATAGGCTTTCTCAAGCTAATGCCGCGTCCAACATGACGCCCATTGAAAAAGCATGCGCCGCTAATCACTAGCCTGCTCGGCTCCTGGGAGCGGTAGATCCTAGTCGGAACAGCCCGCTTTCTTCGTCTCTTCTGTCGTTTTGTCCCTTGTGGAGCCACCGTACCGAGCAAACCCAAATACGCTGCCGGGGCCTACTTGAAATAACCGGCGCGTCGGCAACTGAAGAGCACCCTATCCGCCACACAGGAACCAGGGGGGGGGACCCTCCCCTCCTCTTTCTGCATGGCGGCGACGGTGTTCTATGCAGTCACGTTATCTTGACTCTCTAGCGGCGTCAGCGGCATCCAGCGGTATCAGTCCGTCGCTGCTAGGGCTGGGAGGATGAAAGGGGGGCGGAGCTGGTTACGAGGCCGACGACGACGCCGACGCGAAACCCAGGAACGGACGCCAAAGAGCTGCGCTCTAAAAGGCGCGTGCCGCAACGACAGCCGTCGTCCATCATCGAAGCAGTGGGGGGTGCAGTGACAGCCTAGATCAGATAAAATTCGGTGGCTGGCTAGCCCCCTCCGCAAGCGACGTTGACCTACCATCCCATCCCCGTAGGGCCAGGAACTACCACCCTTCACCACCTGCCCGCCGGGGTGGTCCAGTGGTAAGACGCCCGACTACAGTGCCGGTGTACCCGGGTTCGATCCCGACCGGGGCGGCTGCATTTCGATGGAGGCGAAACGAAGAGGCGTCGGTGTGCCGTGCAATGTCAGTGCACGTTAATGATCCCCAGGTGGTCGAAATTACTCCGAAGCCCTCCGCTACTGCTCCTCGTACTCTCTTTTCGCTTTAACTCCAACCTTTCTCCCTTCCCTTACGGCGCGGTCCAGGTGTCCACAAACTATAGTGTGACAGATGCTGCGCTTCTCCCTTTCTGTGAACCAATTATTATTATTACCATGTGTGCTCACGTCTTCCACTCATCTGTGAAGCGTGCCTTTCATAATTGTTTTACAGGAACGGAAAAGCGCAGTATTTGTCACACTTCTTTTGGTGGGCACCTGAATCGCGACGTAAGGGAAGAAAGGAAGATGGGATTGAAAGTGATGGTGGTGAAAAACGTTTAATAATTTAAAAGGGGTGGAGGTATGCATGAGCCGGATCTTTGAAGATCCGGTCCTTACAAATACTAGACGGGAGTCCCAAGTACAGGACCCAAGTGGCGTCGACCGCTTCCCTGACGCACACGACCAAGGCCTTATGGACCTGACGGTCATAATAGCCGAGCAGGGTCGCCTCCCAGTCCTCCCGAGTGGGGTTGGGGTGAGGAGGAATAGCTGGGTTCGATGGGAAAGCCCACACCATGTGGTAGATATCCGAAGACTTCTTCCCACAGTGTGACAACTGCCCGTGAAGGAAGGTTAAAATGTTTCGGTGCTGCCGGGCACAGCAGGGTGTTGGTATAGAGGCGGAGTAGAAGCCGCTCCTCCGTCTTAGATAGATTGATAATAAAGAAGAATGTCTTTAAAAGAATACGCTGGATCGAATTCGAGATCGTGATCTAGGGGGTCGAGATGGAAAAGGTGCGAGACCGTAGCCCTCGGCAGTTCCATTGAGTTGCAGGGATGGGTAAGACCAATTTAAATAAGGGGGAATGCCTACACCGAAGCTGCCCCGTATGTCATGTTCAGACTCTGAGGTTAGAGGACGGAAGCCAGATGTCTCGGAACCATTAACCCGGGGCTGAAATTCAGCTCCTGGGAGGGGGCAGCTATCTTCATCTTCGATGTCAATTTTTCGACGTGAAAATTTGGAGTGCTGGCGCGGATACGTTTTTAAGAGGAGCGACCCGGAGAGACGTGCTGAGAAGATCCGCGACATATTAAGCTATCATGGTAGGAAGAGCCTCTATGACTTTGGCAATGATGCGCTTCATTGCTGTCCCGATAAGTGTTTCGAATTTGGCGTTAAGGCGGTGCTCAAAAATGGCCACGGAGGAGTCCGAGGCCCCCGACGCCACCGCATCGCTCTCGATGGCTTCTACTTGGAGGGCGGATTGGGGGCGGGGCGGAGCAGTTTTAGCTTCAAGGGCTTCAATTTTGGCAAGTAGCACCTCGTTTTGGACCCGGAGAGAAGTTACCAGGTTATGAAGCTCGGCGCTGGCCGCCAAGCGAGCGGGAGTAGAAGGGGGTCGGAGGGGGAGGCAACCCTACCCGAGCCATTCACCTGCTTTCCTTTTTTGACCTCATTTGCCCAAGCAACTTTTCGCCTTGCTTGAGTTGGGAGTGGGCTTGCTTCCACGACCAGCCGTGTGGGGGGGGGGGGGGGGGGCGTTGGCGCTTGGTAGCCTTTGACGGTCACGCGCGCTTAAAGGCGCTTGCTTATTGGAATTGGTGACGTCACTGCCGGTGACGTGATCCTGTTTGCGTGGCTTCTTGTCCGTTGCACCAGTTTTGCCGCCCTTTTGGGCAGACATGTTGGTGTCTAGACGACACTTGGCGGTACAGTCTGAAGTTTGTGGCAGGACTGCCACCGAAAACAGCACATTTCAGCTTACACTCATGCGGGGCCCGCACTGCCTCGATGAAAGGAGCCTGTAGTCCACACAGGCCGCACTTAACTTGCAATGGATTTTGGCATGTGCCTGTCCTGTGACCCAGGGTGCCACACACACCGCAGACCGGAATAGTGAGCAGGTAGGGCTGCACTTGGACAATTTCCGAGTTTTAGGTCACTGTCCGCGGCTTCAATTGTCCGGCAAAAGTCAGGCGAGCCTTAATGGAGGTTCCAAATTTGCGAATTAGCAAGATGGTGCCATCATCTTTCAGGCTATTCATCTTTAATGGTGTCCCTGTTTCATGATTTGCCACAGTGAAGACACCGTAGCAAATTTCTTTGCCATTTTTCTTTGAATAGCCTGGCAATGGCACATCGTCCTCAGCTGATTTGATCGCGAAGTTACCAAGCAGACGGTCCGCCACGTATTCGTTTTTGGTACTCTCAATGAGTAGATTTTGCTAGCGGGAAACGACGAAGCTCAGTTCGGACGCCATTTACACGCCGAGATAGGCACGCAAGGCTAAGCCCAGCTCAACACATTAGAAGACAGTCGTTATGGCCACAGCGGTTCGGGGCTTGATGATCAGGACGAAATCGTCGGGGCGAAATTTGTAGAGAGGTCTGGGCCTCCACGATGATTTCGGGTGGCGGTCCTTCGCCGCGTGCGAGACGCGGTCATGCTGAGGTGGGGTCAACTTGCAGGATGTCAACTTGGCGTCTGCTGTCATCTTGGCTTTCCGGCGTTGAGAGCGGCTCTCAACAAGACGGAGAAGATTTGAGTCCCGGAGCTGGTCCGATGGTGTTGAATTGAGTTCCCCAGCTTGACGAGCCATCTACCAGGTCACGGAGTCCGGGGCGTAACCGCGTTGAGGTAGGGCGTTCGCTATGCTGATGCGGAGAGTGGTTTCCTCGCCGCAGGACGCCGGCGCAGCCGTTAGGCTTGGAGCGGACGCCACCGACCGCGAGTGACACTCAGCTCTAAAGCGGCGAAAAATTGACCCACAGGGACTGAAGTGGTGTCCCTGTGTGCCGGGAAATTGCTGCGTCCGATGGATGCCAAATTAGCGGGGTTTGACGAATTGACCTGTGGCTCCTATAAAAAACCGACAAAGTCACGTATGGACGGGTGAGTAAAAGTCCGCTTGAGGTCTGAACCGTGCTTTTCATAATCAATTCACATGAATTGACAGGCGCTGTATCCGTCACAGGTGTTTTTGTGGACACCTGAATCACGCCGTAAGGGAAGGAAGGAAGGTGGGAGTGAAAGTGGAGCTGGTAACGAGTGACAACGCCGACGCAGCGAAACCCAGGAATGGGCGCTAAAGTGCTGCGCCCTAAAACGCATATTCATTACTGCTGAGTGACTTCGAAGGCAATGCAGGCAAAACTAAGGCTAAAGAAGTGACCTTGGTTGACTGTCATAGGCTTTAGAAATAGCAGATGCGAGTTTTAACTTACTTCGCAAAACGCAGTAACATCAAAATCATGAATAGCTTCTTCAACAAATGGAAGCACCGGAAGTGCACATTGAAAACCTTAAAATTTATTTTGTATTGTGTTCTACTCCTTGAATTGTGCAGGTTGTAGAGGCAGTTGAAAAGGATTGGTTTGATTTGTGCGAGAGAGAGAGACTTTAATGGAAAAACAGAGAATTTTGCCGGCTTTTACATTTCACTGGCATGCTACTCTGTGTGGGTAGGGAAATTAGGGAGGGAAAGATTAAAAAACGAATGGTGAGGGAAATAATAAAATTGAAGGGGGAGATAAAACACGGCCATTAAATACTTGTTAAGGTGCTTCGTGGAGTAATGATATAAAATCAAATAATGAAATGCATGATCCGAAAAATGTGCTCATAGAGTTCACAGCTTGCAAAATGCCTGAGGGAAAGATGAGAGGTGAATTTAGAGTTTGTCAAGCAGTCAAATGTCTTTCAAATATGTAAATAAAAAGTTCATCGCGAGTCTGTGTTGCCCAGGGCAGGCTAAGTGACCTAAAACACTGTTCATTGTTAAAGGCAGTGGGAAGAGTTTCTCCATGCTGTGTTCATAGTTTGCACGCTCGTCAGCGTACGCAGGGCACTCAAGTAGGATATGTTCCACAGTTTCAATCAAGCCACAGTTGTCACAATACGGGCTGTTCATTTCACCGAAACGGTAGCGCAATCCATTTGTGTATGTACAGTTTAGAGGAAGTCGGTGATAAAGAGTTCCTAGTTGGCGAGGATATTTCGGAGGAAGTCGAGTTTAGATGTGGGTCAATAGAATATAGAAATTGGTAATCATGCATCGGCAAGCTCCAAAGTCGACACTTTGTTTCGGAAGCAAATCTTTTAGCCAGTTGGAATGCATCAGATTTCGTGAAGAAGGTCCTAATGTATCTTTGATGTTGGTGGCCTTTGCGAGCCGCTTCATCTACTTTTTCATTGGCTTTAATTCCACAGTGAGCTGGTATCAACTGAAATGTTATGCAGTGGCCTGCGGCAATAGCCAAATGGTGAAGATACACGATGTCAAGGGAAACAGGATGATGATTGTTTTTCTTCAGCAAGTTATTCAGGATTTGCAGAGATGGTTAGGAATCAGTGAAGATAACCCATCTTGCGGGAGTTTGGTGCAGGATATAGGAGAGAGCTTCTTTAATGCCACGGAGCTCAGCTGTCGTAGATGATGTCTTCCGCTGCAGCCGGTAAGACAGGACATTGTTTGTTAAGGGTACATAAAGGCCACAGGATGAAGCCTCTTGAGCAGTTGAACCGTCGGTGAATATGTGGGTGTGCTGCGTACATTCCTTGACTACGTAGGCGAGAGCTGCTTGCAGAAGTGCTGTCTGTGGCATGCGGCGTTTCGCATCCACGCCAGGAACAGACATATTCACCTTTCAACAAGATAGTGTCCATGGAGGAAAGGTGACTGGTAGTAAACAACGTGGCTGAATAATAGTAGGAAGGGGCAGGAACTGTACTGCTTGACCAAAGCCAGAGTTGCTGTGAGTTTGGTTACCACGATGCAAGAAATGCTTCTTCCCTTAGCGGACATGTCGGAGATGGGTGCGCATGGTTTCTTGAGCGGAATTCACATTTAGCGGGAGGCATTCTGCTTTTGCAAGTGTTCCTGATGCAGAGGATCCCTTTGGGAGTCCAAGGCATATCCGCAAGCAGTTGTTCCGTGCAGCCTCAAGAATCTTCTTGCTTGTTGGAGATAATCTTTGAAGTACCGGTATATAGTAGCGTAGCGCTCCTTCAACGTAGGCCTTTTCAAGCAGAACCATCGATCGGAAGTTGCTGCCCCATCGTGTTCCCGCCATGAATCTGAAAACCTGTGATGCTGTAGTGATTATCTCACGGAGTTTTTTAATCTTAGGGGCCCACGAGAGGTTACTGTCAATTATAACCACTAGGAACCGGTGTGATCGTACATAGGACACTGACCGTCCACCCAGAAGGAGCGGGTATTGAGTCTTTCTTTTCCTTGTAAAAGCCATAGCAACACTCTTTTCTGGTGAGAGCCGAAGACCCCGGGGAGCCAGGTACATTGATATGTGCATAACGCTCTCTGAATTTGTTGCTGCGTTGTGTAACGCGAATGTGATGCACTCCAGATGCAAATATGATCTGCATCATAAAGTAATCGCTCAGGAAATCAGGGCAGCATTAGACTTCATTGCAGCACAGGATAGAGTACAACCAGAAAGTGAGTACTCTGCCGTTAATCCCAGACATACTATTCATCCATTGATTGAACAATATACAGATATAACCTTAAAATATATATAACATTCATTCATTAGGAGAAAGCAGTAAGCGACTCGAACCCAGAGCACTAAAGCATGCAATGCGAAATTCGGTTGTTTCACTGAAAGAGCATATCCAGCACCAACCTGAACTCTTTAGCTCTTTGTCCAGATTTAATTAGATTACTCAAAATTTGTTTCGTGTATATTTGAAATCATATATTCCCGCGTCTTCTGTAGTTATTTTAGGTATAATATAAGTTTTATAGCTTTTTATAATCGCATCATGTTCTGAATGGCTGTCACTGCAGGTCCCCTGGGCAGCCATCAGCCTTTGTACCTCCTTATGTGTTTATCAAGTGTTTGTACGCAAGTGTGGATCACTTATTATTCAATAAACTAATTTTATTTCTGATTTTTGTTATCAATATTTGAAAATCTATGCTTACCGCATAGCAATCATCACTCTCCATAGAACAGTGAATTACCATAAAAACAATATTGTTACATGGTGATAAGCAAGCAGACGGCACAACATGGCGACATGATTAACGAAGATTTAATGGCTGGCCTAGCGAGAAGGCTCCGCTCGCGCCACTGCCGATCTTCGCTCCACTTCGCACCGAACGGTTGTCCCGATCAGTTAATTGAAGTTCGTGTGACGAGACGGCGAGGATGGTCAAGGAAAGTCAGAAGAGGATGATGTGCTTGCCTCCACGATGACGATGACGACGATGATGCTTGTGGGATCCGCCTCCCCTGGAGCTCTTTGTTCATCCGCCACCAAAATGTCGATAGCTCGACGTAGCGTCGGGCGGCTGGGCGGGACGGGGGTTTTGTGCTCGTATTTTCCGGTTATTCGGTTCTGTCGGGTCTTTGTTTCGATCTGGTCTTTGGTCAGTTCGTGTAGGCGTCTTATCTTCAGATCCGGGCTCGGGGCTGGCCGGCGGTAGTTGCCGCTTGTAGGGTCTGGACAGGAAGTGCGTGGGCGAAGCTGCTCTGCAATATCCAAGGGCTCTCGCGCGACGGTCCCGGCGTACGAATGGCGTCGATGCTCCGAGGACGAGGATGTTGATGACGTACGCCACACCTCTAACCAAAATGTTACGTGTTGACAAGCAAGCAGACGGCGCAACGTAGCTGCAGGTTGAACGATGATTTAATGGCTAGCCTAGCATGATGGCTCTTCTGGTGTCACTGCCGATCTTCTAGCAACAATATTAGGCAAACAATCACGATTTCCCCTGAGCAATCACCCCTCTTTTAGAGGAACCCTTCAAAGACAATGGAAATGGTTATGGATGAATTTTGATGGACCGCGTCTCAGTGTTATGAATGGTAGGATGAAGAATGTGTGGTTTCACTTTAGCTACAACAGGAGACCTCAAGAAGAGTCTGCGGCATAAGCGCTCTCCTCTTGGTCAGGTTAAAAGGCTTGATAAAGTAGACAGCAGCATTATCTGGAAGAGGGAGGAGGCCACATTGACAATCAGGCATGTCTAGTACAGTGGATGTGGCCGCGTACAGATGTTGCGTGGCAGACAGCTACAAGGTGCGTCAAAAAATAAAAACCACCTCGTGCGAAATCCTGGTTCTTCACAGTATTATGTATCAGTGTCCTCTTTCAGCCTAGTCTAATTGTGAGTATAAATTTAATATTAGAAAAATCACACCGCACAAGTTCTGCTGAATAGTGGTTGTCGTACCAAAGTTTGAAAGCGCACTTTCAATCACTAGTCCTGCAGGTGAAAACATCTGGGTGGTTTGACTCCGCCATTGCGACGTCCTTCAGACCTGACCTAAAAATTTCGTTCTGTAGACAGACGGTGCTAGTACAAGCTGAGCGCATAGAGTTGAAAAAAAGGCCACATAATGATGGACGCCTACTATGGTGCGCATAAAATATATGTAGTGTTGATTTTGGCTGTACTTGATACAAATAACGGTTGAGTGATTTTTAGTTAGTAGTTACCGGAGTGTGAGGCCAGTGCGGCGTAGACGAACTCTCGCGTGTGTGTAGTTGAGTTGAATGCGTATAACGTAACCTGTGAGTGGTACCAGTCTGTTACCATCTGTGATATTGCGCCCATTATGATTATTAATATAGGTCTTCTTTTGAAGGTGCCTTCCCTTGATATTGGAGCTCGAATGTCAGAGAAACATCGCAAGACAACTGCGGAGAGCTCTGGTGGGGAACAAAGATAAAGTGTAGGAGAGCTAGACAATCGAGTGAGGGCAGGGTGCCGAGCAAAGAGTATTAGAAATGGGCGAACACTGACAATTTTACGTGTATACTTAGGGCATAGCTTTACCATCGAACTTTATGTCCTAATCCCATAATACCATATTGCACTTTTTTGCAAAGTACATAACGTAAGCAAAAAAATTAGTTTCATCCGGCTGGAAACGTTATTGGTGTCTTGTGCAGGGATTTCCTAGAAACACTTACACAAAAGTTCGTACAGCGAATGTTTGTTGCGACTTTCCAGCGAAATATTTCTCAGAATATTGCCCTTTATTCACGCATCATCAATTAAAGTTTATGACGGAATCTTTATGACAATAAGTTTGCGTCAACGCTCTGACAAATGTCAGTGCTACGTCTTCCACTCGGAAAACAATATTCAGTAAACAATGCATATTTTTTTTTTCATTCTGCCCGTCAGCTGCTATAAAAAACTGCACCTGTTAGCAATGCAATAATAACTACTGTTGAGTATAATACCGATGGATAAATTTGGATGCTTCACTAGGCAAGGTTTTCAATTGCTCAACAGCGATTTAGTGCCAACGGTTTTAGTCTTCGTGAGGTAATTCCTGGCTGAACTTACTCTACCCATTACTTGAGCAAAGTATCACAGAAGTCATATGTCGCTATCTTCTCGAGCCAGAATTCGCCCTTGTGCTCAAAAATTTCAGAACGACCCCAAGATTATTTATTGTGTTCTTCAGCAAAAGGTACATAGTTTGCAGAAAATGGCGATAATTCAAGCCAAATTACAAATCAGGGCATTTAGTTTTTGCATAAGAATGGCCGCTTTTAAACAAGGCGAAAAATTCTTATCGAGGAAAACTATATTCGGACGCATGACTGTTTGTCGTGGCTTGTCTCGCCTAAACTGAATAAAACTGTACATATGTAATCAGGATTTGACGCCCTCCCTCCTTTTGCACGAGCTGATCCGATTCGCACTGTGGAGGTTCACACAACTATATTCTCGCAACACCCGAGCATATCATGGTGTGCTTGTTCGCAGATCTATGCAGAACGCCTCTTACGCTGTTGTCTGAATGATGTTGTTGCTAACTTTTCAACTGCTGCTTTTCAACCGATGTTAAATGTCATTTTCTTTCTCATTATCAATTATTGGTATCCTGTATGGGAGAGCAGGGCAGTAACCGTGTGTTTAAGAACATGTGGTCGTTCGTGTCCGTGTGAGTTTGCGCCTCTAATGTGTTGTGTGTGTGCGTGTTTGTTCGCGGGTGTAGTTGGGTGCGTGCGTGCGCGCCCGCTCGGACGCAGAGTACTGTCTTTCTCTTTCGTGCGCCTAAATTATTTTATTCTGGTTATATTTAGCCATACAGTAGGCCAGTAGAGGCCCATAGAGAAGTGAGTTGACGAATGTGGCGTACAGAAAGTAAACAATGCAAAATTTCACAAGTCAAGGAAATTAAAAACCAACATGCACAAAAATTCAGACACGTAACAAAAACTGGAATACGATGCGAAAAAAACAGCAATACGTTTGATGTATGAAATAAGACTTCAGTTGTATGAGTGAATACTTCGACGGATGTGTTGTTCACAATGTCACGCGGAAGCGAATTCCGTGTTTCAATATCTAACAGATAAAAAAGAATATTTAACCGTAATAAACGTTGCAGCAATTGGCATAATTCAAAATGAGTTAAATATTCTGCTAGAAAGCTGGAATGATGGTTTTTGGTATTCATCCCTATCTATTTTTATACCGTTGTGGGAAAGAAGAAATAGAAATTTCATTAATGCGATACGTGAGCGGCTTTTATAGGTCGGTATGCGTGCTTGGCTGCGCAGAGAAGTTGCAATGTCATGGCGTGAATAGCGAGAGTATATGGATCGGAGTGCTGAATTCTGAATTATTTCAAGTTTATCAGATAGATATGTTTACTAAGCATTCCATCCTATGCTATTCTATGCGAGTATTGGTCGAAGGGGGGTTTTGTATTGTGATAACTTTATCTCCAGTGGTACCGCGACTCGTTTTTTGCTTAGAAACCATGATTCTCTTCGAGCTTTCACACAAGTATTCACGTGTATATCCTATTTTATGTATCCGAAAATTTTATTCTCAGATATTTCACTGCTGTTTCTTGTCTCAAGGGAGTACCACCTATTGCCTATGAAAATTTCAGAGGGTTCTTTTCCTAGTAATGCTTATAAGTAAGGTTTTGTTAAAATTAATTTGCTTCCCCCATTCATAACACCAATCATAAATGCGTTTTCGGAATATGATCAATTTTATTTAGTCTTCCACGTTTGTTACATGAGCATGAATGCCGCAATAGTGAAACAGCTAACGGCTATTCCTGGTTCAACACAAGCTGCAACTTCTTTTATATATATTCCCCTTCAGTAATGCCTTTGGGCCCTTAAGGGATCAATAAATGAAATAAAAGATATTAAATATATAAAAGCAAAAGTATTGGCCCTAATTGTGATGCCTGCAGCACTTCGGACCCGACACCAAGAGTATTAGATAGACTACTGTTAACCCGAAGGAACTGTGTGCGATTAGAGAGATATGCTGATATTCATGCAATTGTTTTCGAATTTATGCCCATTAGTTCAAGCTTCTCAATTAGTTTACAATGTGGAAGGCAATCGAAGACTTTAGCGAATGCAATAATTATTGCACCAGCCTGTAATTTTGCATTCATTATTTTTGCAAAGCCATGTGTAATTTCAACAAGCTGGGTTACTGTGGATAAAGCTTTGCGGAATCTCTGTGTCACCCGTGCGGCCGCCTGGCGCGATGGATCCTTCGCATACAAGAGTTAAACCCCACTATAGTCTATACGTCCGGTCATAGGCAAGAAGATGCTGATATGCTTTCTTGTGCGCAGGTAGAGCTCGCTTCACCAGACACGGATACCGCTGGCTGTTTTCTCGGAGCTTTGACACTTCCGATGTTTCATCCGCAGCGTGCCGATCCAGAGTTATAAGCTCTGATCGATTATTTAGAAGATCAGCCAGCCACCATACCTAAGGGCTTTTCTCGGAGCCTCAACTTTTTGCCTAAGGACCAGTTACCAACACCATGACAATATTTTAGGGGCGCTGTGTAATTTTGTCACAAAATAGATTGATCGGAAGGATTTTATACATCACTTCTGCCTCGCCTTAGTAGCACCCTTTTGTTTTCGGCATCAATCCACACATACAAATTATTATTTATTTTTAGTTTGATAATAGAGAGGGCCAACTTATGTCCCTTAGCACTGTTAACACAAGATGAGTGCCACAGTTTTTGCGTATATCACGAATGGAGCTGAGAAATCTTATGAAATGGATATGTTAGAGTTTTAATGCTTGGGACGATTGCACAGAATCAATAGTTTTTCCGAAAAAACGCAAAAGCGAAGAATGACAGGCCACTCATGGCTTGTTTTTTTCCAACTGATCCGGCGAACGCGCTCAAAATATTTCACATCAACTTTATGCTTATATTTGAAGATATTCCGCCTCACACGTTGTTCGAGCGCGGCTGCTTTTCATTATCATCTTCTTTGAGACCAAAAGTAACTAAATTACTTCTGTGGGTCCTGTTTTCCAAATCGTGTATTTTCTGCTCATATGCAAAACGTGTTTACTCACAACTCTGTTTTATCGCACCTTTCTATTTCCTTGACACAGCCTGAGTGACGCAACCAATGTTTCTATTTTTGAAAGGCATGTTTCCACATTCTTCATACAAGTTTCTAGGACGATTGGGAAGACCTGATCTCAGACTAGAGCTTTTAAAATTTCATCTAATTTAGCCGTGCTAAAGCCAGGGTTCTTCTCAATGTCCCCACTTAGTTGCATTAGCAGACAAATAATTCGGAACTTTCACAAAATGTACACAATATGCACTTGGGGCTTGGCAACACCAGTAAGCAGACATCGTATACCTTTAAGTTAATAGAATTGATCATCACCAACCTGTGCAAGGTGAGCACGATTGTGAACACGCGCGCTGGGTGGTGACACAGAGCCCACTGAAGGTTGCCTCTTGTTGGGGCCGCTTTTTATTCGAGTTGCGATGACGTTACTGGTATCGCTCTTGGGCCAAATGGTTTCTCCAGCCTCCAAAGGTGTGACTCCTCATTGATATGCTACAAAGCAATCGATCCCGGCGCATGCGTCCACACTGTTTCGAAGAGAACGTGCAGGCTTAGCATCACCCCGGTCTCGGAAGCTGGATGACCGTGGGGAATGCCAAGGAAACAATGACTGCTTGTGTCGAGTCCTGGCAGCATCTGTACAAAAAGCACGATTGTGAACAACGTGCGCAGGGTGGAGTCACCGAGACCACTGTGCTCACTTTTATAAAATATGCATTTCATAAAATATGAACTGAAGCCACTTTTCGGGCAGTTTGTAATTTGCAGATGTTGCCAGAACCTCTACAGAAAACATTTCAAAAATGGTGACATGTTTAGAAAAGGAAGCGACTCAGTGCATGCCACGAGTAAATTGGCCAAATCTGACAATATAAAAAATTACCACAGTAAATTTGCTTTGATCGCCGTATCTGTATAATTCTAAGTTATTTGGGATTTAATTTGTGTCGTTTTAAGCATGACCTTTTAATTAAAGAAGCGAAATAATAAATCAACGTCTACCGTTGCATTATTGATTCTTTCTTCCCACTGCTCCTACGCTACACTAGAGCAAACATGGTTCACGTAGTGGCTCTAGGTACGGAAAAGTAGCAATTATCAGTAACTAATTGTTCAAATAACAAAGAAAAAGAATCTTGCTCCACTGTAAGTTGTTGCACCGTTTTGTGCCGCGCTAGAATGCAAAAGGGAGCCAGATGTCCTCGTTGTCATATATACGTTCCTAAATCATCAGCAATACAAATTTAAAATATTGGCAGTTCGTGTAGTTTTGAGGCAAGAGTTAAACAAATTATTACTGGTAATTGATTATTCGCAATATTTAAATGTTTATATAAGTCTGTAATATAACTGCTTATAGTATATTGAAGAAAATAAGGCTTCGGATGGCGTAGGAATCAAAATAGTGAAAATCCATATCAACTATTTGCATTTTGTTACGCAGTTCATAAAAAAACTTGCTACGCGAAACTTTAAAAATTATTTTAAAATTCGCTTTAAAAATTGAATGCTTTGTATACTTGCTTAATGGCGGTGGAAACTCGTCCAAAGGCTTAGCGTTGATTGCAGAGAAACTCGCTTTTTTTCAAGAAATTCTTTTACATGATCATGAATCGACGAAAGGAAATTGGCATTCTTTAACGATTAATGATTTCGGACAGTAATTAACAATATATATTCTGCCTCAAGTTTTGTGATTTGGTATTATTCTGGCCTTTAGGTGTTCTCCCATCAAAGAACCTCGGTTTAAAGGCTGGTTAATCAAGATGAGTAAATATTGGATACACCACTTTACAGAACGGCTCCAAAAAGCACTAAGAATACTATCGCGTCCGAGAGACTTTTTACGTCAAACAACAAAATTAATTGAAAGCACTTGCCACATAAATCACATCCGGAATTGAAGGACATTTGGGGAAGAAGAGCGCAGGAGGAAGAGCGCTTCATCATGCGCAAATGCCGTGTACGAAAAAGCCCTGAACACCAAAGCATCATCCCGTTCAATCAAGGGGTTTAGTTTAAATGTATTGAAAGATTACAAGGCGGGAGTTATGTGCCCCCAGTATTGGTCTTGGGATGTTTCAGTAAGTTCGTGTAGCTGAGTAGAAAAGCATGTTTCCTTGTCTTTGGCAAACTGACGATTTCGGTTTTCTATCTAGAACTGAATAATTGTTTTGAACAGCTTCCTTCCCTTAAACTTCCTTTTCTAGTTTTTCCTGTCAGCGTAATACCTCTCTTTTGATCTTCGCCTAACATTATGATAATTTTATGATAATTTGAGGAATAAAGTAGTCCATGCAATGAAGCACAAATTATTTAAAGATAGGCACAAGTCATTCACATAAAATTTGAAATTTCTCAACTACTCATAACGAATGGCAAGAGTATTTATTTTTACAGTACCCTCACAGTACCCTCACAATAAAAATACATTATAGACGGGAGTGACGAACAAAAACGTTAAAGAAACAGCAAATCACAAAGCCATAAAATATTACCAAAAGTACAATTTCAAACAGTTTGACGAACGAACTACCCTGTAGGTATAAAACATATTATGCACCGGACATGGCAGTAATTGTATTACAGTAATGAAATTACTGTAATTTAATTACTTTTTTTAGTATTTTGTAATGTAATGAACCACTTTTTCAGTTCGGTAATGTAGTAATGTAATGAATTACTTTTCGGTATTAATTTTGCAGCAAACGTATCCCTTTCAAAATTACTTTTAGTAAAGTAATTTTACTAAAGTAAAATGAAGAATGTCGTGAAGCAAGAACGATATGCGGGAAGCCGAAGGCAGCGTAACAGATCGGCGAAAGGAGACAGAATTGAGCTGAACAGTGCGTCTGAGACCTCGTGTATAGCAGGGTGGCGGCTATCCCATGGCAACAATTCTAAAGCAGTAGGGTACAAGGCGCCAAGAGAATGCCGAAGGGACAGATCGTGCAGAAGGCCGGAGTTGAGAACTATTTGGGAGCGCGGCGCAGTGGAAGTCCCTGTTGCATCGGCTACGGCACAGTGGTGTTTGGTTACACTCGTCGCCACGGGCTGAGGGAGGTTTGGGGGGTTCGAGGTGTTGGGGGAGATAGGCGGGAGGGTCCATGTCGTGAACCACCGTGTCTTGACCAGTACTGAGCAGTGAGCACAAGGTGCCGACATCGATTCTTAGGACTGCGGGGGCAATAAATAACATAGCTTCTTCGGGCCTTCAAATGGCGGAGACAGCTCCTGGCAAGCAAGACGCTGGCTTCGGCGGTCATTTCACGATCGGTCGACCATGTTTCTGCTTTTGTTCTCGTAGTCGGTGTGTTTTGTTTTGTTGTTGTCTTGTTTTAGTAATGGCAAGTGCTGCAGGAAAAAAGAAAGGAATAGCTCTCTGGGGTGGAATATGGCGGGAAAACGAAAGAATGTGTGCTTCGCGTCTCGAGAACAAGTTGCTGTTTTGTTTACTAGCATTACTTAGTCTGTGCATGGGTGGAAACTAGAAAATATTTCAAAAGTAATTGAATTACTCAGTCGAATTAATTGTAATGTAATTTCATTCCTTCCTGGGAGCAGTAATGAGTAATGTAATTTAATTATTTTTTGCGCTTTTCTGCAACGTAATTAGTAATGTAATTTATTCCTTTTCAAAAGTAGTTTTGCCATGTATGGTATGGACCAATAGATAGAACGAAAATGCAAAACCTAAAAGAACAAGAATAAACAAGGTATTGATAAAAGGGACAGGTAAAGTAGGGCTGAGTGCAACAAAAAAATGAACAGGAATGATATCATTTAGGAACGGCTTACTGAGTTATTTAACTTATTTAAAAAAAAGGAGGTCTTCAATATTAACTTCTGAAGCAGGAAATTTACTGCTTGATGACTAAGCTTTTTCAGAAACGAAATGGGGAAAGTAACATTCTTCAAGACGATAAGGGGACTTTGTGTGGGTGGTCATGGGGAGCAAAGAAAAAATGAAGATGGGTGAATCCAAGATGATCAGAGCGTCGCGTAATGCTAATAAATTTCGTGAAAGAGACAAAAGCGCGTTATCTTCCTGCTGATGTGAGAGGTTGAGTGTTTAGAGGTGCTTTCATTTCCTTGACACTGAGAGTGGGGTTATAGTTGGCTAGTATAAAAAGAACTGATCAATTTCGCATTGCTTCTAATGTAGTAATCTAGTGTGATGTGTATCTCCTATAGATGAAGCATATTCTAAGTGTGGTCGAACAAAACTTTTGTAAAGTAAAATGTTTAGCGAAGATGATGCCAGAAAAGAATTACGCTTCAGGGAACCCATAGAGTTATTGTATTTGGATGTTAAGAGCTATATGTGTATTCTAAGATATTGTGTTATGTCAAAACCTAGGTAGCGGTATGATTCTACAGATTCTACAGATTCAAAAATAGATTGCTTTTCAGGCTGCATTTGCCAATTGCCGACCTATGGCTGATCATCGGCAGCTCATCGGCAGCCGACCTGGCCGGCTTTCGGCGCTCGGCCAAATGACCGCCCATGGTTGGCGATGTACCAGGTTTGGCATAAGTCGGCCATCAACCAAGGTCGAAACTAGGGCATCCGACGCAACGCTGACCAATTTGGCCATATTTGCTCAGCCATTTGGCGGCCCATGGTCGGCCACATACTAGGTTGGGCAGCAATCGTGCAGCATCCATGGCCCGAGCTGGTAACCCCAACTGAATGCCGACCTGTTTGGTGATTGTTTCTTGGAAACTTTGCGGCCCACGGTCAGCCACTTGCCACGTTGGCCAAAAAGCCGACTAGCACTCACAACTCAACATGCCGATATTGGACTCCGATTACAGCCATAAAGAAAACACTGTAAATGCAATTAAATCTGCTTACCCGCTACTACTAATTCAGTTGTCAGTAAGAACATGCATACAAACCGAAACCGTGTGTTCATAGCACGGTCATGTGATATTAAATTAATGATTAGAAGGTATATTTTTAATATCGGAGAAGGAAGAAGTTGCTTAAAGGGATGTTGATCCAACAAACGACCGCGTTCACCGTAATTTTTTTTACAACGCCTTTGCACTTTACGCCGCATCATTTAACTGGGAAAAGGACGAAATAAACTGTGTGTACATTCTAGACTTAAGCCCTACGAAATGAAACACAGGAAGACACTCAAGGTTACCATTCCATATTTGGGTATTCGCATGGCTTTTTAAAAAAGAAACAAAAAGGCGGTTTCTCGGCAGGCTCCGAGCTTGAGAAGCTACGGTTGGCACATATATTTGGCACAGATCGCATATATTGGCAATAAACAATAAATTTGTTTCTTCCGCCTCTTATTTTATAGTTCGATAATTCCAACCACGCTGCGCGGTGGAAATGAAATAAAGAAATAGTAGGGTGTTTGCACGTAAAAACGAACAAAGGATAGTCGGTAGACCTTTTATATTTATTTCAAAATTTTATATATCGTTGCCTGATGACTGGAAAGAAGAGATCTGCAATTAGGCTTATTGCAAAATTTGTTTTGGGGCACGCGAAATTGGCAATGATGAATAGGCGAAGTTCCGCGCTTATCTTCTCTGCTGTGCTCGACAACTTTGGTTACCATTGACAAAAAACATACTATTTTTAATTAGCAGAAATCTCTATGATTAAATATATGAATATTTCATTTGTAATCAGTTAATTTTTACCTTTGTGGGTAGTGTAGATGTTAATATAAAACTTCCCAAAATCGGCGCAGGAAACTAAATTTTCCTACTTTTTTTTTTCAAAAAGTTCCTACTTTGCAGGCCTTTGTTTCAAAAATGATTTACGGCAGAGTAGCAATAATTCTAAACTATATTCTCAGCATAATTATCTATCCAACAGCTAAAGCGTATATTTATATCACACTTCAGTACACAGATACGATCGCCGTAATTTAAAGCAAACAGCGAACAAAGAAAATTTCTGAGAAAATATGAAAAAAAAACATTTTCGCTAATGTTTAAAATTTGTCCACCTATTCTCCACTACCTTAGCTTTCAAAATTATTCTTTGGACCCTTTATGTGTATTACACGTTATCCTAAATTACTATTATAGATGATTTGTATAGCATATGTTAGACGTTTTAGTTGGTTAGTAATATTACATGGCTTTAGTTCTCGCGCTTATGTAAATTGCGCTAAAAGGCTTAAACATGCTGATTGCTAACCGTTGCTACTTATGTTGTTGGCAAGGACAGCCTGCAACTCTCCGCACAATATTACTGTTAAGAACCCCCCTCTCTATCACCTAAACAAGGAGGAACATGAAGACATTTCAGCTAGAATAACGATATCAATAATTGTGAAATCTGTGTTGCAGCTGTTTAGAAAGGGAACACATGTGTAAAATAATTGCCTATTTATGTCCGTAAGTATACAATGAAAAAACTTGTACTAGAGATTCCCATCAATTACCTGCGTCGGACCCTTTGTGAATAATGCGGGCAAGCCCAAGTGCTGCTTGCCGCTGTAGAACTGGCATCGGTCCTATGCCATTTTTTGAGGGGCTGACCGAAGTAAAAATGAACGTTCATTCAATCTAGAGCAGTTGTCCAAATCTGTCCAAAGTAGGATAATCGCGGAGAGTTGGCGGGATGTGCACATTGGCAATGAGAGAAAAATGTGGGCTGCCTGCATCGGTTCCAAGTTGAGCCCATCGGGGCTTTTGTGGGCAGCCCTCTGAGGCCCACGTCGGCCCTCGTTGCAACACCCACATCAAATTCACCGGGGCTGTCCTGTGTAGCCTACATCAGAACTACCGGAACCCCCCCTTTGTACTACCTGAGACTATAATATGTTACATTTTACCATAAATATTTGTAACTGTCATCGGTTGCTTATATTTTGCGCGATGTACAGCAGATATTGAGACTCCGCTCCATGTCTAGCAATAATACATTTGGCAGTTGAAACAAAAGACACATGCTCCCCTCGTTGAAACACTACTGCTTTGCGCGGCAACGTTTTCATGGAGGCAAGAAACATTTTTATTCGTCAAATTTTCTAGATATATTTTGTGCAGTCACATGCGTTATAAATAATTCTATCGATGACCTCTCAGCTGAACATAATTTATCTTTTAAAGGCCATGGGGTTTAATAGCCGAATAAATTCAAATGCCAGCCAATAATATTAGAAGATAATGTTTTTTTCGATTTCATGCTCCACTCAGGTCGTACCGTCGAGCATCTCTTAATGGCTAATCAGCTAACTCTTTAATAGCTGTCCTGATAAAAGGCGAAAAATAATCATTTCAAGACTGTCTGAAGAAAACAACTGGAGTAATTATTCCACCAATCAACCATTTACAAATGTTTATTTCTTGTGCTTGAAATAATATCAAGTGTCAAGGTTTACGTAGCCGCCTAGTACTTTCCAAAGAAAAGCGCATTTTGTTCTTCAACACGTAACCACACGATGAAGCAGCTCGAACATTGCGTGGAATTCTTCAGTGTGCAATTTACTTTGCTCAAATAAAGCAAATTTAGGTAAGCAGTCGTTTGAGACAGGTTGCAGTGAGCTGTTACTCAAGAGCATCTACAGCTTTGATAATAATGCTCTGTTTCTGAAATATTTCGTGGTATTTATATCATTAGTCTTATTGTAATGTGTAGCAAAAAATAGAACATTTTATATATTCTAATTTAAGCAGCTTCATATTTCCCTAAAAAATGGGGCACGATCTGTTTCCATACATTCATGTGGAACATCTGTTATACACCGGATGTACATTTTCTTTCAACTTGCACAGAAAAGTATTACCTACTTGCCCGGAAATTCACTTAATGTAAGCAAGTTATTGATGTTCGAGCTTCACATACCTGAATTTAGGCAGTTGTACGTTTGTTTTCTTAAGACGCGTTCCGCAAAATGCAAAGAGGTGTACGGTCACCCAAAGGTTCCCAAGTAGCATACATTACGTGGCCCGCCTGGGGCCCGTATTATCATGTTTGGCTTGGGCAACCTCAATAACACCCATAGGGCCCCCTTTAGAGATCAAGCGGGCAGCCAAAATTAGGCTTGCCCCTGCTTTTTTAATCTGGGCATCATATTGGCGTGAAAAGGGGTAATTGAGTACATATTATCCCATCTGGCCCTCAAGGGTGCCGCTTGGAGAATTTTAGGGCCCATGCAAAAAACAATTGGGCTTTGTGTAGAAAACGACAGGCCTAATCTAATTGGGGCTGCCCACTCTAAAGCGCAATAGGCTCCGTGTGGGCCGCGGCAGAGCTAAATGCGGGTATGCCCGCACGTTGCATACATGCGACCCACCCTTGACGTGTACTTGAGGAAAGGTCAGACAAAAACTTGGGCTTCATGCAGCAAAATTCATGGGCTGCCCCAAATGAGGCTGCCCACCAAAAACATATATAATTTCCGCATGACCGTTAGAGGGGCAGGAAAGTGCTCCTTCCCGCTTCTGCCCGCATCGGCCTCTTGCAGGGCACTTTAGGGCAGATCCGATGCAAATGTGGACCTAAAGCACATAGAAGACACACTCAAAAGTCGAATAGGTCACGCATGTTTTACGGCTGGGCTGAAAAGCAGGCGAGCCCCCACGTTCCCCACATGGGTATTTTTTTGGGTACTTGCGGGCAAATGCAACTTATGTTCGCATTCCACGCGGTACAAATAAGATTAGCCCAATTGGGGCTGCTCATGAAAGGCCGCCGAGGGGCCCCAAATTAGCCGTTGGCGGGCTTACCGCTCTGAAACGTCTCCACACTATACTTAAGGCACCTTTTCGTTTTGTAATTCGTGTTATACCGGCAGCTAATTTCCTCTTCCGGATATTTCATGTAACTGTCCTAAGCATATCCTTGCCATGAATAAAGACCATCTATTTTTACTCGATCAACTACGTTAATTATGCAGCATTGACAGAAAATATGCAGCGGTCACTGTTCCTCTTTACGAGTATGTACTGAACTACCTCCAAATGTTTACTGCGATATTATAATTCTACGCACACCAATGAAATAAATATTCAGACCAACATTTTGGGGGCGATGTGGGCCAGCCCACGTTATTGTAGTATTGGGGATAAATTTATCTTATGTTACTGCGGGTTGAATACAAGGTAAAAAAAAATGGTGATAAATGTTTCATAGTTGATGATTAATGAACCTTGGGTAGCACCGAAAATGCCAGATTTTACCCTACAGGGCCGTACGTGGTCCAGCCCGAAGCGGACTGGCCTCTGCAAAGCTCACGCCTGCACAATTCAGGTATTGGAGGGATTAATCAATTTAACAATTAAAACCTTGATCAATGGGGCAGCACTGCCTACACAAACGCAATACTCATTATCGATTCTGGTATGCTGCCCCTATTTGGCTATCTAGGCTGAATGTAGGTAGCACTATTTGGGCTGCTTACACGGATACAGTTTGGGACCGATTGTGGCAAAATTGGGCAGCCCACGCGGGGCCCCCTCTAGGTACGTGTTGCAAATCTCGCATGGGGCCCGTATGGGCTGCCCCCACGGGCTCAACGCGGGCCCCCATGTTATAGCCCATTTTGTGCTACCTGGGGTTGCTTCCATTAGGATACCCCGGCCTCCAATGATGCTGCCAGCCTTCGTTCGTTCCTTGGACTGGTCCAATACTACCCTAGGTTCGTTCCCAACTTTGCCGATATGTTTTACCCGATGCGTGTTCGTCTTCGAAAAAGGCAACCATTTGTTTGGTCTGGGGAGGTAGACTCCAGTTTTCGAAAGATCAAAGAGACACTTGCGACTAGTACAGTCCTGAGGATGCATCCCTTCCCGTTGGTATTTAAACTGACGCTTCTGACTGTGGGCTTGGAGCGGTTCTCCAACAGGTAAACGGAGAGGGACTGTACACGGTCGCTTTTGTTCCGCAGAGAGGAGATATTCAGTAGAGGAACACGAAGCGCTTGCGTGTGTTTGGACATACGAGAGGTGACATGTTTACTTATGGGGATGCCATTTCACGTTGCATATTGACCACCAAGCCTCGGTCGCATTGCTTTCTACTCAAGGGCTCGGAAGGCATCATTTGCGGATAGCATGGTGGGTGGAGCGCCTACCTAAGTACAACTCTACAGTAAAGTACCGGAAGGGTTCGCAAAATCGAGTAGAAGATACGCTTTTCTCATCTCCCAGTGTCATCTCCTCAGGAAGAAGGGACTTTACCAGATGAAACTGTATCAGTTACCCGTGTATTTTCTTCCATTGCCAGGGAAGAGTTTGAACAGGCCTAGTTGGAAGACGGCACACTGCATCAAATCAAGGCCTACATTGAATCGTCGTGGCCTGCGGAGGAATCTCTGCCGAGTGACATTCAACCTTTCTTCAAACTTTGCGACGAACTTTCAGTGGAAGACAATTTGATTTTGCGTGGTGAACGCCTTGTGTTTTTCGCATCGCTTACACCGCGGATAAATACCGCTGCTCATGAGGCTCACCATGGAATTGTACAAACGAAAGCGCGTGCGCGAGAAAAATTTTGGTGACCAGCCATGGACAGGAAAGTCCAGCTAGCTATCCAAACAATTAGTATATGCCAGGCAGCGGACAAAAGCATGAAGGTTATGGCTGCACCATTGAACCAGGGGCCGGATTACTCACCGCTCTCAAACGGATCGATCTCAAAATCGCTCTCAAAGCCCCATGTCCTATTTGTCAGTTCTGACCGGCGACCATATTGCATTTCTGCGTCACCAGTGGACGTCATACGACGTCATGAACATGAAAGAAAAAATGAATTTGACCACCTAAATATGGCCGCCAATTGAGAGCGTTTTTTTTTTGTGAGAGCGACAGAAGCAGTCTCAAGCGTTTGAGAGTGAAAATGGCGGCCGCGTACATTGCGATGCGCCGCTGTGAGACATTGTATCGGCGATACACAGCGAAGAATGAAGCACGAGGACGCGTTTAACTTGCCGGACGAGTTGTTCCGACTCTGTTCAACTCGGGAACAAGCAGAAAGTCTAGTGACTCTACGACAATTGCCGACGAACATCGATGAACGGCGGCTTGCGGGCCAGTGCGTGGTCATGCGGGGAGTGCGTGCTACCGGAAGCTTCCAACCGCGATTACACCGTGCTTCCAACGTACGTAGGGAATGTAAGATCGTTTGCATCACACAGTGCGCCGTAGCGGAAGCCATCGGGATGAACGCTGATTGACGTCAAGGCGCCGCGGGTGTGACACGGAAACAAGTCGCTAGGCAAAGGGTTCTACGCACGTTGTGAACATCACAATAGTGAGTAGATTTTGTTTTTACTGCGTGTGTTTGGCTAAGAGTTCGGAAGATCACAGTAAACTTGTATCGTGCCTGCTTTATCTCAGATCTGCGACGCGAACACGCGCATTTTGTGACCCTCGCTGCCCCGCCGGACCAAGGCCTCCTCCACGACGCGTTCCTCTAGCGGTACTCCTGTGCATCGAAAGGTGAACGAAGGTCTGCTGAACACCTGCGTCCTTTCCTTTTTCCTGGTTAAGCTCTAAAAACCCGTGTTGGTCATCGAACGATCTTGATTATATGCATTGATGTATGCAATACCACCTGTTTTAAGTCGGCTTCTCTGCAAGGCTTTTTATCGAACCAAAAGGTCTCGTTCCCACTCGTGCATTGTTTTTCAACAGTTGTCTTCAAGATGACCTCGCGAGAGGTGTCGAAAGGGATCTGTATACCTGCCCTTTATATGTAAAGTACCGGATGAAGGGATTGATTGTCCAGCGGGCCTTGCTCCTCGATGACTGGTTTCGGGCCATTTGCCACGCTCCCTGCCTGCGACACATTCGGTACATGAAAGTGAATGCGCCGTAAAAACGCCTGCTTTTCATTTCAGCAAAAACCGAGTGTTTTCTGTTGACAAGACCTTTTAGTTATTTTTTTGAAAAACACGCCTTCCAGGGAGAGACTGACTTAGATTTCGGTTTCGGCATGAGATCCATTTCCTGAATATGCTAAAACGGGCTACATGCCAAAAAATGCACGTTGCAGTGAAATTTTGTTGTTATCATGGCAAAACCAATAGGAGACAAATATTTATAGTGTTTAAATTTTTTTGCTGCCTAAGCAACCGGGGTGCTTCTGTTACGCAGGTAATTATAGCACGTTATTTATATCACTACCAAGTTACAAGGCTGTCCTTACAATGATGCTTGCTAAACAGCATTGGCACGCGTTGTAAGTATTCCTGCGAATGTTTACGATTCTGGCTGTGGGCAACTTGGTATGGATCTTCAATTGTGTGCTAAAGCGTACTCAAAAGCTGTTGAGATTAGCAAAAGGTGGGCCTAAGTGGATGCCATATTTTGGTTGTGCAGGAGACGGCAACTACCCACTGAAGTCATGGCTGATTACACCAGCGCCAAGCCATCCCAGTCCCAGCTCGCTGTCCTTTCTCTGCTACCGTCTTGCAGCCTTGTACAGTTGGCTGTGGTCACTGGGGCGTAAACATGCTTAAACTGAACCGTGCAGTATTACAGCAAGGCAGTAAATGTTCATGATGCTGATTGTAATAAGAAAATACCACCAGCAGAGATCTTTCTACTGCCACTTATATTCAGTAGAAACACTTATTTCTTGGCAGCAACATTTCACTTGAGTGTTTTTACTGCAAAATAGGCAGCATATAGAGAAGCACATGTACCTTGATATACATTGACCATACATCATTGACATGTACATTCGAGAATAAATTACTAGACCCAAAGAAGCCATTCCCTTGCATATTGAAGCTACCTATAAAAATAGGTACTATATCCATGGTGCAGTATACAAAATGTTTATATATCAGATATAACACAGCCAGCTGGATGGTAGATTATTAGACGTCTCGCTCTCTGCTGTAGCAGCTGCTAGGAGAATAGTGCACTTTACTTGGCTTTAGTGCCCAGAATGACTGCTGAAAGACAAAAACCTTAGTGACAATAAAATAACTGCAATAATAACAAATGCATTGCTGGGGCGATGTGTGAATAAAGGTTATTTTACACTAATAAAACGTACAACACTGTCAAGAAGAATGCTAAACAACTTGAAGACAGTAGAGGAAGCTAAACTCTAAGCATCCAAAAAGTGACTACACCGTAATTGTGTTATAGGTACGCATTTTGCACAGCTACTTTTGTCATTGGCATTTATTTCCTAAGTCTTTTCAACATATAACCAAAAATATTCCTCTGTTCGAACTGATATTTTAATATAAAAAGCCTGTACATAATTCACACAATATTGAAAAAGAATGCGTAATGTTTAAAAAATGAACATATTTTGAAACACTAAAGACTCCTTGATGGATATAAAGGCACTTGAAAGCTATTTGTCATAGTGCGATCGCGGAAATCGAGCCGATTTCCAGCTCGCCTGCGGCATCACATGCATGATACGCTTGCTTTTCCTGCCGACAGAGTGGATACCGTCTAGCAAGAACAGGACACCATGACACCGTCAGAGAGGCCTTGCAACAATCGGCGACCAACACCATCACTCTTCCCGCTGCGCGAAATGCAACATGCTAGACATCCCTGTTCAGGCCTACCTTCATCGCCTCTAAACTTAGGTCTAGTAAAACAAACTTGTTCTCGCCTCGGTGACGGTAAAAAAAAAAAGTTTATTTCTCTTGAACAAACCAAAAAGGAGCGTAAACGTCAAGTTCTGTACCTTACACAGTCAGAACCACATCAGCAACTGAACATGAACGGAATGGAGCAGCAGCAGCATCAATCGCAATATGAAGAACCGAGCCCAAAGTGCCCGAAATCAACCGGTTGCGAAGCACAGCAGCGAGTCACTGTGGCTTGCACGACAAGTCAGTGTTGGAGGGTCGTGCGTCGGATCTCGTTTCCCGCACTGCAGTCGCGAGCTCTTGCATAGCGGCTGACACCTACTTTACTGATACTGTCAGCTTCCATTTGTCGGCAGAAGTAATAGTGTAGCCTTCATTTTCCTCTTGTATTTTCCAAAGAAACAGAACACTAGATCACATGGCTCCCGCTCGTCGCTCCTGTCATCTCCGGTAAGCACTGATAGTAAACACTCTCTTCAGCAAGCAATTTTCGTGACAAACACTTTCACCAAGGTGTTCACTGCAGGTTCGTAGCCTTTACTGCTATCAGTCAGATTTTTTCCCGCTACTAACGACATCCGCACAGGACCTTGATTTTAAACTATGCGTAAAAAGCAGCAATTAGACGGGAAATCAGCTGTTTCATTGCAGGCCGCCTTGTTCACGCTTCGCTGTCGTCAGCTGACCCTCGCGGTGAAAAATGTTACCTAGGAGCACATTTCATTATAATACTGAAAATGCTTCTATTTTTAGTTGCCGTATTATAGCTTCGAACAAGGTTTCTTAGGTAAATAGGACCTTTATGCTTTTATTTTCTGCGTTTTCAAGAAAAATGTTTGCACACGGCCCCCTTATCGTGCAAATAAGTTTCCGAGGCGGGGCTCTGCTATTAAGCACCCTAGCCTGCTTGTAATTGGCTAAAGCCGCGATGCCGTCACAATTCACATTTCTGGGTCTCGTCATTTTGACGTCACGCTCTCAAACTTGAGAGCGATTTTGAGAGCGGTGCATAATCTGGCCCCAGGTACTATTATCAAAAGTAACATGGCTAAACCTAGGCATGGACATTGTTGGCCCATTTGAGAGAGCGCCACACAATTTCCAATATGCGATCACGCTGGTCGACTACTTTTCTAAGTGGCCCGAGCTATATTTTTGCAACCAAGACACAACACGCTGTCAAGAGCTTCTTGGGCTCAGTTTTCGCACGTGAAAGTTATCTAGAAGAAATTGCGATAACGGGCCACAGTTTTTATCTCGAGAGTTCCGAGCCTTTCTGCAGGATCGCTCCACCCGCTTGCTGCCTTCGTCCGTATGCTACCCGCAACAAACAGTCAAGTAGAACGATGTAACAGAGTTTTAAAAAACTTGGTTCAAGTAGTTACACTGGAGCAATGTCCCTTATGCCCAACGGTAACCGAATACTTCGGCGTTTATCGTTGCACGCCGCATGCTACAACTGCAGTTGCCCCAGCACTTCCGCATGGTCATCTGCCAAGAACTCGCCTTTATGTGGTTGGGTACCCGTGAGGCATATTTTTGACTGACCCTAGTTTTGAGCTCCACCGCCTACGCGAGCGAGTGAAGCAAAAGCAACGATCCAGTAAACTCTACACAGACGCTCGCAGGGCCGCAAGGGAAACTAAAGTGGATGTTGGCGACTTTGTATGATTACGGAGACCTACCACTGCTTTCAAAGGTGGCCTGGCTTTTAGCTGCCCAAGGAAAGTGATAAGAAAGCGGGGGCAATCTTCTTCCCACCTTGATGATGGAAAAACGGGGAATGCTTCGAAGTTGTCGAGGATGCCACGAGCTTTTACATCTCTTTGTGGGTGGGGTGAAAGGAATGGTACAAATGCCGCTAGGGAAAGCAGCCCGCCACCTACCATGCAGGGACCCATTTCAGAAGCGCCAACCGGGACTTCAGCTTCAGCTGTGGCTGCTGCGAAGCAGCCGCCTATGCCACCACTGACCGGCTGTGAGCCGGAGGAGACTCCGCCTGCCGCCAGTGGTTTCTTTAAAGCATCGGGACCACAGCGTAGAGTACAGCCAGCAAGGAACAGGCGACCTCCAGACCGCTACGGACACTAAGTGCAGAAGGACCAGTTGTGCTGCAGTGAACATGAGCCTGTCACACTCCGCACGAGTGTTGAGTTTGCTGAGTTTGAAAGGTACGGACATATTGGAGGTGTAGCTTATTTAATTTTGGTATATATATAGTTTTTATTAGGTGCAAGGACAAGCACATCGTCGTTACTGTAGATATATTTCGGCAAACGAGCAATAATGTACTACCACTACTAAATTACTAACCCATGTAGCTATTTTCATAAGGAAGGGAATATATTGTATACTTAGTTTCGGTTCTAGTCTGTGCTCACCTGCCACCAGAGGCACCAGTGTCGCTCTGTATATATAAGGGGCTGCACGTTCAAATAAAGAGGGATTTCTTGGTTGCTTTGCAGTCCGTGTACGTCAGCGGCACACGCCGCTACAACAGAAGCATTGGCTAAGCTATTTGATGCAACTTCGTATCTTGAATCTCATTTCATAATTGACTGGGACGTTGAACTCCAAACCTATCTTTTCTATTGAGGCGTGGTTCATGTGCAACCCAAAAGTTGTGACAGAGTATGCATCCTTACCACAAGCCCCACCGCTAAGCCCGTGCACATGCGCTTCACAAATATTACGGCTCTGAGACAAAAGCAGTATGCGTGGTATGAGCAAATGCCGCATACTCGAGCGTGGAAGCGGCGGAAACATGGTTGACAATAACCGTCAGTCAGCCATCTAGATATAAAAGGATTTGGCAAAATTGCCGTAAATGCTAATGTTATCTTACTCAAGAAGCTATTTCTCTTCAAGGCAGGGATAATGCACTTGCAACAGCGCAAAATAATGCATTGTTTTTGTTTCTTTCTACCTTAAATAATTCCCAATCGAAAACTGTGAAGCAGGGGCCGCCGACGCCAACCGCCATGCCGCTGCTTACGCTTGTCTGCTGCGCTAGCCGGCTGGGCTATTTGGTACATTTGGCAAAGGCGGTACATATTGTTAAAGCGGCGATGACAGGGTCGTTCGGTGTATTGCTGTTTTATGCTGCTATGAATAATATAGCACTTGCAGATTATGACTAGCAGCTTACCGGTATCGCTCAAGAGGAAAGTATACAACAGTTGCATCTTGCCTGTACTCACCTATGGGGCTGAAACGTGGAGCCTAACCAAGAGAGTTCTACTTAAGTTGAGGACAACCCAGAGGGCTATGGAACGAAAAATGGTAGGGGTAACATTAAGAGATAGAAAGCGTGCAGAGTGGGTCAGAGAAATAACTCAAGTTAACGACATTCTAGTGGAAATTAAAAAGAAGAAATGGACATGGGCAGGACATTTAGTGCGAAGAGAGGATAACCGATGGTCGCTGAGGGTAACAAACTGGATTCCAAGGGAAGGAAAGCGTAGCAGGGGGCGGCAGAAAGTTAGGTGGGCGGATGAGATTAAGAAGTTCGCAGGGGTCAAGTGGATGCAGCTAGCACAGAACCGGGTTAAGGGGAGAAATATGGGAGAGGCCTTCGCCCTGCAGTGGGTATAATCAGGCTGATGATGATGATGATGATGATGATGATGATGATGATGATGATGAATATAGAGTCTGTGATTTTACTCGCAATGTTTCAGTGCCTAGCGCGCAGTGCATATTACAAAAAGAACGCGATAGGAATCGGAATCGGGAAGTCCTCCCACCGAGAGCGACTGCCCTTTTGAAATTCTCGTTTGACGTCACAGAGGATACGCGGCGGAGCGTCGGCTGCCAAGCAGGCTGCAATAGTAAATGACACGTCTTTTTTTTTTTTTTGGATGGTTGACACAGTGCTAGTTTCTCATACATAAGTGCTTGATGCAGATGTTACCGCGCGAAAGCGATGTAGAGTAGCATGTTTTCTTCAGAATAAGGCACGGTCACAGTCAGTGGGCTGTACGGTTATAGGCTTCTTAGCTCATCGACACACTGCATGATCTGTCGCATATTAGAATGGCGACGATGCAAGCAGTGCCAACGGTCGCATATCGCCGTAGTGTGAAGTTCTGCTGCTTCGCGACGCTGATGATAATGATCAGCGGATGATAGTTCGATCTGTTTTGGTCGGATCGGAGGCAGGCGAGAACATGACACCTTATTAATAAACGACCTGAGCATCTGCGCTTGTCTGTAGCTTAAAAAAAGGAAAACTGGAAATTACACTTTACATGTTCCCCCTTGTCATCAGCAATGACCTTGGCCAGAAATATTAGTTGGCGCCGAACTGCCAGCCCGTTCAGCGACGAGTATGCCTAGCGCGAGTACGCGGTGCTCGGGTCGAGAGTTTCGGAGTTAACGGAGCACGCATTCATAAAGTTTAGCGGTTGCATGTGGCCGTCGAGTGTAGTTTTGGCAATAGCGACCCCAAATCGACGACTGCTTCCATCCCAAAGCGAGTCCACATTGAGGGTGAAGCGTCGATGCGACCCCGTCAAGCGAGCGCAGCCGGCAGCTGTCAGCACCGCTTGTATGTATACCCGGCTCAGGCAGGAGACGTAGTATTCAGGACGCAATTCTTGCAGCGCAGTTGTAGTTTGTGAAGAAATAAAGGTGTTATGGGTGCAAAATGAAGATAGTTTTGGTGTTGCTAACTCACCTTGCACGAGCAGCGTACATTCAAATACGCTGGGGCGCAGTCGTAATCCGCGAATCGGCGCATTCCTGGGGCCGTTCAGGGTTCAGAAAGGGGGTATGTTTACGTTGAAGCACGCATGAGTCATTTGCAGAGAAGCATTCGAAAAACGCAAGATAAGACTCGGGGGTCGATCGCTCGTGCGGCTGCGGGGGAGGCGAGACTGAGACGGCGGCGACTGGGAGGCTTTTGTTCGGTGCGGGCATGCAGTGAAGCGCACTCTAATTGCGTTAGGTTTTGCAAAGACGGGACTGAAGCGATGGCGGCGTGGCGGCGACGGCACATGCTTTCGTGCGCTGGCCGCGGCCAGTCTCAGCATAGTTTTACGAAAACGTTTTACCAGCCGAAAATATTTGTCTAACAGGCGCATATAACAGCACGTCAAGAGGTACCGGTTTGTTGAAAAATTTTGTCTGCTCCTCTAATTTTGCAAGGTATGCTCTCGCGTCAAAGCACGCTTGTCTGAGATCTTCGCTTGGTGTTTGTACCAAACGAGAGAGAGAGAGAGGATAAACCATTTATAGAAGCGACGGCAATAGCTCAGCAATCAGGAGCATTGGCGGAAGGAAACGTTGGAAAAGGGGCTTTATATTTGTATATTGGTGTATTTTCGGGGTGAAAAGACCAACAATACCAAACTTCGCGATTAAAATTACTCTAACAGCTAGTACACAAATCTTTAAAAATTGAATTGCCAAAGCATATTGATAATCACATAAGCGAGGCTTAAGAAACCAGCACGAGTATGCTAACCGAATATTTATGTCACATGGATGCATATAAACACTCCTCTGTCCGCTGGCAAAATGCGAATGAAATAGCCTGCATGCTCATTTACTAACGTTGATTCATTTTCAAGTTTTTGTTCCAAACAACATGAATCGGTTTGAACAGATATGAGTCGGTCACGAATGTTTGCTTTAGTAACCTCTATTTGCTTTTCCTCTTTCACGCGGCTGACGGCTGGTTATCCTATGTTTTTTTTTTGTATATTTTCGAAATTACACGTGTTCTGTTATCTTGAGTTGCTTTTGGGAATTTAATAATACATTTTCAGTTTTTCTATGCTGTATGACGCTTAAACGGAGGATTGAACCTTGTCAACCTCGAAGCGACTCCGTCTGATCTTCCGCGGAGCTCTGCAGGACGTTTTACGGGGCTCTGAATCCACGAATAAAACGGTGCATAAAAAAAAGATTATGGCAGTTGAGATAGAGAAAAGCCGAAGTGACGCTGTGTTCCGTAAGAATACACCAGTGGAAAGTACGCTTCTTTGCGCATTTGTTGCATCTATTTCACTTTCGAAGCAGCAATTTTTGTTTTCGTCGAGAAATGCACTCAACAGCGGACGGCGCATGCATTGTGTTGCGCAACGTGATAAGCCGATGGGGACGACGGAGCAAGCATGGTACAAGCAGCAAGCCTGGTAGGCCTAACATCTCGAATTGCGCCGCAGTATGGCGCCCGGCCGGCTACACGGTTTGACTGCGACCTGTGTTGGAAGCCTTTATTGTCAGCGGCGCCTTCGTGTTTTCATCCGAGTTAGACGTGAGACTGGCAGTATAAAGACGCCTGAGCGAGTGACGATATGGATCATGTTTCACTGAGTGAAGCGGACGCTGCGTACGGGCAGGTCTAACGTCCTCGAATTGCTCCTTCATGGCGAGCTCGACTAACCGTCCGAACTCCCTGCGGCCACTGTCGGAATGAATATGTGATAGGCGATACCTTCGCGTCAGCCTCCAAAGGTTTCCAATTGCAACTGAGAATGACAAGGCGCCTGTGCGAGTGGTTCATTTGAGTGGACGTTCTGAACGGTGTGTTGGCTTTTGCTTCGCTCTGTCTCAATGTCGTCTTGTGAGCACCGGTACAAGTTCATGCTTTGTAGTACTCCTGACCTGCGGAATATTTCTGCCTTGATATCGCAGCCCTGAAGGATATGCTTGAAACCCAGGCTTGTCTCTTTCTTGGCGGAAAATATCGTCGTGTTTTTGCATTTGTCTGTTTTGACGGAATATCACATTTTATTTTATTTTGCGCCTTTATCGCATCGAGCCGGCAGTCTAGAGCGCTTGAGGGTTTTTACAGAACAAAGAGGCGTATTAGAGCAGGTATACTCTTTAAGGACTTGTTGCTTTTGACATTATCATAATTATACGCCTGCGTCCAAACGATCCATCGTTAGTGCATTGTCAGTCAAGTACCTGCGTTAAATTTTGCCAAGCCCTGCTCGCGCACTCTGTGCTAGGCTTCTCATATGTCTGCACTGATGTTTCTTGTTGCCAGTGGAGATAGCTTTCAGGCATTTTGATTTAATTCATTATTCTCAGAAATGATGATCTTTTTTGTTTCCGTGCTTATCTGCAGCTATTCGTAACCTCCTTGCCTGATCACCTAACTGGGTCCACGCAATTGTTTTGAATGGTCAAAATTTCCGGAGGCCTCCACTACGCCGTCTCTCATAGCCTGAGTCGCTTTCGGATGTTAAACCCCATAAAACAACCAACATCACACCACAAATGAAGCTGACACCACCGGGCTTCCGATCCAGGCGTCCGTGCGGCGCCTTTCATTTGACCGCTTTTTCTAAGCTGCCGTCTTCTCAGAAAAATGTTTCTCCTGTGTGCGTACCCGAACTGCTTTCTGTCTCTCAAGATGATTCTGAAGATTGTTTTTTGTGGCTTTCAAGCAAAAACTACCATGCCGACGGGGGCTGAAATTCAATTAGCTTTTTATTTACCATAGTTTCAAGTTTCCTGTAGAAAATTGGTTTTGTGAATTACACATCACTGTCATGAGTGAAAATTATTAACGTCTTGGATTTCTGTCAAACAAAATTGAATTTATATGGCTCTGTCCCTTCGTGCTCGTCCCTTTCCGTGTTTACTCATTGTTTGGGCGTTAGCGTAAATTCTTTTTTTTTTGAAAAGCAGGCCCACAGTGCTGAGCATAACATTGCGGAACATGTTTTAACTATCAAAATGTTGTTACGCATTTCCTAACGACAATTAGAAAGCACTTCATACATTTGTTACCTAATGCGGCTGGTACATTTGCGCGTGAAACTAAAGAACCGTCGTATTTTCTGTGCAGAATGCGTGAGAAAGTTTGTAATGCCAAAGCGTGGTGCGTAAATGTTCGCCAAAACTTTGAATGTCTGCGTGTGCTTTCAATATCTTTTTCTTACATTCTATATTCTCATTATTTTATTCTGCTGTTATGAATGCTGTTTAGAATGCAAGGCAAATGTGTCTTTATGAGTCCAGAAACTTCATGCTGAGCCCAGTCCTCTACTTATTGTGTGTGGCAGTTTTTGTTTTACATTTTTTGTGAACGCATGTTTAAATAAAAGCGCTTTTTATATGGTTTCTAATGTTATTTCCTTTGTTACTTGTATGGTTTGTGTATTTGTTTACAGCCGCGGGCAGTAAACATGATAGAACGGGATCGAAGGTTAATATGGGATGCATAAACGGCAGCCGTTGCCATTGATACTAGGTTCGATTGAATTTCGTAAATACAAAAGCGTAAACTGCCACCACGTGCCTCGTTCTGTTTCCGCTAATGCAGGCATAGGCTGTGCATGGCTGCGACTTCGTGGATATGTACAGCATCACAATGTGGCAAATCCAGCATTCAGAATGATGTAAAGATGCATTCAGAATGATGCTTTGTTCCTTGCACCATTGCTTCTTAAAAATGCTGGCAAAATATATCAAGTTGGTATACCGTACCTTCAAGGTCCTTTCGCGCATACAAACTCTTATCAAAATAACGCAGTTTCGCCTATAATTTGCGAACAGGATGAGAACGCCAAAGGTCAAGAGCATCAGATCACTGCCTTTACCTCTTTGAGGACATCGATGGGAGAGATCGTGGCACCCTGCACATACACGAAGATCTCATGAACAGCGTATCCCTTACTCGACAGAAACGAACCGTTACACGCTTCAGTGATGGGCGCTCTGAAACTGCGAAATTGAATCAAACCGATAACATTGGAAAAGGCCGCGGTAAAGCGTCTCAATTACCCTCAAATGAACGTATTTGTGGCAGTGCGTATCTGCTCCCTATACCAACCTTAAGTGCTCCGCATATTTGGGAGTGACATTCTACCCACATCGCCTCTCGCTACATGCCGTAATTGCTCCGTTTTTGCGGAGTGAAAATTTACCCCAAATGAATTTCGGCGGCTACCCGCTAGTGCTCCGTTTTTATTAGGGTAAAAGGTTACTCTAATCCAGCGTTCTAAACAGAACCTGGTTTAGGGAGGACGTTAGAGGACGAGCCATTTACTCCGGTTTTGGTGGTTTCGTGTTTAGTGCGTACCCTGGCGCAAAGGCGTCATTGCGGAATCTTGGCCTGCAGCTTTCAGCCGGCCTGGCGGGCCCTGGGGACACGTGGTCCACTTCCCACCATTCTCTAGTGTTGCGCCGTACCAGCACCTGGCTCGACTCGGTACCCTCTCTGGCGCCGGGTGCATCTGCCTTCCAGATAACGGCGCGACCTCTATGAGCTCCCGGCCGCAGTTTTTGACCGGGGCCCACTGATATGCCAGCCATCCTGCGGACGTTCCCCCAGCCATCGGCTCTCCGCGGAAACAACGAGGGCGTCGGTGCTACCTCTGCTGAAATATCGTGCCTCACGTGCAAGTTCATGTAAACATCTCCATAGCACGTAATCGTAGGCGCGTGGGTCGATTTAGGATTGGGGGGATATGAGGAACGATTTGCCCTCGTTCTCCTTAAAGTCGGCTTTCTCACTGCGGGATTACCTATCACAAGACTGTGCCAGTGTCGTTGGTTGACGTTTAACTATCGACAGGTGGCGCTAGCTTCGCGGCAGCACAAGCGCCACCCCTGGTCTTGTTACCGCGCACGTGGATAAATCAGTTCTCTTCTGCATCAGGAACTCGATGCGAGCTGACGTATTCTCGCGGTTTTCCGCAGTCGCTGGCGAGGCGAAGCCTTGCGTGACTTTTCCCGCCAGGTCAGCCTGTCTGACCTCGGGGATTATCGCCTGGCCTAGCGTAGGCGTACATTTGCCCGTAGGCCTGCTGGTAAGTCGGATGACCTACGTTCTTTAGCGCTTTTTATTGCTAGATGGCGTAGTTATTGCAGCAGAAAATGCTTGTGTGTTATGAGCCCATTTTGTTCCTTTGTTTCCAAGAGCACAGCCCCCAGTGGTCGGCATGCTCTCTATAGGACACGCAATAACTGGGTGTGGTCGGTGGTATGAACCGTAAGCCGCGCCTAAGCGGGAAAACGTATTTATCCCCCTAGTACAACCCCACAAGCGCACAGGCGTAACAATGTATCAGTGATCCGTGCCTTGGCAGTCAGGGTGCCGTATGTAGCTGAAGAAAGTTCTAGCCTCATTCGCTCTGGCATATTGGACGTGGCACACCTGCCATTACACTACATGACACATTCCCCAATATAGATGAAGATTACTCCGGTAATTATCTCCTCTGTTGTGTTAAACAGCACCCTACTACTGCTAAAAAGAGGAAACTGAACATCAGCGCAGTAGTACAGTTAGTCGTGCATTGTCCAGAAATTTCAGAGGTGGTAGATTCTATACCGACTGCTCCTCACAGTTTTTATTATATAATTAAATTTTCTTACATTCGTAAAGATACTACAGTACAAATTTTCGCCGATTACCATTGAAGATATTATAAGTATATATATATATATATATTATCAAAGGAAGCAACCGGGAGAATATGAATTCGTTTCTTTCGGAGGCTGTGGGTTTGCTTCAAACGCGTGGTGTTAGGATCCCCCATTCCTTTATCCTACTTCTCCAACCTTTCTGATCAAAATATGACAGGCTACTGTATATTTGTGAAGCAAATTACTAGGACGCTAAACGTTCAACTTATACTAACCTCATGAAGATATGTCTGACCTACTCACCCAACTAAGCACTCTTAAATCATGAAGATGACTAACAGTACCTTTTCATGCTGAGAGTTTGTAAACATCTTTGTTTATTACGGCTCTATGGTAAGGCAGGCGATGTATCTGCGTCACGTTTCGCTGTACTCTTAAAATGAATCTGTAAACTGGTCCACAGAAAAGGAAATATGCACGCCATAAGAGAGAGACCGCCACATATACCTGCTTCCACTTTTCATACCACGTTCCGGATATTTCTAATATAACATGAGCTCAAAAGTGGATATGACGCCGGATTTGCGAACGAACGACCTCTAAACTTTCCAGCTGTAGTAATTAGTTTTACATTTTCGTATTTTGGGTTGCAGTTGTTGCCCTTTTTATTGTCGCGCGTACCCACGGTGAGATATCAGGCTTGTTGGACTACACACGTAACAAGACGCACAGCCATCATTAAGCCTAGACAACCTTTATATAACGTTTATGGATGCCGTGGGTTCGAAAACCATATGTGATGAAAAGTTTAATTTTACTTTTTTCTTAGTATTAATGCGCATAGCAGTGCGACGCACTTTCTAATTCAGTGTCTGTACAGACACGAATATTTATCAACCATTGAAAGAGAGCATAAGCTGCTGACAGCAGAAAAAATGCTTTATTTTTCTAGTAGGTATGGCTTCACACAAACATGGGTATATATCATCCTAAATCTGAATATTTTTTTTTCTGACTGCCGCTTATATATACACAACATTTACGATTATATCTCACCGGTAACGGTTAGGCTTTATCCATTTGCTTAGTTCACAAGATCTCAGTCGGCGATACTCGCGGCCCTACTGTGACCAGATGTTTACCCGCGCAACGTCGACAGCTCATTTGTGCAAAGAAATTGGGGCTGCGGCAGCATATTTAGGTGCGCAGCTTTTGCTTGAAGCTACAGCGTTATAGTTTTGTAGAATCGACAATGTATAATCCCGAATTTACGCCTTGCAAGCACTGAATAGCAAATATCGGCACTAGAATGGGGCTATTTTAGGACGCAGCAATCAAATACTAGCGCCTGGTAATTTATTTGAAATGGTAAAACAATACATATAACGTGATGTTAGTTTTCTCGTTGCTTGTATCATTTGTAGCTGACGCTTTTAAAAGGTGTGCTAAGAAAAATATTATGGCGATATCACTAAGGGCCCCGTTCAGTAAAAATGCAGCATTGGCGCCGGCTTTGGCTTTCGTGCTCTGAGAAAAAAAAAATCTGAAGCATGGCGCTCGCCAGCGGTAGCTGCAGGATGGCATGGCGAAGCACTGATTGAACATAGGGCTACCTGACGTTACGTTTGCCTAGAGTGCCAACTCTGACCTCTCATTTCATATTGGAGGGCGATGCCAGAATTAGCCGGCCAGGTCTGTTGCATTCACTTTTACCTTAGACTACACAGAAACATTGATTTGGCTTCGTTAATGCGAGGCTTTATATGTCAGGAGGTAGCCTACACTATCAAATCACACGTCAATAGAAGTGGAGCTGATGTGTCCGCCATACTTTTTTCTTGAAGCTTTATCTCTCTGACCGCTGCATTAGCTTCGTACCCTGAACAGGATTCAACATTCATACTTTTTTCTTGAAGCTTTCTTTATCTCTCTGACCGCTGCTTTAGCTTCGTACCCTGAACAGTATTCAACATTATTCAAATGAATTAAATTTATTACTTGCTGCACATTGCATATCTTAATTTTCTGAAATACGCTGACAGTTGTCTTTGTGTGAAAACCTTTCATTCAGTGGATGACGGCGTTGCTAAAACAAAGATGTCCCATTAAAGGAAAACTTTGTGTTTACCACTTCTTTTAAAAGAGTATATACGTCCTGAAGTACGCATCAGCTGTATATGAAAGGGAATGTAACGATGCCTGACACCAGATATTCAAAGCAAAATAAGGTAAATTCGTAATTCGTTACAGTTTAGCCGAAGAAGAAGCTTAGCACTTTTCGTTTCCTTGCTAGTCGACATGAATGCGTGACAGGCTTTAGCATCTGTCCTGAATGGTAATAGACTATTGTTGTTAGGTTTTATCAGCGTTGCTTTATAACAAAACAGGTGTATGCATTCTGCAAACTGTCAGAATTTACAGCCTTTGTCATACTCTTTACCAAAAATAAACATTTGCGCAGTCTTTTTTCATACGGACAGCAATGGATTGGAACGACCTTTCCAACATAGCTGTAACCATTGAAAATGCTATTAAATTAAATGATACGCTAAAATTTATATAAGCACCTCAGCTTTCGGTATCTAACTGTCGAAGCATTTTTTGCACCTTGCTGTCAGTTTTAGGTTTTCCCTATTTTTCTATTTGTCACCCATTCTTCCATCCACTGTTTTCCGGCTGGTTTTATTTTCTCTGTTGTCGCCTTTGGAATAGTTGTAGCCATGTACCTATGTAAATTTTCTATTTAGTCCCTCTGTATAGACATTGTGCAGAATATGGACCACGTATAGATATTTTATTTGTTAATGCCCACCCTTCATGTAATGCCCCTTCTGCGATCTCTTGAGGAACAAAAATATATAAATACTTTTTTAAGGGCCCAAGGAATGCCCATAATATCAAACCTTGAGTTTATTCATTGCGTGGGAATACTGTAGAAACAAATTCCAACAGAATAAACGGTGAAACATCAGTTTATTTCAAGTTCCTAAGGCAACATCGACAAAGTAAGAAGGTCCAATTATTAGTAGTACCTGCAACTGCCCTGGTGTAATTCAACACTGGGGGCAGTGCAGTGCTGTTCGTAGAAACGAGCGCACTCTAATGGAATAATACCTTGGAAGGCTGAGTGCTTCATAAGAAGTTCGCAGCCTGTAAAATAATGAGTAATATGTTATTGGTATTGTACTTTCAGTGACAGAATTACATGTGTGAGGTGAAAACACGTTGGGAATATATACTCAGAATCCACATACTAATATAAGTGTAGAAAGAACAGGAGAATACAAACTCAATCAAAAAATCTGTTTGACTTTTAAGGTGCATGTGTTTGAAAAAAAATTAACCTTTTGGAAGGCCAGACATTTGATTTTGTTTTGGCAGCGGCAACTACAGTGAACCTGATAACAATTCATATAATGTATTATTGAATTCAACTGAACACTTGCTTTAGGTGCAGCCTCCATTCACAAGTCGCACGTTCATTTTGACACACGCACCATATTTGGCTGTGTTGCGGTATGCTTCTGGTTCCGAGAAAGAAAATCGAGGGAGGTGGGGAGGAGCAGGAAAAAGGAATGAAAGAATGCTCCCTGAGGTGCGAATTTCTGTTAGCCTAGAACCGGAAGTCCCGTGGCCAGAAAAAAATAAAAAAGCGGCAATAACTGGCCATCGTTATAGGAGGAGCACAAGCTGAGTGACCGCTGAAAGCAGGTTCAATGATGTAGGTTTGTTTTGTTTTGGAAGGTGTACACCATTGCAATAGGGCCTGATGAGCAATATAGCTGTAAAAGAGTACTTCTAATGATGCTTCCGGGAGTTGCTAAACAATAATACAGGCTGTTAATGAGAAACTAAAATGGAGCCGAAGGAAGGACAAATAAAGAAAATTTGTATATCAGTGTAGGGAGTATACCTGCAAAGCGGACCATTATCAGAATAAAATGACTGAAGGGGAAAGAAATCAAGAAGAGAAAAGACCAAACACTTGAGGAAAATCACATGGGACTGATGCTATAAAAGGCGGTCCAAGTGGTCCATATAAATTGTATAATTCCCTCCGTGCAGGAACACATAAAAGAGTTATTATAGCCCAACAGAAACATATTTTCCCAAATTATAATCTTATATTAAAAAATATTGTTTTCTTTTGGCTGCGTTCTTTTAAACATCTGGATTTGAAATGCCTCCAGGCATTTGTTTTCTTAAGGTTGAAACCTTAAATGAAAAAGAAATGTTTAATTTATAAAATAAACAAATTTATTAAAGCAATATATAGTTTTTCCCCAGTCTGGCTTTAAATGTGTAGGGGTGTAATACAGAACGATATTTTTAGTCACTAAATTTAAAAACAACTATAATAAATATTTTTTAGAAAGCTTGGAATACCTGTAATATCTTCTCTGCGCCAGTTATATTGGAACACAACTGCATGCAGTGTAAATTTACACTTTATGCACATAAGTTTTACTTTTCTTTATAGAATGAGCCCCAGTGGTTGGTCCAGACATGTTGCCTTCTTTTCATTCATTCATTTTATTATCAACTGAATCATTTTCTTCCGATAGTTCCACGGTTGTTAGATATTAGTCACACTGATTGAATATTTTTCATTCTTTCTTCCTCTTTATTCTGTCTAACGTTCTTAGCCTAAGCTAAGGTATTCTCAACAGGTGTTCCGCTGGAGCTGTGCCGCTTTTTAGGCTCTTTGGAATGCTTGTCTCGTTCCAAAAATACGCCTACAAATATCGTACCTCCGTGTAATTCCGACTTATAAAGCACCTTGCATAAAAAGCCGCCAGCACCTCTCTGCGGGCGGCTTTTTATCTTCTTTTTCAGGTGAAGGGATCAGCTGTTGCATCGTCATAAATATTAATACCCAAGTATTGTTTCCTTTATTCCTTGACCTGTTCCTCTCTAATCCACTGTTGCTTTTGTTCTTAGGAAGCAAACATGTATATAAACATTGCGCTATCTAAAGAAAGTCATGTATTTTATCGAAACACTGGCTTCGATAAAGGAACAATAAACACACATCTATCGGAAGGTTTCTGTTTTATATTTTGTCAAAACACGACTACTAGTTTATGCTAACAAACTTGAGATATAGTGGTTTAATGCTAACGTATCGAGATGAGAAGCGAATATATTTTGCATTCACAAGAAAGAAAGGGGCTGCAGAAGAATACCGCTTACTTTTGTAAACAGCGTACGCGTTGTCTGCTTGGTTTAATCAGCTAAGAGGGAAACAGTTACCCTATGTTGAGAAGCGGTCAGAGGCTGTGGTCCGCAGTCTCGCATATTTGTTACTGGTTCAGTCAGTAATTATTCAATAGCGAATTCTTCAAACACTTTATTTGGAAAACAAGATCGATTATAGAAAACAGACGTGCGGTGCCTGTAGAAGGAAAATATTCCCTTAATGTATATAATTACATGATTGAGCACTTCTTGGTATCTTGTCTATGTAAGTAAAGTTTTCACATGAGTAGAGTCGCTCAACCAGTGAGACGTGCGTACTTTGATGATAGTCCGCGCATAATACCATGAAATTTAGCTTTTGTTATTGCTAGTGTTGAAAGCTACAGGCACCGATAGCTTTATGCAAAGCACTTCTCTGCTCATAACCAACATTTTAAGTGCATTCACCTATTGAAATCGAGAGTAATGGTAAAAAGGTGCATCAATAACCTCAATTATTTGCATTCCGACTTGGTCAGCTTCACAACGTGCCAAGTTACTAATAAATTCATCCTATGCGATACATACTTTGGAAAACGTTCAGATACTGTGCTTGCTGTGTTGTTTATTTAAAAAGGTGTTATTTAAAAAGGGACTATTTGAAGAGGTGTCTTGAGTAGAATTAGGAGAGAGCTTGCGCCTTGTTTCTGTAATTTCTGCCGATACACCGAGTTGCGCAGCGACGTGCACTGGGATTGCTGCACGTAGGTCTTGCCTTCAATCGCCTCAGGCTCGTGATTTGCAAACACGGTTACACCAGCGTGCCTTCCTGTGATGCACATTTATCATATTTCAAAGATATTTATGTAACTACCATTCAGCAGAGTAATTCATGGTGCCCAACTACTGTTCTGATTCACACCGATTTTTGAACCACGGGAGCTAGTTTGAACTAGATTGTCAAATCGATAAAGTAGCTACGTTCATTCGCATATCGTAAATCGCACTAAAGGGTAACCATGTACGCGATTATTAATTCGCAATTTGGTTGCTAAACTGAACCACTTTTGTTTTCAGTGAAGCCGAGATTTCCAAACTAGTGGCAGTCTCAGTGCAAAGCAAAGCTAAACCAAATTATGGAAAACAGTCCTTTCACATGTGTTTATTGGTTTGTGTGCAGTTAATTCCCGGGTGAAGTTTTCACCTTGTAATTGTAAAATGCCGATACCTGCGTTTTGCTTCACAGAGCCTTATACTCTCGCTATAACGATTAATGGCAAGCACAGGCTCTGGTGCAGGCGTTTCGCCAACTAATTCGGCAACTTCGGTCGTGTTGGAGCTATGTTCAAACAAATTAATTCAGCCAGGAACCCTGGTACTGTTATAACGGGCCTAATTCACAGAGTGATAAACATTTGGGTTTCGCGTCATGCTCCTCGGTGTGAAATGGAAGTGCGGACTAGCACCGATATCGGAAATCAACGGCTCAGGCTATACCTGAGCCAGTGCGTGTAAATATGATTGCATAAATACAGAAGACAGATAGAAAAATATAGAACAGGGCAATAATGAACACAAAGCTGTTAACCGATATATTTGCTTTAAATAAGATTTGCTACCGAAACACTGCGTTAAATCGTAAGTTCTTTCAATTACGCTGGCTTAAACAACCATTGATGAGTTGTGAAAGTTTTTCTGAATGTCAACACAAGAAAACACTTACTCTACAAAGTAAATAGATTGCATAGTTTCGGCAGCAGGCTCTGAAGTTTTCAAATAAAATCTAAACAAAGCCAAGCAAATGCGTTCCAGACTATTAACAGACTAGAAGTAGCATAGATTGCTACCGTGCTTTAGTCGCGACATGAAAACAATCTGCCATTTTGTTATTCTCTGCCTTTGATAGTAGCAAGAAAAAGCGTTAATAAAAACTCTGGGGGTTCTTGATGATCCTTTTCCGCGTATGTGGAAATTGCTGTTCGCTCTTGTTAATGCATTGCAATGCCTACATAATGCCACACATACTTACTTATCAGTACAGAGTTGTAAAACATCGCACTACACAGAGACTATCCGACATAGGAATAGCGCTCCGATTTATTCAAGGCGCATGAACTTCCCCTGTGTCCAGCAGTAGAGCGTTTAACTGGGAACCAATGATCTGAGCGCTTTATTCCGGCCTCACCGATCATCTGAAATTTGCCACCCGATAATGCACCACTGGTTAATTCTGAAATTCGGATCCGTTCAAATGCCGTCACATGATCGGTTGACAAATCGGTGCCACGATATGTCTCCCACCAGCTACCTCCTTCTGGAGACATGTTCGTAATTTCTCGCTCAGTGCGCTAATAACAATAACGCCGGGTTTCCTGAGGAAGGGATTGTTGAGCACTATTTTATTCAAACATTTTATCTAGCTGTAGTCATTGACTTAACATGGTTCAGAGGATCTGCCGCAGCAATGGCTGCTACCACCCTACATAATATTTATTGACTGCGTTCTTATTGCCAACGAACATTGAATACGGTAAGAGAAAAAGCACACCTACCGTCATTGCGGTCGCTGTTTGTTACCCATACCACGAAACATGTGTTCTTGTCATCTTTCATCTTAAGCCTGAGTTGAACGTCCAATCTGGCTATGTTGCAAGAAAGAAAACCCAGTTAGTCACGGTGGATAACGTTCTCATTGCTTAGTCGAGCTAGAAATAATATTAACACATGTTAAGAATACCTTTGCATCATGAATCGAGGGCGCAGTAGTTTTCAGAATAGTGCCCTTACTGGACATATAAAGTGATGTTCTATTATTAGTACATATTACTAAATACGTTGTACATGCTTGATGCGTACTTAAGTGATAACAATATCCGTATCTTCTTTATTATGTTTCCGCCTTACGTTTAACAGGGCAGAAATTTGGACCAGCATAGATTCTTGGAGTTATCGATGTCACCATCATCCTGACTCGAAAAACTGCAGGGCAACTAATGTTTGAAATATCTCGAGTTTTACCGGTTGTGGGAAGGGCTGCAACTTTCTCTGTAAACACCCTAATCTCATACCCAACCTGATTTTCTGATTCGTTCATATTACGCTTCATTTCTCTTTGATTCCAGTAATTTCCTTTAAGTGTCATAATTTTGTTCGCATCCTCATTCCGTACCGTGACGCTGATTTCTTTCTCGTTTTCAACAGAGCTCCTGCGAGTCCCATCCTTTGCCCATGCATATTTTTTATTCTGTACTTTGAATGCTATTTTTCGCAAATCGATCCAGGCCGTTTTCTGATGGATGCAACATTTCCTGACTTTCGACATATCTTTTTATACCTGTAACTGGCCATTAAATACAAGTTCAGTAGGTTAGTTCCAGTATCATTTTCTTGTTAGGAAATTAGCTGTTGAGGTGTACTGGCAAACTAACATTTATGACCTTAGAGTACATGCCGAGTACACCGCATGCAGTGCTTATTATTTTAGTTTATCACACTAAATACATATTTTGCTACACGTTAAGTTACACATGAAAATGTGCGTCATGAATTCTGATTTCATCCTCCCAAGAAATATAGCTAAAAGCGTCCGTCGGATTTATGCCTAAAATTGGCTGAAGAATTGAGAAGCTGTTAATTGCACTGCAGATGATGTAAGCCCGCATGCCCAGTAGCAAATATGTATTCTGTATAGAAATTTATATCGCGCAGCAAAGAGAATTAAGTTGGCTCTTCTACACTGACCAGTAAGCTTTGTAATATTTGGCCATCTGCGCATAAATGTCTTTCCCATTTTGCGACTACGGCACTGAGTAGTATTTGACTTAAATGCCTTACGAGAGTTGCTGGTATACTATGAACCAGGAGGTGTGAAAAAAAGCGAAAACGGTGGACGCAGTGAACGCACCTTAACACTGCGGTATTATTACCTACAGTTAAAGCTTTACTATCTGCAAATTACTCGAAGCGAGTAGGTAAATCAGCTATGACAAAGCAAAGAACATTTCGAAGAAAATATGAGAGAAAACTTACACTCTTGCCTATACCTGTCCAATAATAAGTATCATATGTGATTTTCGTGATAGAGTTCTTTCATCATCTCTACGCAATTCTATATATGTACAAAATGATACGATGTATAGTAAATCTGTATACTGTCACAATGCTAGCGGCTCTGGGTGTGTGGCCTTAGGCATGCAAGGCGGATCCGATATCTCACAGACAAGCATCAATCTGCGTCTTAAGAAATATGCAGTAGCTCTGCTGTTATCCTACTGTACTGACAGGGCAAACTTAGCGCCCATAAAAACATGGAAAAATGTTTTCGGTGTCGCGCTGATGGGGCTCTCAAGGAAATGCGATGCAGAGCACATGACTTAAGTGTCCGAGAGCAGCCGCCGAGGTGTATCTTCGACACCTTTCAGGGACATGCCCTGGACTGCAGCTGTCAAGAATAAGAAGCACATTTAACCAAGTGTTACAGAAATATGTTCCTTTTTTCGCAAAGACTGTGGGAGGCGGGCGGTCAATAACACTTTTCTTGCGACTCTAAAGAAACGTGACAAAATCTGCTACTCCCATTTTAGGCAATCAACCTTGAAACCGCTGTATTAATCTTTTATGACGTCAGAGATACCTAAAGGCTCCTGTTTAAACTGATGCTCCATATCGTGTGTAGCCCAGCATTCTAGCGCGCAAATCACAAGCCTTCGAAGATACTATGTCATTGAATACAAATATTTAATCTGCAGACAGTCGTACGGTACAACAATACACAATGAACGAACAGGGCCTAATAGCAAACGACGGACATCGGGTTTACACAAACAGAAGCGCTCGTGGTCGGTGGAGGCGGCGGCAGGTGTCTGCTATGTCGTCTTGTGATACATTAGCCGGTTGTCTGTCGTCCGCGTGGCGTAGAGGTTTAAAACTGCTTTTCGATATCAATGCTTTCTATACTCTGTAGTGGAAGCGACAGTGTTATAAAGCAAATTTACCGCAATCATTGGTCAGTCCGGAGAGGAGAGGGGCTTAGTTGACTTAGGAAAGCAGCAAAGTATGGGGTTTTAAGTATACGCCCATGTTCCACATTGATCCTCGCGATTGAAGGCACATTACCCTCGAGGTGATGTTGCATTCTACGTAAAACTCATTTTCAGAGCACCAACAACTTTAATGACCAAGTGCTTCACTGGTATTCTGTATTGTGAGAAACTATTTTGGAACAGCCGACTTACGCTTCCTCTCCTATATTGCGTTCCAGACCAGTACAACCGTGTTATTCGCGGTGTTTAAAAATAACCAGTCTTAGAAATTAACTATTATACTTGGAGGATTTCTTCTAAGATGTTCTTGGTTAGCAATCTCCACAGAATGAAGTTCATGTCCGTTTGAAACCGGGAAAGTTATTCGAAAAGCTGGTAAAGTTAATACTGCGGGAACGGTAGTCGATTTCTGTTTTCGTTGCCGCGGTTTAACATTTACGATGTCAGAGCAACTGGCCTAGAGTCAAGCGCTATTTAAAAACGCACTCTTTCATATACAATCTTTGTCAAAGGTGCACAGTCTATTGACCTGCTTCTGAGCCATGTAATGGCACTGATTTAGCATTAGTTAATATCCTTCAACTTGGAGAGGGTCGAAAAAAATCTTTCCATTAAGATATTCGGAACAATGGACATTCATTACATGCCACACAAAATGCCTCAGAAGCAAACACCCTAGGCTCTACACTTCTGACAAGATCTGGACCTTAAAGGCTCAGAGTATTCGCTGTCCCTCTCCAGTATACTGCAGCGTCCTTGATTTCCACATTCAGTTATAAACACGCTGTGGGTCTTTGATAAAAAAAAAAAAAACCTTAAACACAGGAGCTAAAACATGGCCGTAATGCGATGTTTCCAATTTTTTGCTACAGTTTGTATTTTATACGGTATGAATTTTTAAACCACCAAATATTTGATGACACCCAAAAGATTCATAAAAAAAATTCAAAACGCTTATGATTTTATATGCGATTTGTTTTGAGATTATTAGTGCGTTCGTAATAAAAACGAATTGTATTAATAAAATGCCAGGTAATTTATATTCCTTGACTGCCTTGAATTTCACAGCACTGAGGTGGTGTGGCGACCGCGAATAACCCATTCGAGGACATGTATTTTAATGATCTATGCTCAACTTTGATATGTGCCCCGAATCAGATATATACAAAGAAAATACATAAGGTCCTGGTGGTCCCAAAGGGCGCCAAATTTCTCCTAATCTGTTCATTTTTTTCAGGTCTATTTATGTAAGATTGCTATATGGAATCCATATTCTGCTTATTCGGACTGTATAATGCCCAACGCAAAATATTCCGCAAATATATCTGAAACAAGAATGGGGATAACAACAGCACGAAAACAAGGACATAACAACACAAGACAGGAACCTGTGTTGTATTGTCAAGTACTTGTTTTAGCGCTGTTTACGTATTACTGTATTACTTTTAGTGTGAAGCTTCAGAGAAACGCTCAAGAAAAAGCATAGATTTGTATCCTTGAAGTATGACTATAGAATTCGGCTAGAACTATTGGATGTGGCTTCAGCCGGCAAATATTTCCAAGATCTAAAATGCAGCTTAGACCTCACATCAGTAAATATGATTTGATTATACCAGTTAATTAGACATTATGAGGTACAACAGGACAACATGAACTGTATGAAACACGTAACTAAGGCTACAAATAGTGGTATGCAGTGACAGTTGTAAACTGCTGTGGAAAGCAGTCATCCCCTGGAGCTGTAACCCACAACTTGTACAGAGCCAGCAAATGTTTTCATAAGTGCCACTGGCGATGTCAGCAAATGATAATGCATTATAAAGAATAATCATCTTGCTAATATATTTATTACTACATGCAGAAGAATGAGGAGTGTTCAAAGTATTAGCAGAATCTTTCTGTTATTCTTTGATGCAGTCAGATAACATTCTTATTGGTGTGACATATATACATATTTCAAGATTGGCCACTCAGCCCTGCCTTTTTCTTGGCCTTTCGATGGCTCACGTGAAGTTATATGCAATGGTTGATGAATGAATATACTGTTCTCAGGAGAGTTAATAGATAATTTTGTGTACTCGCTACAAACCCGAAATGCTCATTTTGAGGGGAATGTATTATTCGGTTGCCTTGAACGCATGGATTAGCACAAATACTAGCATGTTATGCTTCCATAAGAATGATTAAAGGCTTCAAACACTTACTAATAGATGAAGAATACCAGGCTTCACAGGGGCCACCTTGCCGTGAAAAAAGGTTAACAGCTACAACATCTGTGTAGCTGCAAGATGAATAACACCACATAAGGTATTTCTAGAAACAATCTAGGGGCAGAACCGTCATATGTTCAAATTCAGGAAGATTATACAAATAACGGTTTATATTAAGTATGTGTATATTGAAACAGAATAAAGATTAAAGGATTTCGCTTGGGGGAAGCTTTATTTACGGTGGCACAAACAATATAAGCTAAAATCACAAAGCATGTTTAGATCAAACATGATTATTTATGTATAGGCAGAAATTTTAATATTGTCCGGCGCTTCCGAAACTCGATAACGTAAGAATGGGGCTACAACTCATGTGACAATCCAGTTTTGAAATTGCCTGGGTTAAAAATTTTAGAGGCGCTTTGTGTATGCATGTTTACCTACAGCGTATTGTAGATTTTTACAAATGCACCCTTCAACTGAAATTGACTTCAGATTTGCATCCCGGGGGCTACAAGCTCATTCCCCGTATGAGATTGTATTCGCACAAACAGAAGAACAAGAACAAAAATAATTAATTTCACGTAACCAGGCCTATCTAGTGCAGTCAAAGAGAGCAATGTTTACTCACTAGTAATCACTTTCATGTTGGCCATATCGTGCGCGCAGCTCGTATTTATATTGCTGTGTGCTAATTTGCCCAACGTTTTTCGCCGAAAGACACCTGTAATAGGTATTTGTGTGATGGGTCCTCTTCAGAACCATAACGGGCCCATTAACCCTTGTAAGCTGAAACAAAAAACACCACTTTCAGAAATGAAAAATTTTCAATGTAATAGAAGAAATCCTCCTTAGATCGAATCCCGCTGGTGCTTTTCTAAATTTATTCTATAGAAGGAACAATTCCTGCCCCTCAAAAAAGAGGGAATGATATGAAGTGGCAGTGCTGATCGGCTCCTTGCAAATTACATTTGTATGTGCCATTTAAACACCAATGTTTAGTTTTAATTAGTGCACAGGCAAAACCTGCTTTGGATTTCATAAAGAGAAGGCTATCTACAGATGTCTTTAAAGTAAGTAAATATTATAAAAATTTAAAGTACTTTTTGTTGCATTCACAGTAACATTCTTCAGTTTGGAATAAATATTCTCACAATCATTATATCTGACAGTGAAATATTGCATCAAAAATCTGTTGAGCAACTGCTATCAAAACGCCTTACAATGCAAAGCATACCGTTTCTGAAGGCGAATTAGAAACAACGCAGCTCGAAACGTATAATTCTGCTGCAATACCGGTAAATGGAACGTTATATAATGGTGGCCTAGTTTGTTTGGACCACATGGTTCCTACATTTACCCCTGGTAGCATGACTGCCAGCCCCTGTAAAACTGATCAACAACCACAACTAAAATCACCAGGATTGAGGGGTGATTATCTCTTTAGAATATACACTCCTCTCATCACACGTATTTCAGGATGACGGAGGAAACGAGGGTATGAAGGTGGCGTAAGCTATAAGATAAGATGAAGAAATCCAACAGTCACTGAAAGAAATTAAATCATAAGACTCTGTGACCTCATTTAATTATACATATTGTATACATGTACTTCGAATAGGTATGCATATATATATATCTTCTACTTTGTGTCTAATTATCTTTCCCCTAAACAGATTACGTTACTAATTTCTGTGATTATCCAAGTAAACATAAAAAAAAGACATAAAGTACTATCCCCAACGCTTTCCTTGGCCTCGCCGACTGTTGGCTTCTTTCCTTCATATATATATATATATATATATATGGATCTGCTCAGAACAGAATGGGCAATTGAGATAGCAAGAGTTTTTTTTCGCTCTACATTGAAGTTACTGTATGTGATGGTTTACTATGTGATTCAAAATATGGTGGTTCAAAATGAGTTTATAAAAAAAGATTCAGCCTATTTTTTACAATACACCCGTTACATAACATAAAATACATTGTTTTTCATTTCAACAACTCCAAAGTTAGGAACCGAGCTCGTTACGCACTAAAATTGTGCAAAACACCACATCTTACTGCTTAATAATCATCATCATCACCCTGACTATGCGAACTGTAGGGCGAATGCCTCTCCATTATTCGTCTAATTACAGGGCCCTGTGCCATATGCGCCCCTTGTCCCCTTCGTGCTTCGTAGTCTCATCCGCACACTTAATTTTCTGCAAACACCACCTCCGCTTTCCACCCTTGCTATCCAATATATTACAGCTTTCGATATTAGGTTATCTTCACTTCAGGCTATATGTCCTATCCATCACCATTTCTTTCTTATGATTGCTTCAAGAATGTCAATATATCGACTCATTTCTTCAATCTACACTGCACACTGTTGAGCTGCCGACGAAGTATGAGAGCTGCTAACAAGCTCAGTCTTTATTCGAGCCTGGCATAAGCCTAACTTTGCAGCACGAGCCGAGCCCAAGCTGCCGCTAGCTTCCGTGAGCGCACAGCAGCGCCCCCAGGCTATCCAAGACTAGCCGCTGCAAGTGGCTACTGCCTACTGAAACATCTCCCCCGACAGAGAAGCAGCCTCTTAGGCGGAATGACGCAACATCCAAACTTCGTGTACTGGTGGGAGGCGTCAGCGCAGGCTGTGTGTGGGAAACTGCTCTTGGGGAAACTGAAATCTCGGGGAGCTTTACGTGAGCTTTGTATGCGTGTGTGTCTTCGTGTAGAGATGGATTAAGGGGAAATGAAGGTGCTCGTTATAATACATGAAGGAAATAAGCCAACAGTCGGCGAGGCCAAGGAAAAGCATTGGGGATGGTACTTTGTCCTTTTTTTAATTTTTTTTTACTTGGATAATCACAGAAATTAGTAATGTATTCTATTTGGGGGAAAGATAATTAAACACAAAGTGGAAGAAAACACACCGTACCCCAATAGTGGGAACCGAACCCACGACCTCCGAATATCGCGTCCGGTGCTCTTCCAACTGAGCTACATCGGCCGCTGTCGCCCCAGCTACTTTCTTGGGTATTTATGTTGTCTATATACGAACCTTGAGAGTGTTCACCAGCGCCACCCTCAACCATAGCGGCGGACGTGGAACGTCCAGTGTTACCGCCAGCGTCACGTAGAACGTTATCAGGAGCGATGGCGAAAGCTGGCTAGAACCCTCTTACGCTACCTATGGCTTCAAGACTGCCAGAACCGAGACCCCCGTAAGCTACAAGCAGATAAATTAAGGGGAAATGAGGGCGCTCGTTATAATACATGAAGGAAAGAAGCCAACAGTCGGCGAGGCCAAGGAAAGCATTGGGGATGGTACTTTTTCCTTTTTTGTTTAATTGTTTTACTTGGATAATCACAGAAATTAGTAATGTAATCTGTTTAGGGGAAAGATAATTAAACACAAAGTAGAAGAAAAAACGACGTGCCGATGGTGGGAACCGAATTCACGACCTCCGAATATCGCGTCCAGTACTCTTCCAACTGAGCTACATTGGCCGCTGTCGCCCTTGCTACTTTCTTGGGTATTTATGTTGTCTGTATACAAACCTTGAGAGTCTTCAGCAGCGCCACCCTCAACCATAGCGGCGGACGTGGAACGTCCTGTGTTACCGCCAGCGTCAAGCAGAACGTGATCAGGAGCGAGGGCGAAAGCTGCCTAGAACCCTCTTACGCTACCTGTGGCTACCTATGGCTTCTTACGCTACCTGTGGTAGAAATGTCTCATAGAGGTCTTGGTTGCCTCGCTTCTCTTCCGCAGGCTAGGGATAAGAGAAAAGATGGGTCCGATTTCGCTGCACAGTGCCGTCTGCGGTGTCAACCATAAACGATCTAGGCTCGCCCGAGGGTTCCACCACGGTGCGTTTTCACTTTAGGTCCGTCAACCATACTTCATCCCCTTCCAGAAGACCTCTGGCAAATGAGGAACAAGCATTCTAGGAACTAGAGGAAGCTTTGTCCGTTAGCACCTCCTAATCAATATTTCAGTGGGATGTAGCCATTTTTCAATGGAGTCATCCTGTAAGATAAGAGGGTCAGGTACGGGTACTGAGTCTTCTTCATCGAAGTTTTAATAAGTTTCACAGCAGCCTCGGCGAGTCCGTTGCTCTGAGGGCAGTGTGGACGTGATGTGATGTGTTTGAATTCGTATTCTTGAGCAAACTTGGTGAAGTCAGAGAACGAGAACTGCAGATCATTGTCGGAGACCACCAAATCTGGAATGCCGGGTCGGGCGAAAATTGATTTGTACACTGTACACGATGATAGCTTTTCTAGACGAGTCAGTTCCGGGTATCTGGAGTAGTAATCGGTCACGATCAACCACCAGTGGCTATTGAAAAAAGAAAGGTCCATTGCCCCTCTCTGCCATGGTCTTGACATAAATTCAGTGCTTTGAAGGGGCATTTTGCGGTTTCTGGACGTCTTGATACATTCTTGGCAATGCTTTATGGCGGGTTCGATGTCTTTGGCCACTGTAGGCCACCAAACGGAGTCATTTGCGCGGGCCTGTGTCTTCGTGATGCCCAAGTAAGCTTCATGCCAAAGGCGCAAAATTGCTTTCCTGCACGTGAGTGGCAGATCACGCAGATTGCGTAGTGTAGCAAATCATCTCCTATGGTGAGCTGTTGAGGATGCTCGTAGAAAGCTCTTACGTCCAGGGGAAATCTCGTCGGGAAGGGCAGTATTGTGTGCAGTGTTTTCGGAGATGTATGCACATGCGGTCTGATTTCTAGGCTTCTTTTAGCCACACAAGGCAGTGCTGCTTGATGGGAAGAGTCGTCCTCATGCAGCGGACGATAGCTTTGACATCGCTGTCTAGCTCTACGTCACCAGTCTCCTGCAAAGGTGCACTATAAAGCGTGTCAGCCGCGAGGAGGTCTTTCGCGGGGACGTATGTCACTTCGGCCAGATACCTCATCATTCGCATTTTAAGTCTTTGCAGCCGCGATGTAAGGTCATCAAGAAGGACTTTTTTTGCATAAAGACAGGTGCTAACGGCTTGTGGTCTGTTTCAAGTATGAATGACTTGCCGACCAGGTGTCCTGGAACTTTCTACAGTCCCAAACCAAGGTGAGAGCCTGTTTCTCTATTTGAGCATATCGTTTTTCAGTGCCAGATAGAAGCCGGGAGGCATAGGCGATGTTTGAGTACTTACCCATGGTCTGTTTCTGTCGAATCACTGCTCCTAGTCCAAAAGAAGAAGCGTCTCCACTGACCACTGTCTCCTTAACAGGAAAGTATACCCCTAGCACTTGGCGAGATGAAAGTAGCTGTTTCCATTTGTCAAACGCTTTTTGTTGAGGAAGGTCCCAAACAAAGTTCTGCTTTTTTACAGCAAGCAAGTAAGCGCTGGAGCAAGTCCCCAAGGTTGGGAACAAAGCTGGCAAGATATGTTGCCATTCCGAGAATCCTTTTCAACTCGCTTCTGTTAGTTGGACTGTTCATTTTTAATATGATTTCAAACTTTGTTTGTCGGGTTTGATTTCATGCTGGTCAAGTTTGTGACCTAGGAATGTAATCTGGTCGAGGTGAAATAGACACTTATTCTCGTTTAACGCGACACCTGCCTCTTTTAGTCGTTGAAGAACACTGCGAAGTGTCTCGTCTTGCTCTGTTTCGTATGAGCCCCACATCAGTATGCCGTTCATATGGCACACCACTCTGTTGACACCGTTCAAAATATTTGACATCTGCTTCTGGAAGTGCTACGGAGCGGACACGATGCCAAATGGTAGCCTATTGAAGGAAAACCTCCCGAATAGCATGATGAAGGTAGTAAACTTCTTGCTGTCTTCACTGAGGGGTATCTGCCAGAACCTTGAATTGGCATCGAGCTTGGAAAACACCTTTGTTCCGTGAAGTAGCCCGAGTGTATACTCGACGGACGGGATTGGATGCCACTCTCTCATGACATGACGGTTGAGTTCAGTGAAGTCAACAAATATTCTAACATCACCGGTTGGTTGCTGGACTACCGCCATATGCGCGCACCATTCAGTCAGCTCCTCCCCAGGTGAAATGATGCCACTTTTGTTCCTTCGCTGCAGTTCAAGCCTTGTTTTCTTGTAGAGCGGAATTGGTATGCGGCGAGGGGAGCTCAAAGCAAACGGTTTCGCTCCTTCGCGCAAGCAAATGCGGTGCTCTCTGTAGCTTGCCGAGTCCTTGAATCAAAGGAGGAAAGTCGTCTCTTGGACTCACCTTCTTTGCAATGGTGCTGACGAAGGTTAGCATCTGCAACTCTTTGATGGCGGGCTTGCCGAGTAGGTAGTGGGAGAGTGTGGATATCTTTCAAGACGTAAACGTCTTGCAGCGTTCCAAGCCCACGGTAGGAGAGCAGAAGACGTGCTACTACTTTGGCTGCGAAGCGTCTCCCATCAGGACCGTAAAATTGACGCGGAGCACACGACAATGTAGGCTGATGTCGAATCATGCTGCAAGTCGCAGTAGGGAGGAGAGATTCGTCGGCAGCTGTGTCGATCTTGAATTTGACAGGTTGGCCTTCTACGAGGACACTCGTCTCCCATGTTGATGTATCGAAGGACGAGACCGTTCCAAGAAATGCATGTTCGCTGTGAGGTTTGGTGCTTCAGCGTCGTCTACCCGGCTTGACATACCGACAGATGCGTAATAGCCCTTCTTGTGGCAGCACGTGCATACCTGTGACCGCACTGGGCATAGTGAACGCGGATGTCGGTCTTTTCCACACAAACGGCGCGTCGGAATGTCGCCAGGTGCACGTAGACGTGGCCTTGGTTCAGATTGCGATCGGCCATTGTTGACATTAGTAGCGTTTGTAGGATGCTTGACTTGCTGCCTGCCTGTTGCAACTTTGTTGACGGTCAGCGTTTGTGGGTGAAGCTCCTCTTTGCTGTTTACGTACGCTTTCGACCTGCCTGATAGACTCAAGCGCCTTCTGAAGGGTAAGATCAGAGTCAAGTTGAAGTCTCGCTGACAACTTTTTAGCTTGAATGCCGACGACCAGCCTGACTCGAACCAGTTCCTCTTAGAGGGTGCCATACTCGCAACGGCTGGAAAGTGTGTGAAGCGCAGTCACCAAGTCTTCCACGGATTCCCTGTCATGCTGGACCCTCGTGTTGAAGAGTGCCCGTTCAAATATCACGTTTCGCCGCGGAATGAAGTAATTCTCGAACTGCTTCAGTACAACCTCTAAGATCTTGGCGTTCTCTTCGGAGAGTTTGAATGTTCCGTAAACGTCCTGGGCCTGGTCGCCCATCAAGTAAAGAAGCGTGTCTAGTTATTGTAACCCTGACTTGTTGCAGAGACCAGGTGCCGTGTGGAAACGCTCGAACCGGTTCCTTCATTTCGACCACTCGGCAGGAGTCGTGAAGCACATGGCCTCGGGCGGCTAAATGATTCAGTAAGATGTGTTGTCGGCCTAGTTGGTGCAGTACTTCAGACATCTTATAGTAGCGCGAACAAAAACACACACAAGACAC
>JAJIZL010021390.1:823162-836213 GCA_023969395.1 Amblyomma maculatum
TGTCTTGTGTGTGTTTTTGTTCGCGCTACTATAAGATGTCTGAAGTACGGCTAAATGACCAAGTATGCCATGTGCCAGCCTTGTAGTCCAGACCGTAGAAGCTGCTTTAACGTTTGCCGATGTAGAAGGGATGGCCGTGTGACTGAAAGGGGCCCCGGGCTGGCTTACTGTGGGAGTCGCGTTACTTCTGACAAAATGTTGAGCTGCCGACGAAGCCCGAGTGCTGATAACAAGCACGGTCTTTATTTGAACCCGGCATAAGCCTAACTGCGAAGCACGAACCGCGTGCAAGCTTCCGCTAGCTTCGGCGAGCACACAGCAGCGCCCCCAGGCTATCAAACACTAGGAACTGCAAGTGGCTACTGCCTACTACAACACACCCTTCCTATCTCTTAATGTTACGCCTACCATTTTCAGTGTCGTAGCTCTCTATGTTGTCCTGAACATAAGTCGATCTCTTCGTTAGCCTCCTTGTTTCGGCACTTTGGTACGTACAGTTAAGATGAAGCTATATTTCTCATTTCGAACTATACTGGTATGCTACCAGTCATAATCAGTTAATACTTCCATGGTCCGGATCTCCAATTACATGGCGGCCTCAAATAGATATTTCGCCTACCACTACCAGCAATTGGGTACCTATTGTAAACCGCTGCTACTTCGCGAGCCTGTAAAACATAACAAAGTCTTCCGCATATTGATTATCAGTCCTATGTTTCTGCTTATCCTGCCTAGGACATCATTCATTTTCCCAGCTCATCCACTTAGTTACTTAGCAAGGGAAAGTCATCAGAGAATAATAAATGTTTGAGATATTAATTATTTACCCTTATTCCTTACTGGTCCTATTCCAAGTGTCTGAATACTTCCTCTAAACAATCTTTTAATAGTATTGGAGAGATCGCGGCTCCTTCCTTAACGCTTTTCTTTATTAGAATTTATTGTTTTTGTTATGAAGAACTATGGTTGCTGTATAGCCGCTATAGGTATCACCCAGAACTCTCATAGGGCTCATCTACACACTTATTTAGCAATGCCTGCGTGATTGTCGAGGTTTCGGGTGAGTTAAATGCTTTCTCATATATAATGTAGACTATGTACAAGGGCGGGGTGTATTCTGAGCATTTTTCTATCATCTTTTCGATAGCATGGACTATGGTTGATAGTAGATCGTACTTTCGGAAATCCTACTCGATTATTAGGTATTTGTATCTACTTGAACAATAAAGGAAGGGTTGGTACAACATAGTGGTTCCAGCTACTCTTTAGCAATTTATAGGAACCACCTAGTCGGATGATACACAGATCGGGATGACACAACATATACACTGTTAAATAACATTGCACAAACACCAGCTGTAGACAGTATATAAAACAAAGTAGAAGAGTGAGGAAAGGTTACACTGATAATTAATATAAAGCATTTAATTGTGTGGAGATCTGCGGAAATCTGAAACTCTACAAAATAGCACATACTCAAACCGACATAGCTGATATGAATAAAAATGAGCATAACAACAAACCAAACATTCAGCGATATATACCGCAAAGTAAATAATAAAGATGTTGAAGCAGTCGCTAGAAGTACAAAAATAAATAAATAATAATAAAGCTCGCTTGGTCAAACGCAGGAATCGCAAGTAACAGAGATATAAATGCATTCAGTCTCGTAGAGCGAGCTAGAACATTCATACTGCGGAACAAAGTCACAAATGAGGAACAAGGACGAGACAAGCGTTGTCACGTCCTTGTCTCGTCTTTGTCGCGCAGCTCCTCAGTCTGAATACTTACTAACTCGCCCAGATTTCATCTTTGCTAAGCTATAACATTGTCTGGGCCATTCTAAGTAATTGTCTAATTAACACAATAAAAACAAGTTCTCATTTGTATTTAACGACGTTTTTCGGACCTGGTATTTATGAGGTAGGAGACATTGTTTCTTGGCACTCGTATTTAAAATAGAAGATGTAGTTCTATCTTTAATTCGAATCAAAATGTTCAGTTTTGTATCTTAGGCGACTTGACAATGATGGAGACAAAGGCCTTACTAATCTGGTGCTAAGAATTCGGCCTGAATTAAAAAACAGGACCTGAAAAGAAGAATGTTCAGCAGTAGCATATCATCGAATCAGGCGAGAATACAGGGATGCAAATTTAATTTTGAGGGTATCTACACCTGCTTCTAATATACGTACACACACACACACATATATATATATATATTTAGGTTTATGTAAGATTGCAAAACATATTATATTATTACAGACATGTATATATATATGTGCATTTATAAAATAAGAACTGTGGTGAACATTTCTGGTCCCTACTTATTGTGATGGATGTATTGAAGAATGTTGACGGAGCTATTATTAAACTTTGTATATCATGACATTCGTAAATGCAAGAAAGTTTTTAAATCCAAGATATGACATTTTCGAACTTTGACCATATTTTGAAGCGGTGGGGAGAAATAGCTAAAACCTGGTCTCTAGTTGCGAGCTTCCCCTCAAATTAAGAACACAACCTGTACAACGGAGAAAAAAAAATTAGTCGGGAAAACCTTGTTGCACTGTGCCAGAATGTAGCGCCGAAAATGGACTTTGTTTTTATTGCGTGACTCCCGGAGAAATTTTCACAACTTTTTTAAAGGCGTTGTGGTAAATTATTATAGCTTTCTTTAATTGAGTCACAGTAGCGTTGATGTATTGAATAAAGAATGACGTAAGAATTTATTTCAGTGAGCAAGCAGCAGAGTTTCAAATTTGAGACTATTTGAAAAGGCGAAAAGTATACAATGTTTTCCAGAGACAACAATTGTGTAACATGCGCAATTAATGTTTATTTCTTTTTGTCGACATATTCAACTATCACATAAAAAAAAAACTTCGATGGACCTATACCGCAGTTCATCTCTGGTCAAATCTATATAATATTTTGTTAAGGTATCTAACGTATAGTTTCTTGAAGACAGTTTGCACTTTGCTTTTTTCGGCCGCACGGCATCGTTTGCGGCCGTTCGTGAGTCTTTCGAGTTTAGCTTCAAAGCTGCCGCCAGAAAGCAAAAAGGAAAAAGACGAAAAACCGTGAGGTCGTAGTGCGTTAAGTTGGATGAAAAAAATAGTATGAGTTAAATGTTTTCCGAATATTGAGGCCAAAATGCTTCCTTGTACAGGCCAAACTGGAAATGGACGTGAACTGTAATGCGTTATCTCGGGTTCCATAGATGAGCAAACTGCAACCAGCAGCGTGTTTTCTGCGCTTGCTCGCACTCATCCACGAAAGAATCGCTGTGACGCGGGCCCATCACGGCCTCTCTGACTCAAACGGCGAATGACCAGTCACATCTAGCCGCCCCCCAACAGAACAAGACAGTTATCTCGGCGCCAATTGCCAACACTTCGGGCGCTGAAAGCAGTCCCGCTGAGGTTGTCGTCGAACATTCAGGTTTATAGTGCTGGCACTGTACACATGCGACATTTTCCGAAGCTTGCGGGGCAGCTGAAGATCGCGGTTTACTGAATATAGAGGTTAATTGTAAATTAAATAAGAAACCTAAACTGCTCGAGGAATTAAAACCATGCAAAAAATAGGGTTATAAAATGTTGACATTTGAAAATAAAATAAGGGGGCCATTCAATCTCTGCCGTCAAGTATAAGACACCATAGCTTCTTAAAGTATGCAAGAAGGTTTCTTACACATGGAGCACTTATTTCTTGTTTTTTAATTTTTTCTACACCACTATTTAGCATAACCAAATATTGTCTTTTCAATCAACCAGTTGGACAACCGTTTAAAGATGTCAAACTTCAATTATTCCTTTCATATGTATAGTTTTAAATTTTTATTCAACTTTTCATTTTTTCCAGTTACTTCAATAACATTATTGTCCAGTTACGCACTCTAAGATATTCCTTATTAGCATCTCCAAAAAACTGCTTCTTATCCGAGTATTTTTACATCTTTGAAACCCGTTTCACTTTTTTATTTCATTTCTATGTGTCATCAATTAATCAATAATTTACAATGGTTTCCTTAACTCGCTATTACTCGCTATTACCTATCACGCAGCAATCAATAACCATTCACTCGGACTACACCTCATGATAATTCGACGTTTTGCAGCCCCTGATTATTTCCAACAACGGTACCTATGTCTCCGACGGCTTTTCGACGAACCTATCGCCTAATGAGTAGCTGACGCCTTTCTAAAGCAAGACATTTTTTGATTGTTTTTATTATTGCACATCTGGCAAGCAGGTATTCTATTGAGTAGTTTTATTTATTCGCCTGTTGAGGTTACACATCATGCTGAGGACATAGTCCTCTTTTCATATTAACATCTGCGGTGTACAGCAGAATATTTCGCTCAGTTCTACTTGGTTTGCTCCAAAGCACTCAGTAAACTGCTACAAGTGAGCTTGAAAGACGCAAAGACCACTTACCTAGATATTCATAACGACTTGTGTCATTGCATAAGACCGACATCTAAGCCTTAATTGAAGCTATCAGATGACATAACAGGATAAATTCCACTTACGGCATGAATGTCAAGTATTCCGGACGGCTCATGGCTTGCCGAAGACAGGCCTGCAGCTGCCGCTATCAGCATGCCAAAGAAGAGAGCTGCAATAGTCATCATAATTCTGGAGTCTTCCAGACCGACCTAGATACACTATGTACCGATAATAACCACGGTGCCTTTTATACACTGAGAAATATTTGAGATTTAGTACATATATGCTTCGATTCTCCAAATGTCTTTTGCAACTTCAGAAATGTAATAACGTATTTCACAGTAGCAATCATCCACTAACAATAGGAAGAGTCATGTGATAGCATACGGTGGCCTTCATCAACGTGTTCCCATTTATAAAATATACACTACAATTTATTCATTCTTTCTTAAGTCGTTGTGATTGCCTGTGGCCCGCGCTTACAATCCCTTTCGGAATAAGCATCTATTATACTTACACAGATTTATAATTTTGGCGACAATCAACTGCTAACATAGAACCCCGGAGTGCTCACATGGCGAATATTTCCAGTAAGGCGCCTCTAGTTTGCGTGACCTCTAGCATCAGACGCCCAATTATGGTGAACAATTAAACCATCGTGCCGGTATAGAATGAATGCTAAGCCAACTTCTTTTACTTAGCCATTTGGGAAACTTGCCCGGACGAACGAAATCTTTACAGCCTTCTCAGTGACTATCAGTAATTGCCACCCGAAGAAAAACATTTCGGCCACAAATTGCCCATAAAGGCCTGAAGGAACCAGTCTTTATTCATTTTTTGGTTAATATTGTTACCCAAAAAAAGCACTAATGTTTATAAAGTTAAGTAATAAATCTGAAAATAAATTATTCATTATTCATGAAATTAGCATCCTGGGGTTCGTGAAAAAATGCTGAGCTTTTATAGGGTACAGTTGAAAACAATTTGATCGTTGATCCTCTCTAAGGGTAAGAAATACGTGAAGCGTTTGCTACTCCATTCGCCAGCTGTCATAATGAAATTACAGGGTCTCATATGATATCTCTTACTAGGTAAGTGGTGAATCCCTAGTAGTAAAAGTAGTAGGTCATTAGTAGTCACTTCCGTCATTTCCACTGACCACTGAGCATTTTAGTGATTTCTAAACAATTTTTGTCGCTACAAGTTGCTGTAATACATTTTGTTAAGTACAAGTGAGTAGTGTTTGATTTTTCACTACTAATTATTATTATTATGCGAAAATACTGTAGGCCTGATTTCCAGGATTGTAGAGGAGTGGTTTGAACAGTTTTCTTCTAGCAGCAGTGCTTGGTCAATCGACGCGAGTGCAGTCACAATAACGGACAGTAAAATATATTTGCAATACGGCAGGCAATATTACACTGCTAAAAATTCTAACAGACAACATTTTGAGGGACTTCATCTATTAAACAGACTCAAGTTGTTTTTTACCAACTGTTCATAAGTGCTCATATTGATGCATTCCAAGGCAATCTATTCCAGTTTCGATGGTCTACAGAACAAATCTGAATTGTAGCGTATCAAAGCCAGGTGCAAAGGGTCTGATAGAATGAAAGTTTACTCAGCATTTTAGTAATTTCATTAGACATATTAGTCAGTGCAAGTCATTAGTAGTCATTTGAAGTGATTAGTATGCCATTCTTGTCATTACTACCTATTACTAAACTTTTTAGTTATTTCTAATTCATTTAGGTCGTTGGACATATTGGTCGTTACAGATAATTAATAGGTTGTTTTACTAACTACTGAACATTTTAGTCATTAATATTGCTACGGTTCAATTCATCGAGATAAGGCAGCGGAAATAGGTATGCGCATTGCGCGTGATCGGTACCCGAATCCTTGTCAATGGTCTGTGCTTTGGCGTCTGGTGGGCCCTGTGCTTTTTCTTCGTTTTGTGTCAATGTATGAGCATCTACGTACTGTGGACACCTCCTGCCACGTAACGTCTCAGTGGAGGGGCGGACTTTCCCCTCCCTTCTCGTCCTGGCTTATTGCACTACGAAGCTTCTAAGCGGTCGCAACACCAGCACTGCCATCATGACTCAATCCGGCGATTCGCACAGCCCGACTGCCCTAAATTGGTTCTCATGGCTTATCCCCGTGACCCCGACATTTTTAGCGGTGTCTCCGGAGATAATGTTGTAAAATTTCTCTCGATAAACGAACGTGTCCACACCCAAAACAAGTGGGACCCCACCGTAATGCTGGCAAACATTATTCGCTATTCGTCTGGCTCAGCAAATTAATGGTACAACATCCACGAGGACAAATTGACGAGTTGAGACCTTTTGAAAAAAAAAAAGATTCGCGCTCTCTTCGGATCACTAGAGCGGACCATGAGTCACGTGCGCAGTCCTCAAATGGAAGCTACCTCAACTACATTCAATGCATGCTCGCCTTCTGTCACCAGGTCGACAAAGCCATGAAGGAATCTGCAACAGTGGAGCACATCCTTAAAGGTATCGGAGATGATGCTGTTGATTTCCTCCTCTGCAAGGGCTCTTATACCGTGGAAGCCGTCATCAAGGAGTGCGGCCTCTTCGAGTAAGTAAAGTTCCATAGCGTATTTTCACAGTTTTGACATTTTTCACATATGGTCGCCACATATTCGTGTGTTGCGCAGTAGCCACCAAATATCACACATTCTGCTTAACATCACCGACGCCATCACCCGAATCGGCCACCGCGAAATGGAGGCCAGTGCATCCCCGTGACCTCAACTCACCGTCCCCAGTCGCCCCTTGTCCGATGTCTTTCATATTCGGGCCGTCGTGCGCGAACTTGCAAAATTGTACCTCTCGACAGCCAGCTGTTTCTTACATCGCACACACAAGTGTCCGGCCACTACCGATCAATATTTTCCGTTCCCGGGCCCCCTAGTTTCGTCGCCACCTAAACCCAGCAGTGTGACGGACACCTGATGATTGCCCAATATGCTTCAACTGTTCCTGTGCTGGCCACCTTACCCGGCATTGCAACAATACCTGGTCTCCGACTCCACGCACCGTGGTTCAGAAATGCCCCGCCGTTCTCCGCTCCGACTAAAGCCTGACCGGCCAGATTCGTCCAACAATTTTGCCAGATCCCGACCTCGTCACTCTTCTCTCTCCCAACAGACCATCGTTTTCAATCCCCGCCGCCCTTTCGATCCTCGGTTTCTGCCTCATTCGGCCGATCTGACTTGGAAAACTAGTTGATGCAGCTCCCGGAGGTGACCCTCCATACAACATCATCATCATCAGCCTGGTTATACCCACTGCAGGTTCTGTGCTAGCTGCATCCACTTGACCCCTGCGAACTTCTTAATCTCATCCGCCCACCTAACTTTCTGCCGCCCCCTGCTACGCTTTCCTTCCCTTGGAATCCAGTTTGTTACCCGAAGCGACCATCGGTTATCCTCTCTTCGCACTACATGTCCTGCCGATGCTCATTTCTTCTTAATTTCTGCTAGAATGTCGGTAACTTGAGTTATTTCTCTGACCCACTCTGCACGCTTTCTATCTCTTAATGCTACCCCTACCATTCTTCGTTCCATAGCCCTCTGGGTTGTCCTCAACTTAAGTAGAACTCTCTTGGTTAGCCTCCACGTTTCAGCCCCATAGGTGAGTGCACGCAAGATGCAATAGTTGTATACTTTCCTCTTGAGCGATACCGTTAAGTTGCTAGTCATAATCTGCGAGTGCTTGCCAAATACGCTCTATCCCAATCTTATTCTTCTCGTTATTTTCTTTTCATGGTCCGGATCTGCGGTTACTACCTGTCCTAAGTAGACATATTCGCCTCCTACTTCCAGTATTTCGCTACCTAATGTAAACTTCTGTTCCTTCTTGAGGCTGTTGAACAGTACCTTAGTCTTCTGCATATTGATTTTCAAGCCTACCTTTCTACTTTTCCTGTCTAGGTCATCAATCATCATTTGCAGTTCATCCCCCGAGTTGCTTAGTAAGGCAATACCTCAGTAATCTGCGATTTGCTGATGACATTGCCTCCATATATGACCAGGCCCAAAAATTCTATACAGATCTCCTGTTTGAATCAACTAGATATTTGTGTTAAGGGTGTTCCCGTGAGTGCTTTTGTAGGCACGAGCGCAAATCTCCATCATTGGCGTGAACCTTTGATGTGGTTTACGTAAAGTTCTGATTCCGGCTCGGTCTTGGTTGAGCAGACGGCGGAACGGTTGGTGTTGACGAAATCAGCACCACTCGCGTTAATGCTGCTGTACATGACCTCCCGGTGCATTTCACTGTTTTGAACCCTTGCACCCAATGCCTCATCCTTGGCCTCGACCTCCTATCAGAACACTCTGCCCTGATCGACTTTCCGCGAGTCGTCCTGCATCTAAATCTTCTAATCATAGATTCTGAGCCCTTGCATTCTTCTCCACGACTTTATTCTCCCGACCAAGTCTATCTGAGCTCTTTGGCTGCCTCATTCGTTGCCTTGCGTCCTACCTCATCTGTCCTCGATGGTGACTACTTAATTGCGCCTATTTCACGTCTCTTGCTATGCCGAAACTTTGCGATTAGCCACACTGTCGACACAGCTCAAGGGGAGCACTGTCACTGCCGATAATTAACTTCTGCTATTCGGCCCAACTGCTTATATCTGGCTTATGCGTGGTGACGCTCTACCTCTTGGCTCCTGTCAAGTTGCCCCAATGGACACTGACCATGTCGTAGCTTCTGCAGACCCTGCCGATGATCCCACTCCGACTGACGCCATCACGGCAATGATGCCCTCCAAAATTTTGTCAGCAATGTGCTCTTCTCGAGTCTTATTCCGGTATCTTCGACCGTCATAACAGCACCCTCGGCCAAGCTCTTACTATCACGCACCGCATCGGCACTGGCGAAGATCCTCCTATCCACTGTCGACCATACCAAGAGTTGATAATATATATCGGGGCTTCTAAGAGAAGTGCAGTACCTTATTTTGAAGGAATGGCGTACGAGCATTTCGGTTAATCTCCACAAATTTGACTGGTCACATAAAGGCTTGTCTTAAAGACTAGACGTTAGCGCTTGTTGCCTGGCATCATAGCGAAATACTCCTCTTTTCAGGCTCGTGAGTGCTTACGGACGACTGCTAGGGCCGCACACGTAAACCTGATAGTTGGAGCATACTTCATAACAATGCATAAAATACCGACAGATCTCTTCGCAAGCCGCCCTAACTGCGCTACACCAGTGACTTCATTTTCTTTATCCGCGCCGAAGCACTCAACTCAATAATTATTGTTCGACTCGCGACAGCGGCCTCGCAGTAACAAGAGCAATTAATATCAGTTAGACATGCAAGCTAACTATGCGTGCGCTGTAACATTTTGAAAGTTGTAAACTTCGAGAAAATCGGAAAATACAACAACAATACCAGTAACATAGCCCATGGGAAGTCAAAGTACTGGCTAAGAGAACCGCAAACAATTTTATGTGAAAGTAAACACAAGATATCCCCCGCGAAGAAGCTGAGCAGTAGGAAGATGCAGACGCTAACCTAATACGGCCGCTAGCATGGCGCGTTCCCTTGTGCAAACCATCCTGTACTCCGCGAAATGCTGCATCACAGCCGTGCCCGAAGAGCAAATTGCGAAATGTGAATGCTCACGCTGGACTATCTTTTAGAGTGGAGCTCTTTGGCGCCCGTGCCTGGGTTTCATGGCGTCGGCGTTGTCCCTCGTAACCACCCCCGCTGTCACCACCACCTTCTTGATTCCTTCGCTTACTGTGCAATTCAGGTGTCCATAGAAACAAGTGCGACTCATACTGCGCCACTCTATTCATGAGAACCAATTATGAAAGCCACGCTCAGAGCTCAAGTGCACTTTAATGTTGTGGCTGTAGGAAGACGGAAAATAAAATGCACGGGCCTGCTACTCACTATTGCTGAACCACCTCCACTGCCTCGTGCGGAAGGAAGAGAGAAAGTAGATAAGAAAATTTAGCAGGGGCTTAGCTTTAGTTAAGCCCGGTAAATTGCGAAGGCAATGGCAGGTGGTAAACGCGAGCATATACCCCCGGCTCTGCCACCTACCTCTCTATTGTGACGTCAAAGCGAGCGCAGCGCCTCCAATTGAAGGAATGCAATGCGTCGTGTCTTCACGCGTGGCTACCGGCCGCCGCTACGCGATGACTTTAGGTAGCCTGTCTCTCGCTCCTGGTATGACGTCACAGGTCAAACTCGCAGCGCCTCTAGCAGCAGGAGCGCGGCGCGCCATGGCTACCGGCCTCCGCTACTCGACGACTCGACTTGGTAGCCCGTCTCTCACCCCGATATGACGTCAGAGGTCATTCTAAAGAGTAAACGTGGCTACCGGCCACCGCTATGCGAAAGGCCGTTCATGGGCGCAGTACTGCTTTCGCAATAAATTGAAGAGGAAGAGAAAGACGCGCGCCCCAACAACCTTCGTCCACCGCCTAAGTGGTGGCGGGTGCAATGACGGCCTACAACAGATCAAAAATTCGGTGGCAGGCTAGCCCCCGCCGCAAGCGGCGCCGACCTACCAGTCCGAGCCCCGTGTGGTCAGGAACAGCCACCCTTCACTGCCTCCCTCCAGTAATAGTTGGCAAATTTTTTAACATCGTAGTTATCGAATAGAGCGAGAAAGGTGGAGGCCTCACCCTCTCTCAGCGCATACCCTGGCAATCCGATCGCGACAAGGTACACATGCGATAACAGCGCAGTGATAGTAGAGAGCAGCTGCCATGGTAGAAAGGGTAAACGGTAGCGTAACGCCCATAGAAGCCTGCGTGTCGACTCTAAGCGAAGCTATAGATTCTTGGCGCCCCCTGCCAAATGAGCGGCAAAGCAAACACGGGTCATTGTGACGCCACAAAGCTGTTGACGTCATAGTGACCTGCCAATAGCGAGGAAATTGATTTTAATTTAGCCTTGAAAGAAACACAAGGTCAACAATGACGGAGGCAGAACGATGCTCGAATAAAGCGGAAATATGAAAACCGTAACTGTTCAGCCATGATTTCTTGACATGGATTTCTACTGTCAAGTTTTACGTAAACTGAAATGTTACGATCTTTTGTCGAGTTTCATGTAAACGCAGCCTGGGGCTTATTTCTTCGAGCAGGTTTCTGAACATAAAGGGCCTTCAAGTGAATTCGGCAAGCACATGGATAAGAATCACATCGATTGACGGATTTCACTAAGGGCACAAATGACTGAAGCTGTGCTGCATTGAAAGCCAAGCTTTATTAATTCACGATTACTTACATAGACGTATCACGACAATGCAAATCTTGAACTGCAGGAAAGCGACCACCGTTCATTTGTCTGTCATTGTCTTCACGAAATATTCTTAATAAGAAAATGAAATATTGTAGGTCTCCAAACGAAACGGGGTGAGGTTGTAAAATGACGCGAGATTTTGCGAACAAACAAATCACATATCAGTGTGTCAACGCGAAAGGAATATGAACAGAATAACTGTAAAGCTAGCGTTAGAACACCCAGCTGCAAGGCTTCAGGTAGCAAATTCAAATGTGGATTGTTACTATTTCGAAGTTAGTGACTGAGAAGTGAAAATAACTGCGATACAGCTTCGCTCTCTACAAACAAAATTTCGCATTCTTTGCGATTTCATTATTTTACACGTGTTTCAGTTCTCGCTGAAAGAACTCGATGTTAGGCTACAAATTTACTACTTAAGCATTCATACACACGAGAAAGAGCTCACTGACAACAGGAGCATCCCTATGATACCAGCTAAAGCACATTCAGAAAATGTTGGTACGGGAATGCTGCCCAGCAAAGTGCCCAGCAAAGGGAGCCCAACGGAAGGCTTTGCGCTATGCGACACGTGTCTTGGAGGCAATAAAATCTCACCGGCACTGTTAACTTAACATAGATGCAGAGAGACGCCGTTCGTGCAGGCGTGCATCCGTACAACAAGCCGCCACTTTTGCGACGCGCCTGGGAGGGTAAGCAGGCCAAATCACCGAGTTTAGACGCAGCATTGTCCCATCGTCCGAAAATGCGCACATGCAGAGGCAATTAGTTTCTCAACGAGCAGGGAAAGTCTTCGCCTTCCTGTAAAGCTCTACCGCAACCAGCAGTACGAAATACTGACTGCTTGACACAGATAACCCACTTTGCACACAGTTCCCAATGTTTAAATTTGAACCAGGGCCGATGACGCACCCAGCCTGCGGGTGATGAAAAAGCTTCGATCTGAGGTATATATGTGGTTTGGGCAACTACGCAGCGGATACTAAATGGCCGAGAGAGGTCGGTAACACAAGCTAAAGTATTAATATAAATATGACACTTTTTTTACGCTAGAAACGAAAACAGCATTGCTTTCTGCGAGTGAATGTTATAATTATTTTTCTATTTCTTTATATATATATATATATATATAAATATAGCATTTAAAGGAGCGAACAGTGCAAGTCAAATGTTCGTTTTTTTTCTTGTTCATACTGTTGACATTTACAGGAATTTTGTCTTATGGTGATTATCGGAATAAAGCGAATTAGATGCAAAGCGGAAGGAGAAACAACGCGCCGATGGTGGGTAT
>JAJIZL010021390.1:836613-851874 GCA_023969395.1 Amblyomma maculatum
CTTATGTTTTGTGCTTTGATATTTTGCCACATAGTTCGCAGGAGCCCTTTCCTTCGCTCATGATCGTTATCGGGTTGATGCCGCTGGCAATAGCCAGCTGCACGCGTTTTCTTCCAAGTAGCGCGACCTCTTGCATTGACCTTGCAGCAACTCCATGGCTCCTCATTCTTCATCATAGAGGTCCTCACAACTGTTTACTGACCACGACCTAAACTTCCTTTCAGCAGTTGTGAACGACATTCTTTGCCCGGCTAAAGTAAATATAAGTTGATGAGCGCTAATCATGAACAAACTAATGCCTTCTCTGAGTGGCTTAATTGCATTCTTACTGGTATGCTCGTCATGTACGTCTCTGATCAGCATGACTCGGATGTCGCCCGCCTCTGCGTTACACTTGCATATAATTCATCCCTTCACGACACTGCCGGCTACTCTCCGTATTACCTTTTCTACGGCCGTCATCCAGGACTGCCGCTTGACACATTGTTCGAACATCTGGTCTCTCACATTTTTATATGCACCCGTGAAGTCATTCCCTGAGGCGACCATGCTCTCCAGGGCACCCGTTCCCGCTTTTAAGGCTTCCAAGCTTCTCACCAAGGCCACTACAGAAGCCGCCACCTCGACTGCTCCTTCTTACCTGGGTCCCTTGTGTTGCTTTGGGTGCTTTCTCGACGTATTTGGCGCGCTAAAGCTTCTCACCCGTTAAGTTGGCCCGTATCGTGCGCTGCGCTACGTGGCAGCGCTCATCTACGAGATTGAACCTGCCTTTCCGGAGTACACTTCCCGTACCTACACGCCGACACTGCTCACGGATGGCGCCTTGCACCCTACAATCTACCTTGTTCCGACACTCGCTAAGAAGCACCGCGCGGTCCTTCTGCGCTCGGGGTCCATGCTATGGGTCGATCAGGGGTATTGTAGCCCACTGAGCGCAAAAGATGAGTGCCTGTAGATGTTGTGCGGAGTAGACGTTGTTTGCTGGAGAGGTGCGCCTCTATGATCTCTTCAACTTTGTTATGAATGTCTAATTGAAGGAGCCGAATTGTACTGGTATGATGAGGTAAATGGAGGGCAGCTTTAACGGCTGAGCGGTGTAGGACGTTAGGTTATTGAGTTGGGTTTTGGTGATGGGATGGTAGGGGAGGTGGTAAGCTAGTCGACTAACGATAAGGGCGTCTACGATTCTTAAAGTGTCTTTTTCCTTGAGGCCATGATTGCGGCTTGAAATGCGACGAATGAGGTGTGTTATCTGGTTGATTTGGCGCTGCAGGAGGTGTATGGTGTAGGTGGCTCTAGTGTCCTGTTGAATGTGGAGACCCAGCAGTCGGAGCCGTGGTACTTTGGGAATCGGATTGTTGTCGAGGAGTACGGTGATGGTTGGGGCACGTGGGGAAGGCTTCATGACTAGGAGCTCAGATTTCTGCGGTGCACACACAAGACCTATAGCCTCTGTATATGTGTGGATGGCATCTGTAGCGAATTGCAAAGTTTGTTCAACTTGGCCAGGGCAACTCTTAGTAGTCCTTAGTGTGATGTCGTCTGCGTATATTGCGTGCTGAATGTCAGGTATAATTTCGAGTATCCGGGCTAAGGGAGTTAGGGCGATGTTAAAGAGTATGGGTGAGAGGACTGAGCCCTGCGGTGTGCCTCGGTTGGATAAATAGATGGTCGGGGAGGTGTGGGACCGGAGTGTGATATGAGCCGTGCGTTTGGTTAGGAATGCCTCAACGTAGCGCCAGATGCGTAGCCCGTAGTTAGTTGGGGCAAGGGTAGACAGAATGTGGTCATGGCTCACGTTGTCAAATGCTTTTTGAATATCAAGTGCACGTATGGCCCGTGTGGCCTGTCTATGGAGGGTATTGTTAAGGATGGTCTCTTTCAGGTGCAGTAGAATGTCGTGGGTGCAGAGATGTGGGCGGAAGCCGAATTGAGAGTGAGCAAAAAAACAGTAGATTCGAGTTCAGGTTGAAGCCGTCTAAGGATTACGTGTTTATAGAGTTTGCCAAAACAACTTGTGAGAGAAATGGGGCGTAGGTTGTCTAAGGAAAGGGGTTTTCCGGGCTTAGGAATGAAGTTGATTGCAGCGTGTTTCTAAAAGGCTGGTAAAGTACCCTCCCTCCAATGTTGGTTGTAGTAAGCTGTGAGTTGAGAAAGATGTATCATCAAGGTTTCGAAGGAGTTTGTATGTAATTTGGTCGGGCCCGGGTGCGGTGCTACGAGTTATGTGGGCGAGGGTGGACCGTACCTCCGCGGTGGTTACGTCTTCATCTAGCCTTGGGTTAGGTGGGGGAGGGGATGGGGGCGTGGAAGAAGGTGGGAGGGGGGCGAAATGTATCGCTGTGTCAGGTATTGAAGGATGTCTGTGCCTTGTTGTGCTGTAGAGTGAATGAGGCGGTGCGTGTTGATGGCTGTCTGTTGTTTGGTGGCTGTGGGGTCAAGCAGGGTTCGGAGAATATTCCAAGTTTTTCGCGTGCCTAAAGTACTCTGATGGCTATTGCAGAGGTTTCGCCAGTTAGAGTTTGCCAGATTGGCTGCATACTCTATGGCCTCAGTGGTAATATGTGCGATTCGGAGGCGGAGTTTTCTGTTGTGTCATCTTTTCCATCTCCTAATGAGGCTTCGCCTTGCCTCCCAGAGATGCAGAAGATGAGGATCGATTTGAGGTGCTTGCGATGTGATTTTGATGCCTTTAGTGGTGCGTTTGAGTGCAGACTGGAGCTTATCTGCCCAGGCGTCCAGTGGGAGATTGCTGTCCTCGGAAGTGACTACTGCTAATTGCTCACGAAATTCTTTCCAATTAGTGAGATGCTGGCTCTTGGATGTGAATTGTTTTGCATCATATTGCACTTGAGTTTGGATAATATAATGGTCGCTGCCCAGTGTGTCTGGTAGTATGTTGTAGGAAATGGGAGAGCGAATGTTGGTCAGTGTAATGTCTGGGGTGGTGTCTCTGGTGGTGCTAGTGCCGGTTCGGGTAGGGGCGTTGGGGTCCGCGATGTGGGTGAGAGAGAGTTGCATAAATGCGTTGTACAGACGTGTGCCCTTGGGAGTGTTTTTAAGGTATCCTCCGGCTGTGTGTCCAGCGTTGAAATCACCTACTATCAGTGTATGTGAACCAGATATGCGTTTGATATCGGCCAGAAATGTGAGGAAGCCGTGTCCTTTGGCTCGGGGTGGGTCGTAAACATTCGTTATGAAAAGGCTGGGGGCATCTGGTGTAGGCGGCAGTATTTCAGTGAGCGTATGCTCAATTACTTGATTGCTGAGTGTATGGTCTATGGCCGTAAGAGTGTTTTTGACGAGAATCGCAGTGCGTGCAGATAAGGAGGTGTTATTGTATCGTGGTTCTGAATGTAGAGTTGTAGGGATGCCCTTTTCCGTCTGAAGCTACGGCAGTTCCATTGCCGAACTGTGATGCCGGAGGCTGCAGACCGACGCGTCTTCTTATTGTGTGCCATTTTCGCTGTGCATGTGTTCCGTGTATGACCCATACTTAGTTCGCGCGCGGATCTTGTCCGAGAGTTCATTGAAAATAGAGCATGACACGTGTCCCGCATGATGATTTAATGGACGACCGGCGGCAGCACAAAGGGCACACTTAACGTTGGGATCCCGGATGAAAGCTGCCAAGGCATGCGGCCCCGCACAACGGGTGCAACGCGCCTTCGAAGTGTCGTTCCTCAGCTTACACGTCTTCAAAGCATGCCCATACTGTGCACAAAATGTGCACCGAGGTACATGCAGGTTCTCGCACACCTCGACGGAAGTCCACCCTATGATTACTCGACGTGCCTTGCGGAGACGGGAAAAAGCGGGGGGGGGGGGGGTTCTGTTTCAATGACGTGAACGAACTGTGCGCAGCGTTGTAGAAAAGATAGCCTGACCTTGCAAGAAGAGGGGTCCAGATGAAGAGTCGAGTTGCGATGGTTGAGCGCAGAGATAAGCTCCTCCGGCCTGATATCGGGGTCAACCCCAGTCAGTCGAACGTGCGGGTTCCGCTGCTTGGAGATTCGGACGTTGACGGACATCCGCGTAGCCTCGATCCGCGAGGTGGCAGACTTGAGGCGATGGAGGTCCTCAGAATCCCTGGAGGTAACCGTCAGGGCGCGACGGGAGGCCCGCAGAGTAACAGCCCCGATTCCCTCGACTTCGGGATCAATGTTTGCCTTGAGGAGAGCCACCACTTCGTTGCCGACGTGGTCCGAAGATGCAGCAGAAGTTAAGACCATCTGGTGCGGCTGGGGATTAGTGCAGGAATCTCCGGAAGCAGGATACTCGCACGAGTCAGAGGTCGCAGTAGGGGCTGCAATGGCTGCGCCTGCCTGTAGAGCAGATATTGAAGAGCCACTCATTGCAGCAGCATATGTCCTAGGGACCTGGGGGTGTTGTCTCCCGCCGGAAAGCTGCACCGCAGCCGTGGTGTCCTTGGTAGTCACCCCAGCAAGCCGCGTTCGGAGGACACTCAGTTTATGATCTCGCGCAGCCAAAGAGGTGCGAAGTGTTTGGGAATGGTTCAATTCGGCGACAGCACACGCGAAGAAGTGCGCAGTGTGGCGGTACAGGGCACAAACAGAGGCAAGAGGACTGCCCTGGTTGAGGGACAAATCTTGCTATCCCTGTCCAGAATAGCCGCAACGATCTGCTCATGGACCCTCATGGCGTCAGCCTCCGTCCCAAGTTCAAGCTGTTGTACTTCGTCAACTCCGAGTCCACAGTTGACCGCGGCGGAAGGTCCAGGGTTCCCGGCAACTTAGAAATGTCGCGCTCCAAATGGAGACTGGCAGATGGGGAGGCAGGGTCGGACTCCGGAAGCTCACCAGGAGGTGCAACGTTGGGGTTGTAGAAGGTCAGGTCCATGACGACGTTAGAAGCCACCCGACAGGAGGACGCGTAGCACGGAGGCGTTGGCCCGCCTGGAGCAGCCTGGTCGGTCATGGCCTTAAGCAGCCGTGAGGCCCAACCCGCCAGCCGCCAGATAGCAGAAGGGAGAAAATTGATTCAAAGGCACTGACCAAAGGCCACTCAGGGTGTCGCTCAGGTCTTACCGGTCCCCACCTAGTAACATTGATGCCAAGAGGCCCGGCAGTTCATATAAAATTCAAGCACCACGAAAAGCGAAAAGAACGGCCTTCCACCCAGACGTCTTCGTCACTGTATGTGTTATTGAAAGTAATTATTAGTCACTATAGCCTCCAGCTATCGCTTTTAAATTTCTAACAATAACTATCATTATCAGTCAACTTTTCATCTTTTTTCTGACCTTAATCTGTCTTCACACGGCGAAAATTTTCTGAAGACGCATCCAGCGATCACGTCCGGCGGTCACTTTGTGCCACACATGAGCCCAGAGATGTTGTCGCCTTAAAAGCATTCTGTCTACAAGAGGAAGTATTTGCTTCCCACCACAAAAAAGAGAAGTGAAAAATAACTTTGGGTTCTCTTATTCTTGCTATAATTCTGGAAGTTTGCTGCTCATGCTATATCAATATACTTTTTTCTGTCTACTTTCGACAAACGTATTATGTATTATCTTGTACATGAAAATACATAACAAATTTAGGTCTTTGCGCCTGCTATTGCAGGGAGTGGTGATAATGAAGTGCTTAGCCCAGTAGAGCCTGTCTGACATCTTATTGACAAGTAGAGAGAAATGCTATTGCGGTTTCAAGATAGTGGTGGCGTATACAGCTGGCATAACTGTCTTGTGTACAAACCATTCAGTTCAAGTGCAGCAAGATACTCGGCAGAATGACATCAAACTCCCTCACAAATACCTTGCAACCACTGGCCTCTAAGTAACCCTTCTCCAAAACCTGCTATGTCCCAGGGGGCAATACGCCTGGTCGCCTTATTTTTGTAGGCATTCTATTCGCAATCACTTTTGAAAACACATCACTCCATGATGGGGCAAATACAATGCTTTGGGCCTGCACGCCAATCTCACGAAATGCACGGCTTGACTGTCGCATATGCGCAACAGTGGCATAGCTGTGCACACAGCGTTATCCAGAGAACGGGAAATACTTCTCTAGGTTTTCGCTCAAATACCGTCCCTCGAATTCACCGTGTTGCATTTCGACCTCGGCTCCGTAACGAATTCATTCTCATTACACAACAAAAGGACAATAGATCTCACTTGAACCCCTCAATCAAACGCCATCCACGTCATGAATGTTCTGCCTCGAGCAACAACTCTTCAACTTGTCCCGGAGACTGCTCGTATAAACACGTTGGCAGAATTAATTACCTAGCAGCAAACCAACAGAGTACGAATAGCTTCCCTTCGTTTGAGTTCGATAGCAAGCTGCTTCCGTGAAACTACTGTAACATTACTTTTAAACAATTTGCGGAAGAGAGTCAGGTTTCTCACGACCGTTACCACCAGCTCCTTGTACATCTGATGGCTTCATTCTTCACACAGATACAGTCCAAGCGCTATCATGTGATACACCTGCTGTGATGAGCCCAACGCACCATCATATGCACTGTTATCAGAATTATGGTACTGACCTTTTATCTTTTCTCGGCTTCAACCTGCAAGCGATTTTCAATATAGCAGCTCTACGTGCCGACCAGACTTATTCTCAGTGCACCTAATGTCTCATTCCCAAGAACCACTCAAGCATTTAAAGACAGCCTGTGGTAGCCTTTTGGTTCCCCAATTCATAGGTTTTTCAGGTAAATTACTCCCTTCTATCTCTCTATCTTTCAATCTCTTCTATCTTTCTCCTTTAAACTCCTCATTCCCCTTCCTCAGTGCAGGGTAGCAAACCGGAAGCTTTCCTGGTTAACCGTTCTGCCTTCTCTCTGCCTTCTCTCTCTTTCTCTCTCTCTCTCTACTCCCTGTATTTAGACTCAATCACTCAGCCCAAGCTAGTACATGTGCCATTGACATTGCAGATTTTTAGCTTTGTACTACGTGCAAAAGGGGTGAAATTCTCTCATTGCATCTTTACTCCCATCCACTCTGAGGTATTTGGAGTCTTCCGCTTCCCTAAGTTAGCGTACTGTGGCTCTCATTACCTCATGTAATCAGTCTCTTCATTTCCATCTGCCACGAACGGAGGAGATCTCTGTTAGGCGGCTACGGTTCGAAGTGGCCCTACAATTGCAGTTCTGTAGCTGAAGAGAATTGAGGAGATTTCAGCGCCGGACAAACGTCTTCACGGCGAACCGTTTTCTTGAGAAGCCATTTAGTGTCAAAAGTTATATTAGCGAAAGTAAACAATAAAAGCCACATCACATTTCTATATTTTGCACTGTGAATTTCGTGCTTGGTAGTATAAATAAGCATTGGTTTACGTACTTGACAATTATTGTTATGATGATATGGCGTCGACTTGACCATGCGAATTGAAAATATTAAAAACGTAGATGTTAAAGAATTTATATCGTGTACCCACCGAAATATGTGCACTCAAGACTCCTATTATAGGCAGACAATCGCTGCCTATAGAGTAGAGTAATATCTAAAGAGACCGTTAAAAGGAAACTTTAAAGTCTACAACCACTTGTGAAACAGTTATGCATGCCTGCAATTTGCAGACAGAATACCATAATAACATAAGTTAATAATCAAATGGGCCAGAATTATTCTTTCAATATGATTATTCGCAATCTTCTCTGCAGAAATGGAAACTTATATGGGAAAGCACGAAAGAAATTGACCAATAAGGATCACTGTCATTCTTGTTAAAGTAATTGTTGGTAAAGGTATATCGTCTTGGAAGGAATGAAAAATAAATGCTGAAAACTGGCTTCCTGGAATAAGGTGTCCAATCAGCAGGAGGAGGCATGCCGACATTTGCCCGAACATAACAATGAGCTGTGAATAATAAACGTAAAGGCAGGTACTTCAGTTATTTAGACAGACATGCTCGAGTATATTATAATTATAAGGCCATGTGGCCTTATAAGTAAGTAAATTATAATAAGTAAGTAAGTAAATTATAATACAAGTAAGTAAATTATAAGGCCATGCGGCCTTATAATTTTGCTTTTTGTTAGTAGGTAATTGCAAGAGGGCTTTAGAACCTTATCCGCTAAGCAGTTCGAGCGTCGCAAGATATGTGTGACGGTGCTCAGGATTAAAAAAGGTTCATTTGGCCGATAACGAAAAGTATTCCGACTGAACATTGTCCGTGAACTCCCGTCCTGTCGTAATTTCTAAGCTCATTGTCTTTTTTCTGCGACTTAAGATTATTGACGAACACGCCTTATTTTGCAGCTTCTGCGATACCTTTCTTATGACCAACACCTCTCCCAGAAAAATTACATTCATGTATGGCGTCATTTCTGCACTGCCTCTTTCAACACTACCTGTCCTCATCCCTTAGGCGCCAATTTAAGCGTGTAAAGTATTGCAAGGTTTTTTTTTTTTTACTTAACACCTCACATATTTTTCTTTGCTAGAAAACGTCATACAAGTGAACGTGAAGAAATGTGTTGAATAATGCACACATTGCGAACAGTTGTTGCACACAAAAGCATAAGCTATGAACTAATCCGTGCAATGGCACACGACAATACTTCTCTCATCGCACAACAATAGCGACACTATTCAAAAACATAAAATACAAGGCACTAATCTTCCCCAGGCTGATCTCGTAGCCTTCGTTGGAACCGCTCCTATAGTTGTTTAACAGTGGAAACATTTTACGCAGGGCTTCTAAGCTGTTGCTGACAGATGTTTCATATTGGTTGCGGCATTGCGCCATGCACAAACGTACCCAAGAGTGCTTTACTTTGAAGTGACTTCACCTTCTACATTAAGCTCTTCAGAGCAGTACTAGATGGTAAGAACGTAAAGTATTTATTGTTAGAACACGCCACATCGTTTTGATATTGAGCTGAAAACAATGAAGTCATGACAATATACTGTATTCGAGGTCTTAATATTATTGTTAAATGTTAACTCGCGATGATGTCAGCGAGTCATATCGAATATAACTAAATATCCAGTTTTATCCCGCTCTGAGTAATAATAATAAAGCAGCTTAATAATGAGAATAAATTTACGTCTTTCTTCTAGTTTCTAACAAAGGAAGAAGGATTTTGTACTCGGTAACGCCACGTACGGCCTTGCAAATCTTTTCACTTATGGACGGGCCAGGAATACGATGACATTGCTTTTGGTAGGATTTATAATTAAAACGGTGGAGTACTTTAAAACGGGTATTCAAAATTCCTCATGAGAAAACCAGTCAAAAATTAAGGAATCAAAGCTCAAGGCAAGGAGGCTAGACTATTACAAAGGTATTTTATAAAAAGCAACTGAGGCTGAGGTTACGCAGCACAGCCGACGACTACTAATTCAGGTACAAGTATAGATTAAAGCGCTGTACTGAAAATCGAGTACTATCAACAAAATGTTGATTTTATCAGGTCATAATATAATAAAAAAAAAGGATTTAAATTTATCATTATAAGTGCCAGTGAATGACAGGGAAGACAGAACGAAGAAGGTGGGCAAAATGCGCTGATATTAAAACTCATATTCCTTAGGTGAAACTACTACTTATATATGAAGTTTGAAACACGAACTCTGAAACTTACATGGTTCATGGTTCAAAAATATACCATCTCTGAGCATTTATTATGTGGCATTTTTTTACAAGCTGGTAAACGAAGTTGCTATATTCTGCGTGTGTGTTTAAGAATCACTCTATAACTATTAGTTTCCCCATTAAATATCTCTATGGAGTTCAACGCTTGTAGTTAAAGAAGGCATTGTTCAGTATTTCTTGTCTACGGCTTTGTTATTCTCAGAACGCCAAATAGTCCCTTCATTACCCTACGGGAATCGCTATTAGAGGTGGATTTTGCAATCATAGCGGGCTGATTTAAGCACACATTTAACTAGTGTACATAAGGGGAGGTTACACATCCGTTTAACTTCTAGGGGGTGACGAAGGGGGCATTTTGGCAACACTAGTTTGAGTTCGAACATGCATTTCGTTACTAAAAAACTGTAGATTCAAAATAATACCCCCTAACAAATGTGTAGTTTTCTACAACAAAATATATGCAGAGAGAAACACAGTAAATAGTGTTTACTGTCCTTAGAAAAATAACGCATATAGGACTTAACTTATATGAGCCAAAAAGAAATATATTACGAAGTAAACAATGTCATATCAGAAAATAATTGACACCACACATCACATACCTATCCATTGTGCGCTATTGCGCCGATACCTGACAATATCTGGGCGTAAATTAAACAAGTTTTGTTGACAAAAGGCACCTTAACGCCATTTAATAGGCATATCTGGAGTCCTCCATGCAGTGCATGGCCAGATTTCGCCATACTCTGGCGTGGGGAACCAGGCCGCACACCGTCAGAATTTCATCAAACGGAGTGTCCTTGCCTTGCGGACAAAACGTGGCGAACAGCAATTGCAGCGCCAAGTGCGCCTGCACGTTTAACACACAGAAGGTCATATTCTTTATTTTAGCGCGCGTACATTATCGCGCAGCCGGAGGAGCTCGCCGGGGCTGTACAGAATGGCTTTCGAGATATCCATACCACACCATTATCACCGCGCGTCATATGTGCGAAAATCCGTAGTGCAACTCTATTTTCGATGCCACATACAACTAACGCCCATTAGGATGATCACTTGGGCCTCCCGAAGAGACAAGCACTCGCCTACGATGGAACAGTTTTCTGTTCACGCGGTTCCTTGGATCGACTGCTGGTGTTGATAGTCGTAGATCACGAGCCCCTTCTCATGTAATATGGAACTTCAGTACCACATTGAAAAGACAGAGGTGGAGAGCGAACTGCAACAATGATTGCGCAAGACAATCATGAAAACGTAGCATGCTTTTTTGAAACATTCCTCCTGATAACAAGGTGTAAATACTTGAAGTTTAAAAATATCAATTTTGTGCTTATTGAAGAGGGTATGCTGTCTATTCAAAAAAGCTGGCGATGTTTTCCTTCGAATAACCGGGGGTATGACTTGTAGCTAGATTGTGTGTGGGGTAGCCTTCCTTATGCTGGCAATATTGAAAACGCCTGGTATAAACAGTGCAGAACTTGATATTTTAGAGCGTGAAGATAACTGCTTTTGGGCTGCTTTACAGAAATTTTAGTACATTCCCTCTATGAGTTTAAGACCAAGGCCTAACCGACGCTTCAAAGTATTGTTCATTGTAAAGTTTGTGAGCTTCAAAATTGTTTTTTTCGGCAAGATCCCGTCCATTTGAAATGAAACCAGCAGATAAAAGTTTTCCGACTTTACGAAAAAATCGACGACCTCAATTTACAGAACCTGTTTGACGTCACTGCGTTCATGTCTGTTTCAAACTATTATGCTAGCCTTGAAAAACAAGAATTCAAGTAAAAATTCTAAAAAAAAAATCTTTTTCCTGCAATCTTACATTTTAAAATTTCGCCTCAAAATTGTATTCGTGACTCAGAATATTTTAGATACTTATTGAACTCGACGTATCAATAATATTATATAAAATCCACGAGTGTGCGTCATCACGTCGTTTTATTGTGTATTATCTCCATTGTGTTCTCACTTATGAACTGCGTCATTTGTTTCCAGATCAAGTAAGTTTTTTTTCTAGCAGTTCGTGTACCCCAACATATCTAATCCGGGAGCTTAATGTCTAGTACAATTGTTTAACGCTTTTGCTGGCGCTATGATTCGTTTAGCTGTTTCGTGAGGTCGCACTGACATGGCCTCGAGCAAGTAAATCGATCCAAGCCCAGTAAGGCGGCTCCAAAACTTAAGTCACTTGGACGGGTCTTTGAACTTCGCTAGCCTGCAGAGATGGTGATGGAGACTGATTCACCACTGGTCGACATGTATGGGGTTTCGCCCAAAAAACAATGGAACCGATTCGAACCGGTCCAGAGAGCCTCGGTCGCTCAGGCTCAGAGCAGTCTACCTCTGAGGAGCCGCGGCGGGTAGTTTCGGTTGTTATAACACTAAATTGTGTTCAACCTGCGAGTTTCAATGCGACTGGTTCCAGATTAAGCCAGCCTCCTTTACTAAGTGCACCATTGTGCCCTATATGATTGCCGAAGCCACGCTAATTGTCCTGCATTTGACGCGGTAGTTTCCTGACTACACCGCAGGCACAGCCTTCAGGACACTTAGAACCAAGGCTCTAGCTTCACCGGGAGTGACGTCAGCGCGTGAAGTGCACGCTGCTGTTGCTTAGAAAATTCTTCCGTGTTCTTGCGGCAGCTGAAGAGAGGTGATGATACTGCTTCATCTTTTATGTTGGCCAGTTCTTGTATCCATCTAGCACTATCCACAACTTGCATTTAATTACCAATTAGCACCTACAGTGCTATTTTGACCTTAGCAGGAGCGCAGTGCGCTGTTACTGCTTTTTCACAGTAGGCTAACGGCCGCCCTTGACGGGTACATGTTGTCGCGTTTGTCTTGTGGATGCGATAAAGCAAGAGCGCGCAGAACAGCCCTTCTAGTTTTTCATATCGAGTCAAACTGACTAAGCGCGAGAATCCTCTGGCCGCTTTTAGATTTGACCTAAAAGATGCTGATAAAAGATACAAAGAAAGAGCGAATGCGGGTTATGGTATTTTCAACGACATACGACAAACAAATACGCAGGTTGGAGATGTTAAGCTTCTTTTCAATTACAACATTCTTAGACATCGCGCATAAGTTTCCCTCTTGTTATATACAGCCTCCCTGCTTTGTCTATGCACTCCAAATATTATGCATCCTAAAGCGGCAGGGAAAAGGTCTGCAGTTTTTTCATATGGTCCTTTCAATAAACCACAATGGCGAGTCTGCGCTTTTTGTTTAAGTTTTTTGTTCCGAGTCGTTCTCGCGTCGCTGGAGATGAAATAATCTCCCCATTTATTTAGTAGCTCTATTCTATACATTTTGCTTATTCTGAGCAGAACACAGAAGCCAGTATCAGTTGCTCCTTTTTGCTGGACAAAATATCTTGTGGGAAAATGAAAACAGATTTCAAGGAAGGCAGAATTTCGCAATAATTTATTATTAAGAAGCCATCAAAGGTCCACACATGTCCCATAGGAAGAGATCGTGGAATGAAAGTTTTAGTTGCTTCGCCAATATGATTTAAGTCAGAACTTCCTCTGAAAGTTCCAGGGTCGTATTTAGTGGCGAACAAAACAAGTGCTCTCTGTGTGCTGTTTTAGGAACATATAGTGTGATATCCGAAACTAGATTATAAGAAAAGAATCGCATGTAAACTCCATACAGCCTGCTTTCTACGAGGCAGCGAACCGTAATACAAATTCACGACGCCATTGCATGCTTGAAAAGATTGCCATTCGTATTCAATGGCTTATCCAAGTGTTGGAGCTTGAGGCCAAATGTCTGGCAGCCTGGATTTCTTTGTTCCCCAAACACTGATTAATATATGTTTAAATCGGGGCTATTGATGACCTTATGCAGCTGAAGGAAGAATGTTCACCTACGTTCTGTGTAGCCCTTGTATTCAGGATCGTGGCGCGGTCGTGCTGAAAACAAAAGAATCGTTTTGGGAAAGGCCTATGCTTCACACAAAGTATAAGCACTTGTTCCAAGACAACAAATTCGGTCCTGAAGCTTAGGCCACCCAATTCGATAGCGGCTGAGCAAAGGCCGACAGGGGCTAAACGTTCGCCCTCGACGCCGCAAAATGTGGTCGCTTGGTTCCCCGCAAGCATACTTTTATGACCGAGACGATTTCTAAATGAAAGTTTCATCATAGACACAGTGGCACCAGTGTCCACCAAAGCAATTGTACTAGCATTGTTCACAGGAAACCACGCGTTGTTCTTCAAAATGAAAATAGGAAGAGGTTTGGGCGAAGCTGACCGGCCAGTGACCTTACCTCCATCGGCCGAATAGAAGCAGGCGACTGCGATGACGCGTCATCTTGAAATCGAGATGGGCGTCGTGCGGCAGCACGGGCAGGTCGACAACGCTGGCAATAGCGGGAGATGTGGTCGCTGCGGCCGTAACTGTAACAGACCGGCACCTGTCTGTTGCATAAAAAATGGAGACGACTCCCCGTCGAACGAGATAATTCGATGGGAGTGTGCCGAGGCTGTTCAGGCGGACATTCTTAAGAATACTGATCCGGGTGATGTCGCAGTTCATAAAATTCGCAAACGGGCCGATCTTGTCCGCCTTGGCCACTGCGCCGCTATTTGTTGGCAAGTTGAGCCCAGTAAATAGGCTGTTCTATATGTGGCTCAAGCGACCAGCATGCCTGACTCGTCCCATCATGGCGGCACCCTGTAGCTGAGAGATCAGCTCTTCATGCACGATCCGCCGAAGCATTAAGGCGATGACTTTAGAAGCAGGAGGTTCGATGCTGGCGATACTTGTGACGTCAGTTATCCGACCAAATCTGGGGGAACCTAACCTCGACTTCAGTGCCTCAAACGCAAGACAGTGCTGCATCACATCAGCTACAGAGGAAAGGATGTCTTTCGTGATCAGAATGTTGTAAATATCTCCGGTGATTCCTTTCAAGAGGTGGGCAACCTTGTCCTCTTTAGACATATTTCTGTCGACAAGGCGGCAAAGTCTGAGCACTTCTTTGATGTACTTCGTGCATGCGTCACCCGTAACCTAAGCTTTTTGTTCTAGGTTCTGCTCGGCGCTCATTTTTTGGGTAGAAGTGTTGCCGAAGCACTTGGATATTTCATCCACAAACAGGGTCCAAGTGGTAAGGTGTCCTCGTCCTTTCCAAAAAGAGGAGAGTGGTCCCGACGAGGAAGAATACAATATTACGTAGCTGAGCTGTCCAATTTCAACGATTGTACTTGCTGTCTCGTTCGTTAGTAGTGGGTCAGCCAGCCTTCAACTTCGTCGAGAGGTTCACCTCTAAACGTGCGGAGTTTCCGATGGGGTAGCCAAGACCTGAGTTCTTCTGAAGCTTGTGTCTGAGACTATTGAGTTGTCATGATGTTGATTTCAAACTTGAGAGGTGGCAAAGCAGCTGAGCGATGATTGCGATGAACGGCCACCAGATCGAGGACGACTAACCCAGATTGCCTCCACCAAATAATGTCACGAATGATTGCGATGAACGACCACCAGATCCAGGACGACTGACCCAGCTTGCCTGCACCAAATAATGTCACGAATGGGATGGGTTTACTAATAGACGATCAGAGCAGGTTATGGGGGACGGACTCGAAGTTGAACCGCCTGCCAGGCCAACGTCCTTCGAACTTCGTTAACCTCCTCTTCCAGCCGCATAGTCGCTTTCACTTCGTTCACTTCAGTGGCTGCGTAGTGC
>JAJIZL010021390.1:861874-884127 GCA_023969395.1 Amblyomma maculatum
CCCCCCCCCTAACAAAATTTCTGGCTACGCCACTGGTGTCCACCGACGTCTCCTGTTGGTCCCCTCTGTGCTCCTGACTCCACGGGGGTCTTCCTAGAGCAATCCTGGACGCTGAACCGCCAACGACAAGCAGCTCACCCAACCGTGTCTGCCCTGGCTACCAGACAGCTCTGCCTTTTTCTAGGCACTTATCTGTGAACGTTTTTATTTTACGTGCGCTCTGCACGTTTTGTGTGTGTTTTTATTTAGGTGTGCTTTCTTGTTAGCGTTCTAGGTTTAGATTTTAAAAACAGTCTCGTTTTGTTTTTGGTTCATTTGGTTGTGATCTTGTTCGAGCCTACTCGCGATAGCACTCCCTCATTGCATTTGGGGACGCATTATCTAAATATTATCGCGACTGCCGTTCATAACACACCGGTAAAACACTGATGCTTGACGAGCACGCTCATGATAACAGCCCTCGGAGGCCGGATTGAATCGATCAGCAATGTACAGCCACTGGTGTCCTCGCAAAGGAGGTGGCGCACTGTAGTACGAACGAGTATTGGCGCTAGGTTTCCAACTTGCAGACTTTGATGAAAGCCTTTCTATGCCAATCGCCACGTTCAGTGATGGCGTTGCTCGTCCAACTAGATGTCCTGATCTAACCGATTTCAATTCCTGTCTATAATAAACAAATCGCTACCCACCAACAACCGCTGGATATTGATGGAAGTCCTTTTGAACCGAGTCTACAGGTTCGACTTCACTTGAGTTCAGCCGCAATCGATTTAACCTTCGAGGCATCCAGCAGATGATTGACACCAGGTCTTCTCATTAGATTAGACAGACGTCATACCGTGCCTAGCTTTCAGAACATAAGATAATTGACGAACAGGTAAGTGATATGCTGCTACAAAAATCATCCATGAATCATTGAGTCCGTGGGTAGACCCCTTGAGTCTCGTGAAAAAGATTCAGCTTTCTACTCTTATTTTCTTGATTTACGGTCCGGATACTGGCAGATTCCGATGCACCCGAAAGACAAGGAGAAGACTGCTTTCTTGACTCCAGGTGGATAATATGAATTTATTAGTATGCTTTTCAGGGTTTGCACTCTCCGGCTACATTTCAAAGACATATTGATACCACTTGGCATGAATTGAAGTGGCAAGTTAGCATATGTTGCCTTGATGACGTACTGATTTTCGGGAGAACCTTCGCCGAGCGTAGCAGCCGTTTAGCTGTTGCCCTTAACTGCATAGCGAAAGCCGATCTCGTGCTGAACCCATGAATGATCCCAAGCCTGAGAGATCTCAGGACCATCTGAGATTTTGCTGTTACTTTCGACGCTTCGTCCTCAAGTTTGCTGACGTAGCCTACCTGCTCGCATGCTTGTTGCAAAGAATTATATTCCTTTCAAATGGACTCTCGAATGTAATTCAGCATTTCGCCATCTCAAGTTTCTTACCTCGCTGCCCATACTACGCGATTTCAGTTCAGATGCTCGCACCGAACTCCACACTGATGCCATCGGTATCGGCATCCTGCTGTGTTCACAACCCGGCATGGTAGTAATCAACACGCCGCATACGCACATCGCACCCTCAGCAAGTCTGAACACAATTATACCGTTTCGTGCTGTTGTTTTTGGCTTAAAGCGTCTTCGCCCGGATGTCTATGTACGTGCGTTTACACTGATCACTGATCACCGATCATCATTCGTCTTGTTGGCTGGTGTATCTGTCTTAGCACCGCGGTCAGCGGGCTCGCTCGAAATTACACATTCAGGAATTTAACTTTACTCTGTGATACAAAATTTTCAACCAACACGCCGACGCTAACTGCCTCCCCGGCTTGCTGTCGCGGCAACCAAAGGTTGACGACTACCTTGCAGCCGTTCCCTACAATGTCCGGCGTTTGCCGCTTTCCAGAGAAAACAGAGGAAATATCGAGCCTTTATACCATTTTTTCAAAAAGGTCGTGATTGGGTATCTGGGAACCCTTTTGCATTGGCATTGGTTTATTCTTACGAAACAATTACTCCTCCAGTGGGGCGCTCTTTCTATTCGTAGTTCCGGCTAGCGTCTACTTTTCTGTTCTACACGCAATGCGTGATGACGTCACAGCTCGGCACTTGGGGTTTGCCAAGACCCTTACCTGCATAAGAATGTTTTTCGGTCCTAAAATTCGTCGCACGGATTAGAATTTTACCACCTGTGTGCTGTGCCAGCTGTTCAAACTTCCACATAGGCCCGTTTCATCGTTCGTCCAAAGGCAACCGCTAAGTCACTGTATGCATTGATCACCTCACGAGTTACTGTGAAACTGCGCTATCCCTCCCGCCACTGCCGCTGATGTCTCCTTCTTTATTCACACTGCCGTCCTCCATCATGGGCCTCCTCATGTGATTATTAGTGACCGCGCGCATCCAGTTTACGCAAGATGTTATAGAAGAGCTTCTGCGTTTTTGTTCTTGCCACTTCTGTCATTCTCTACTGAAGCATCCCCAGACAAATGGCATCGTGGAACATGCAATCTGGACATTGATAAAACTGCTTGCTATATATGTCGGCTTTCATCATAAGAACTGGGATGGCGTGCTTCTCTTCGCTACATATGCCTTTAACGCCTCGAGGAGTGAACGACTGTTTAGCTTATAGTCTTATTTTCCATCTCTATGCTCGTTCGCCTTAACATTCTCTTGACAGTGGTTACGGCGCTCAACTACTGTTCCCAAAGACGCGGGATCGAATCCCGGCCTCGGCGACAGCTTTTCGATGGAGGCGAAAAGCACGACGCCCGTGTGCTGTCGATGTCAGTGCACGATAAAGAACCTCATGTGGTCGAAATTTCCAGTCCTCCTCTACGGCGTCTATCATAGCCTGAGTTGCTTTGGGACGTTAAACCCCACAAACCAACCAACCATCTTACCGTTCTCTCCCTACACCGGGCTTCCTATTTCAAGCACCAACTGCCGCGCTCAAGAAGCTCGTCGGCGCACCTGGTTACGCACTCTCGCCTCGCAGGACCGCTGTAAGCGGCGCTATAATCATCGGAACCAAGATGTCTGCCACTTTTCAATAGAATTAGTATCGCACTGTACGCCTGTCCGCAAGCGTGATTTGTCCCAGAAGCTGCTGACGGACTACACAGCCCCATTTATTGTTCTCACTTGGATCAATAACTTGAATTACGTGGTTTTTCGCTCTCCTTAAGGCCGCCACTCTCGGAAAATAAAAGTTGTACATGTCGCAAGGATGATGCTCTGCCACTTCAACCTGATGCTTCATCAGCGAAGGAGGAAATGTCAGGCAGCGTGGAGAAGGAAAAAGGAAGTGGTAAGATAAAGGAAGAAGCTCATCATCTTTCCGTTAGCGGGCAACGTTGAAATAAACCTTTACAATATGCTCAATTTGCTTAAAGCCTTCAGACACTTTGAGACACCCGTCAAAATGGCACGAAATTGGTCAACGTCAAAACAAGAGGCCACGCACCCTCTCAAGACTATGGCTTGGAGGTGAGAGTGTACCCAGTTCTGGGAAACGCGGCGGCGTGGGCAACCTGGCCGGTCACGGATTTGACAGCAAAATTGTAAACGATGTCTGCTCCGTCTCAGCACTCTGGGTCCAGGCTGCACTAAGTGACTCTGACCCGAATCCTCATGTCAGCGCTGCCAGACAAGAAAGATGACCTACCCTCGAGTCGAATATATGCATGTCTGGCACATGCGGTCGGCACAGGTTATGCACTCATTGCGGATAACATTAACAATTATTTGTCAATTTATAAACCTATACATCGTGACCATCTGGCAGCTCAGCCAGACGATCAGAAATAATATAACAGCAACTTGGTCGAAGTTACATGAAGTGTGGGCCTCAACTCAAAGCTACAGCGCATGTTGAGAGACCTCCCTCGTTACGACCGCATTAAAAGGATGTATACTCTGGTCATGAAAACAGATACAATGCTTTGGCTACACCGAACAGTGACGAAGCTCAGGACCGATCTGCGCTGCTATCCCTCTGGGAGTTTGCGCGTGAGGCAGGCATTGATGTCCAAGTGTCATCTCCTTATCATCACTCTCCCTCTCTAGTATGTAGCCATCGAAACAGTTCCATTTAAAGGATTGCTCACTCACACAGACAATTTTTAGATTGACATCGCACGTATAAATATTCACTTTCTCGTGGCATGCGTCTCCGTCTTCGTCAAGTTCTATTCGGGCGCAGCCTCCCAAAAGACAAAGCAGAAAAATGAGCATGCCAGCAAAAATTTTAAAGTGTGTAGTTCAATGTGTAAAATAGTTTTGGGAGATTACTCGAAGTTAGATTACTCATTATCATCCACTTGATAACTAACAAGTGGTAGAAGACAAGATAAGGTTAATTCTTAAAAGTCTAAACTCCAGATATAAGTGGCATAGCTTGCGTAGCCACACAGCTGAGCTCTGGAGGATGCCTATAAGTAATAACGCAATAAAAGAGAGAAAAAGGGGATGTCAGTCGCACGGCCGCTTTCTTTGCTCTAGCATGTCAAACGATGCATTTGAAGAACGGTGCCGCGGCAGTGGAGCTAACTACTTTTCATTCGAATCTGCGTGCTTACAGTCGGAAAGTAGGTACAGAAAGCAAGGCCTGCAACCAAGGTTCTCAGTTTAAATCTGTAGCTTTCTCTCAATTCAGATATTTGACGGAAAGCCACTCAGCTCCTGCTGATTGATTCCCCCAGGCGCTCTTCGCTCAGCCACATCTTTTAGGCGGTAACATATAGAGATCGCTCAGCCGAAAACCTGCAGCTGTAAACCTGTTTTGTCTCGGATGTCGTCGGAAGTGTTCGGAATATGGTAGCAAAATTATCGATTATGGTCCGCACGGACGCCTGTGTTGAGGCAGTGTTCCTTTCTTACTGCGCGGTTGAGCTGTCCAGTGCTACTCATCACAGATACCACTCCTTTTCTGTTCCTTGAACAAATTTATTAGCGAGAATCCTGTCGATACATAAGGCAAAGCTCAGCGTGTTTTTACTTAGGTGCAGAATTGCCTGCGTACTAATGTTAAATAAAAAACGCATGGAAGTAGGAAAATTGTTTCTTCTCATGGGGGTATGTCATGTCTTCATTGTATCACTCGTAATCCTTGTACTTGTGAAAGGCTTACATTAGCGAAGTAGTTGATTAAGTCCTCGCAGTTGATTACGAGACAATCGCACACATTGCAATCGACAATTTCAGATTTGTTAAAAATCTGTTGACACCTTACAATATTTTGCACCCTAGTAAAAAAATATTCTTCCCAACAACCATTTGTGTGCAAGGTTGGCAGAGTTTAAATATTTTGAAGAGGAATGGTGCAAGACACGTTCAAAAATGTGACAAATTTTTACAGTCTAAATATTGTCCAGAATTGCTTTAAACTTTTGCTGATTCTCTGTTCGATATCTCGTTCACATTACTCCTACGTGTTTCATACGGTACGAGTTTCTATTGAAATTGTAATGTAAGAATGTGCCATGTCTACATTTTGGTAAAGAGCAACTTCCCTTTCCAATGAAGAAAAAGCAGCGCATACTTAGATATATGTCCTCAATAATATTTTTGCTACTTACACTTAAAAGTCTACACTGAAGTAAAAACCAGAATGCTCAGAAATCATCTTTCAAACAATAAGCACGCCTTTTCTAACATGCACGTGCTCCAAGCAACGAGAAAGAGAATGATAGGTTTAGAAGCGCGTTTTATTTCATTTCCCGTGCAAAAATAAAATGCTCGTCATGATTACTACGCGGTTATATGTTTTTGAAGTGGAGCTGTCGTGCAGTACGTTGTGTCGTCTGTTAGCTAATGCACCTGAATGACAACGTGGTCGTTGTCGCTCTGGCAAGACAAAACTAAGTGAACTATACACTCTTGACAGGCATCACGAAATACACAGCCGAACGCATATATCTGAGAGAAAAACATTATCTTTGAAGCAGGGTCAGCAACGAGCCATAGTGCGATCTTGAGTGCGTACACTGCGCCGTCAGGTATTAGAGCGAAAGCCTTTAATGTCTCATTGTTATCGACAGAACGTTGGCAGCAGATTGACGCTTTGGAGAGTGAGAGTTAAAAATATACATGAAAATCTTGTCCCCACCGGGAATTGAACCTTCATGCCTTGCATCTCTAACCCAGTGCTTTACCAGCAGCGCCACGCCCCGGAGCATGAAACACACTTGATATTTTCCCTGACTACCGTGAGAATGATAGCGGCATTCCGCGAGTAACGCCGACATCTTTGTTCAGCGTGCTGAGGAAGCGCGCCAACTAGCACGCCTCAGAATCCACCGACAACAGGCGAATGATGCTGCTCGGTATAACCTCAGCCGAAGAATCGTCACTTACGAGCCGGGCGACTTCGTCTGGGTGTGGACACCTGTTCGTCATCGCGGCCTATCTGAAAAGTTACTACGCCGGTACTTTAGCCCTTACGAGATTGTTCGCCGTATCAGTGACGTCACCTACGCCGTTGTTCCTGCAGCTTCAGCTCCATCCCGAAGGCCACAGCGTCCTGAAGTCGTGCACGTGGTTCGGCTGAAGCCCTATCATGATCGTGCATGACAACTTTTCGTCAAAGCCGCTGGGTGCTTGTGACACTTTTGTGCACCCTTTCGCTAACTTCTTCCTAGTAGCACCGCGTCGCATCGAGTCGATGCTACAGAGGAGGGGGGCAGTGATACAAGCTATAGTCGACGACGAAGCGGAGACAATCAGTGGCTAGTTGTCGTAGACGATGAAGTGGTTGCTAGTTGGCGTAGACGACGAAGTTGGTTGCCTCTAACCGCGCTCAGACCACTGCTCGGACCACTCTCGGACTTCGGCAGTCTTCTAGGCTCAGGACGTTGCCTGGACGTTTGGCGCAATACCCGTTACAATATCAAATCTGGCACGGCTTTTCATAACTGGCATAACTAGTGTTTCAACAGAGAAAAATAAAGAGTGAGATGTACCTGTTAAAACAACGGAAGCCCATAATCAGAAGAATTCAGTATGTCACCGAAAACGGGATGTATTCATGGAAAAAAATTTATCATCCGTGTTTAACAAAGCCTCGATCGTAACTTCAACTGCTTCCTTATGCCGGTGATCTCGTGCATGCAAAAAAGGCACGCATGTACGAGCTAACTACGCTAACAAACATGTGTCTTGATGTGAGTACCGTAATCATTACCTTGCTTCATTGAGCAATTTCCGTTATCTTATACGTGTGGAAAAAAAGTGCGCATGTGAGGTTTCCAGGCTGTCTGCTAAATGGTGAATGTTGTTGTTTTTCTACTTGCGCCGATGCAGAGAGGTTCTAATATGGAAAGAAAAAACTATATCACTGGTGGCCCCCCTCCTTAAAGGCAAGTTCCTCGTAGCTGATACCATCCTCCAAATTTCATGCGGTATTTTGGTAGCTTTAGCTGCTGACCTGTGGTGAAACAATTTCGTTACGACCATACTTTTTGCTGTATTTCCTTGAATATTTCACCATTCGAAATGAAATGTCTTGCAGTGCAATGCGTAGATAGTGTGCAACTTAGAGCAACAGAGGTTTCAGTATCAACAAAATTAATGTCAATGAAAAATTAGAATACCAACAGCAATATATAACGTTTTGTGCCAACCTATGCGTTTTTATTTTTTACAAGACAACTGCCTGGCGGTGATATACCTAGCTGCTTATTTCGAACATTTAAATTATCCCATCACTTATATTACATTTAATATTTTAAAGTTGATTGATATGTAGAAAAGCAAAAAATCTTTAATTTCGAAGAAAGAGTCAATACTTCCAAGCAATTCACACTTGCATGTTGAAACAACAAATTAAACTATTAGCTTGTAACACACTTATTAGACCGGTACTAGAATATACTAACACTGTTACGTTTCAGCAGTCTCTAATATAATATTTTATGGTCTGAAAGAATACAGTGTATATCACAAGATTCATTCACAAGTACAAGCGAACAGATTCACCCACCAAACTAGCTGCAATATCAGGGCTCAAAACGCTATCAGCAAGAGCAAAGCTCGCGCGAATAGTATTCCTCCATCAGCTACTATACATAACGCCTTAAACATCGACCTCTCACAGCTTGTTTGATTATAAATTTGGTGAGACATTTCATTTCCTGTTTCAGCCAGTCGACAGCCTTTTATTCAATCTTTCCCTTCTTGAAGTTGTGTGTGTTCTGTAATTTCGACTTTCTTGTGCGCCGTTAATGCAACTTGTTTAGTTTTTCCGGGCTGTATGAATTTCCCATTACCGGATTTCTATATAGCTGCTTTGACAGTTTTAATCGACTTTGTTTGATATTATCAGTGTAATGCCCACCTTCTACTGTCTCAACTAGAGACAGGCAGTATTACAGATAGAACGTACAAAATAGTTCACTTCATCTAAAGTGTCATCCTTCAAATTATACAGGAAATGAAATGTGTAAAAATGCCCTTGAATATTTGTGTAGTGTTTTATAAAGATTGGAATCTTTTACAGTCGTTGAGCGGTAACCTCATTAAAGAATTTTCGAAATCTGGAAAGAGAGCTTATCTCAAAAGAAAATCTTTTCTGAACTAAGGCTCGGGCTTTCATCAATCTGTTTGGGTTGTGCCATATTACGTCCCAAGTGACCCAGGCTATGAGAGACACCATAGTGCAGAACGCCTGAAATTTCGACCACCGGTTTTCTTCAACGGCAATGACATCGCACAGAACACGGGCGCTTTGTTTTTCGCCTCCATCGAAAAGCGGCCGATGAGCTCGGCATTCAATCCCGCATTCTTGGGCACGGTTGTCGAGCGTCGTAACCGCTGCGCCACCTTGGGAGAGCATTATGTTCGCGGGCGTACGTTGTTAAGGATTTGTGAACTAATCAGTGATGGTAGTGGTAAACGATGGAGATGTTTGGCAGGGATTGACGCTAACACAAAGGTGCACGGTTCATGAAAACTGTATACGCTGAATTGCAATCATTGCTCTCACTCGGTACTAGCCAGAAACTGAGCACAGGCCAAGAACGATGAGTAAAACAGGTATAGTCAGGGAAAAAAAGTGTGCGAAATGTGAGTTCGTGGACAAATATTTATTATTTTTTGGGTGGGAAAACATAGTAAATTAAATAGACTGAATCACGAGCGAAGGTTCACGCCCCATTCAGAGAAAAAGATGACATTGAAAAATACCGAGGCAACGAAAAAAATAAATGTTTTTGCAAAAACGCGTATCCCGAAAACCTTTTCACCTGACTCCACATATGAGGAGAATATCGCACTGATATTCAAATTCAGCTGTTCTGATCTTTTAGCTATCCTGATTTGGATTTAGAAGGTTTAAGATCCCAAAGCGACAACGTCTATAAGACTCCCCATAAGAACTCCAGAAATGTTTGCCATCTGAGTTATTTAACCTGCAGTGATATCAGGAAGGAAACAGATACTGGGAAAATTTGAGTTTCGTCTCTGTGGAAACGCACGAGCCACGACCGGGATTGATTTCGCATTTTTAGAAGCAACAGTCGTACACTATAACCACTGGGCCCCTGAGGCGAGCTCTCATCCTTCCTATGACATTCGTTTGTTCATGAATAAAATCAAGTACAGCCGGAATGTTTCTCCATGAGAATGTGAAATTATTTCAACAAAGAACTTGTATCATGATTCTTTTATCCATTTTAGTCAAAATTACCCGTGAAATGTTGCGTTATATAAATTATGTATATAAGATTATGTCAGGCGTTTCTGTTTTGAGACCATTTGCAACTGCTTTGTTCTAAGTATGAATGTATAATCTTCGGCTACCTAGCTACCACTATGGTGGTCGGAACACACTTGCCAGTCGGCGCATCTGGTTGCCATGATTACGACGCACGCAAGAAGTTACTTGCGCGGACAGTGTGAAACGCGCTGATGACAAGCCTAGTGTAACTTTTGCTGCAATAAAGAATCTGAAAGGATTTGATCGGAAATTTATGAGGTGTTACTGGTATTTTGGAGCAGTTCGCAGTTTTGGCTTATTACAATACTTTCTAGAACATCGAAGATAAGCACGGAACACCATACAAGATTTTAACAGCTGTCGATTGAATCTAAAGACTTCCTGCTACTCTCCACCTAGCAATGTTTCGTTTCCACCATGTAATATTTACTTAAAGTAAACCTCTTTACTCTCTTCTGGAGGCGATAGCTACACGGTTTTTTTTGTGCCACCGTCGCCTGAATTGAGCATATAATGCTAATTTTACAACGGCGTAAATTAATGGAGGCATAGGCTGAACTGTTTTCGCTCTTTGAAAAGCGCTACCAGAGCCATGTGTAACAACACAGAAACCAGGTTACTCTTGCTTCCTAAAATTTCTACTGTGTATATTGTATTAAGGCAGCCAGAATGATTGGCAACACCTTCTTGGGGAATATTTGGTGCAAAAATGTCCGTAATTCGGGAGGAGAGTGGAAAAGAAGATATTACGACGATATTGTCCAACGTTCTTGTAGATGTACTCAAGAAACGTTCTCTTCCATGAAAACATGAAATAAATAAAAGTTTTCTTCGTTATTCACCTGTCGCTGAATTGAAAAGGAATTTAGTTTCCAACTGTTTGTTAGCACTGCTTAATGTTTACGGTAACTGATAATATTGTGTGGATCCTTAGACCACGGCTAAATGTGGATCTATGTAATGAAGGCGAGAGAACACGTAGAAGAGAGGTATTATACTATAAGCCGAGAAAGAGAAAAAAATATAAGTATTGAAAAATACATGTTACACAAAAAAAAAACAGTTTCGCGCGTACGAAAGCGCTAGTGGCCACAACAAGGAATGGTTCGGTTGGAAGAGCAGCATTTATTGCACAAAGCACAACATCAAGGAGTGGCGAGTACGTCATAGACAGTATTAAAGAAAACGGCACAACGGAAACATATAGAAGTGACCAAGGGACTACAGGGTTTTGTTTACCTTTGTTTCCGCTAGACCTCTCACCTTTGATCTTTCGCCTCACACAAAGTATGGTATACTTGAAGCGGTTGTGCTGAAGTATCAGAGGCATACCAAATAACGAAAGCTGTAAAATGTCGATAACATAAAAGGCTAATACAGTGGCAATGTGATTTAAGATAAATTTGTCTGCCACTTAAGTCTTTAATAAAAAAGATTTAAACGTTGTTAAGAGAAAGCAGGCAATCGTATATTTTAAACCCACATATCGGAGCCGGCTAATATCTTAGACTTTGCTGGACAGGATGAAAAACATTTTCAATATTGCATCGTAGCAGTTAGTTGTAGCAATAAATATGTGCAAAGTGAAAGCTGAAATGCTAGACACCTAGTACGAGCAAACTAATTCAACACTCTTAATAGAGCAGTATTGGCATTATTTCAGCAGTCTGAAACAACAAGCGCGGTACAAATGTTCAAGGCTCTACATTTCGATATCCTATCCCCCCACTCTGTTAGACGTGGTGTAGGAATAATGGCTATTTTATTTCAACGGTAAGATTTTAGACAGAACGCATTTTTGACGGGAGAAAGCTAAAGTATAGCTATCATAGAGTGAGCGGTTAACATACATAGATGTCGACAAAAGAAAAGAGGAATAAATGCGGTCCTTACACAGCTACTCAGTACTGAGGTAAAGTGAAAATATTTTATATCTTAAGTAGAATGCTTATATGCCGGCTGGCGATAAGCTCAACAATATTTCGCAGAAATGTTGGTAGCATATACGTAGCTAATGTTATTATAGTGGAAACTTCGAATCTCGCCAATACTAAACAACGCCTCTGAGGTTGATCTCCTTATAAGTGACAATTGAAAGTTAATAAATATTTAGTTTTTGTTTATTAGCAATTTTGAATAATTGCTATATGCGCATGCTACTAGATAAATAAGGATTCGTTTTTTTTTTAATTTGTATATGACGTTTAGGCCGGAATATAGTTTTCAGAAATTGGAATTATTGGCACCCCATGAAGAGAACATTTCTTGCTACCAAAAACTGTTTAAGATGTCGAGGGAATGCAAGTAAGCTTTTTCGACGATTATAATTTCCCGCAGTGGCTTTAAGAAGAAATAATGGTAAGTATTCACCGTTATCTGACAGATGGTTGGCACCTTAAAACTATGATCATCTTTCGTCATCTCGCCCAGTGAATATTCTGTGGTCTCATTCCCGAGACTGACAATAGACGTGTAAAGTATGACGTTTTGCCAATATATTAAATGGTTACGAAAACGACAAGAAAACTGGTCGTAGAGCAGGGGCTAAAAACGAGCTGGAATAATTTTTCGACTATAATGCAGCCTTCCTTAATGGACAACACGTACAATGCAGCGCCTTCTTGCTCTCACACAGTAACCTTTTTGGTCTGCAGAATGCCGTGTATTGGTGCAATAATTTGTATTTTTTTATCCTGCTACAAAGAATATTTGACGTCAGAAAACCTCGGCGTACAAAATTGAAAGTATTTAAATCAGTATAAAAGACATCACGTTTGTTATCGATACACACTGCACATTTGCTTCAAAAGCTCCTGAAACATAATGTTCGTTGTTGCTCTGTCCGCAGTACTGCTGGCTGCTAACGCTGCAGGCCTCTCTTCGGGAAGCCCTCCAGAGCCCGGGAAAAAACTTGATATTCGCGAAGTAAGTGAAACCCAATGCTTTTATGCCCACTGGCAGTTTTCTTTTTTCCTGTTTCTGCTCGAACCTTTTCTATTTCGACCTCTTTCAAACGAGTCCTTGAATTTACATCCCCGATTACAAGCGGCATTTAATCCACTGATAATTTTTTCGGGACTAATTTTGCGGGACTTTAGGCCCGTTGGCCGACGATATGCGCCAGCAGGCAGTCAAGTAAATTGTTTTCATAAAGCTCACCAATAAATCTGTGTAGCGGTATTACTACCACCTCAAAACAAGCAAGCATTTCTTGGTGCGTTCTAAAAATTTTTTGTTTATCATAATGAATATCATTTCTTTTACGGTTTACAGAATTATTCAGCTGGAAATTGTTTTCGCAAGGCACATTTGTCTAATCGATTCTGAAGACGCTGTGTTCTGTTTAACTAGATAGGATACCTCATGTTTCTAAAATATGGCGTAATTTAGAATGGCCATCTGCTTGTATACAATATAAAAGAAGATAAATAAAATATAGTCAGGCTTTCCGTTGCTGCTATGACTCTTGGCTTGCTAGTTTTGCATTTCATTAGTATGTTATCTTTCTCTGTCCTTTCTTCGATAAATAGTTTTAAATTTTAACAATGATGTTAGCTCTGGCAGTTATGGCACCGTAGATACCTGAAGAAAGTTCTAGCCTCATTTGCTCTGCCACGCTAGAATGGCCCATCAGTAATTGCATTACGTGACAGATTCCTTCATATGTGTGAAGATACTCCAGTAAACACCGTCTGTGTGATACTAAATTGGACGTTACTGCTCTTGAAAAGAGGAGACTGAACAACAGCCACCATAGCACATTTGGTAGTGCAACGTGGCAAAATTCAATAAGGTGGGTGGGCTCATTCCAGCTGCTCCGCACTGTTGCTCTAAATAATTCAAATTTCGTTCATCCATAAAATGACTACGCTACAAATTTTTACTCATCACCATTGGGAACACACACACACAAACACACATACACACATATATATATATATATATATGTGTGTTCCCAATATATATATATATATATATATATATATATATATATATATATATACTACCAAAGCAAACAACAGTACCCTATTAACTTGTTTTCTTTTGACATTGTTGGCTTGCTTTATACACGTGAAATTAAGATCACCCTTTTCTCTATCCTTCTTTCCTAACCTTCCGTATCAAAACTTGACCGCTAGCCTATATATCTGGAACAAATTATTGGCACGCTGAAGGTTTACGTTATATTTAAACTCATAAAGATCGCTGCCACTACCTTGTCTAGCGAAAATATTTAAAAACATTTGTTTGATTCGGCAGTGCGGAAAGAGAGGCGGAGTGTCTGTCACGTTTCGCTGGAGACCTACAACCAATATGTAAATTAGACTATAGTAAAGTACTGACGCCGTATCAATCACAGTTCTCTGTGCTCAACCGTACAGAGCCATAAAGGAAAGAGACCGCCTCAAATATAGGCGTTCACTTTTCGTGCCAAGCTCCGGACACTGCCAATATAACATGAGCTGAAAAATTTGTATTTCGACGGCTTTTCGAACAAACGAGCTGTATACTTTCTCGCCATAGCAATAAGTTTAAATTTAAGTGCATAGGTTTTAGTTGCTACCCTTGTTTGCAGTGGCATGTACCCAAAGTCAGGTATCAGTCAGACATCAGTCAGGTGGACTGCACACTTAAATAGAAATACAACCATCCTTATGCCTAGGCTACCTTTATATAACATTTGTCGTTGCAGTGAGTTCGAAGATCACATGGGATGAAATGTTTAATTTCCTTTCTGCCTTAAGTATTAACGCACACGGGAATGCGATGCATTTTACAGTTCAACGTCACATATGGAGACAGTTACGGATATTTATCAACCATTTAAATACAGCATACGCTGCCGAAATCAAAATGAGTACTTTTTTTCTAGAATGTATGGAATTAACGCAAATATTAGTATATGGCATGCTTGAATTGCTAAATCCCAATATTTATTTCGACTGGTCGCCGCTTATAGATATATAGCACATGCGAACATATTTCATCGATGGCCAATATGCTTCATACCTTCCTTAATTTCACCAGACCTCACGTGTTCTCATCAATAAAATGAAGCGTTGAAGAGACTAGCGGCAGTCACGTAGCAAAATATTTAATTGCGCAATCTGATATCACTTGAATTGAGATTACCCATTCCTGCAAAACAATTCTTGTTTATGTTTTCAGATGACACGTGTGAATGGTATTCTTCAAGTTATTAGAAGAAGCCACCACGTACTTACCAACCACACGTGCCTATCGGCGAAGAAGATTAAGAAAATTAGCGACACACAGTATCAGTACCAGTTAAGGTCTCGAAATGGTCGAACACCATCGTATCCCTAGTGAGTAAAAATTGTGATCATTCTTAGCTGAGAAGCTTTAGATAAGAAATGCATTATGATGAATTTGTTCGTATGCCTTTTCAAGTTTTTTTCGACAAACTAAGGAAAGAAGAGAGCAGCTAGCAGCCATGGGGATGCATGAAACAATTTTTAAGGTAGGCCAATGGTCTTGCGTTTACTGTTTCAAGTGTCAGCGTTGTTTTTAGAGAGCAGCTCTTAAGCACACTTTAGAGATTTTCGCCTCGCTGCCGTACTCAGCGAAGCAAGTCGCCGGCTTAACCATCCGCCTGTTATCCGTGGTACACAAGCAAAGCGAAATATAACTTGCCACGGCTAGCAGCAGCAGAATGGAGAGGGTTAAGTCACTTGTTGGCATTTCTGAGGGAAGGATAAGAAAGAAAATGTAAGTCAGTGGCTCACTGATGGCTTGAGTTGTGGGGTAAGAGCGAAGTAATGCGTGGACGGAGTGAAGGTGTCGCTTGATTAACTCAAAGGTTGCTACAGAGGAAGGTGTAAGGTTTTACGAGGGCACACAAATGCCAAGCGTTAAGGTGTTGCAGCAAGAAGCTAAAGTATCACTACCGGGAAAAGAGAAGATTATGGAGAGCGTTTGAGAATGCGTTCCGGAAAAGTGAGATACGATAGCTCTGGATTCGTATTCACCTGGATAGGGAACTAGCAGCGGAAATTTCAAGGCTAGATTTCTGACTAGAAGGACAAAGAGGATGCCACAGCGGTGACGGTGAGCGTTCGGAGCCAAAGGTCGCGTTCATGCTTCTCTCGCATGTGGAAGTTGACAGGTCAATAGATTGCAGGCATGGCTTTGGCTTTGGCTTGGCTTCTACAGTTTAATGTCCCAAATCGAATCAGGCTATTAGAGACGCCGTAGTGGAGGACCGCAGAAATTTTGACCACCTGGGTTTGTTTAACGTGAACAGACATCGCACAGCAAACGGGCGGCTTGCATTTAAGACTGGGACTAATAATACATTTTGCCTTATAACTATAAAAATGTGGCTTAAAAATCAGGAAACTTTCCACGCGAATATTAGATGCGTAGAAGGACACGTTAACGTCGCCCACTCGTTGCTCGATGCACGTTTTGAGACACTGTTGTGGCTCCATTAGGTATCTGGCCGATTCGGTCTGTCCAATGTGAAAGAGGTGAGAAACGGCTAAAATGTAGGCTAACGAAGATGCGACAAAATCTGGAATCGGTTGCACTTGCACGCATGCTGAGCCATGTCCCTCTGTAACATTTCTCTCATAATATCGCGAACAATATATAAGAAAAGCTGAGTTCAACTTTTTAATTGCGGAGGTTTGTAAATGTAGATCAGTTTTTAGCTGTTATAATTACTAGATATATATATGAACATTGTTTACGAATCATGATATTATAATATTATTACGACAGAGGTTCTAATTGACGCAGAACAAACGTCGAAGACGCAGCTGTGTCCACATGCGAGTCCCAGCACGAGCCGCTTCTTCATCGACCTCATCTTCTCTTATCTCCATTTCTGGGTGTCACACTTCCCCCGATGCAGCTGAAGCCCGGTGCGCGAATTAAAGAGCGTCGGGTGATCGGTAAGGTTTTAAACGGATGACGTTCCCGACTTCACTTTTCGCAGAGAGACTGCCGCTTTTGGTTAGGCGAGCGATGCGATTGTTGAGCTCGCTAAGTTGTGCAAGGACGACAAATGGTCCGCTGTAGTGGCACAGCAGCTTTTGTGACAGACCCCGCTTTCTGATAGGCCGCCACAGTAAGACCAAATCTCCAGGCTGGTAAATAACGTGGCGGTGGTGGGCATCGTACCGTGCTTTTGAGCGCTCCTGAGACGCTGAAAATGCGTCGGATAACACTCAAGTTCGGATGCTTGGTTGACGTGACGTCGGTGGCCGCTGTTGACGCTGCTGACAAGATCGTCAGGCGATCTGGCCTCAACAATCCGTCAGATTGTTCGCGCTGTGAGCCGGTTGATAGAAGTAGCTTGGGACCCCTCAGCGAAGCCCCCGTCCTGCGGAAGGCGGAGTCGCACTCAGATGTCCACTCGTAAGCTACATCTTTATGAAGTAGGCTTGTCAGCGGGGGTGCGATATCAGCAAAGCGATGAATAAATCGACGAAAGTACGAACACAAATCCAGGAAACTCCGTAGGTCTTTGGCGGACTGAGGTGGCTTAAAAGAGGTGACCGCTGTTGTCTTCGCGGGATCCGGTCTGACGCCGTCTTTATCGATGAGATGACCGAGAACTAATGCTTGGTGTGCTCCAAAATGTTCAGCACGAGGCCAGCTTCGCGCATTCAGTCCAGCACAGTAGCTAACGGTTATTGTGCTCGTTGAACGTTTCCCGAAAATCACGACATCGTTCAAGTAACAAGTGCACACCTCCCATTTTAAGCTGCGGAGTATCGTATCCATGAATCTTTCGAAGGTGGCGGGTGCATTACAGAGGCCGAATGGCATTACACCATTAGTCTGGGGTTATATTTTGTGCCACCACGATAAAGGCTGCAATAAACGTGCATAACATAGTACTATATATTGCGCTGCAAAATAATGCGCTCTATCTTCAGGACTCTTTTCCGAAGCTTCGTGTGCATAAACGTCGAGTAGTTATTATTGCAAAAACACTCATACACTCAACAACCACGGCCACAAATCTTATGCGATCTTTCATCCTTGCACCGGCAATTTGATATCTCGCTAATAATTGTAACTACTCCCGTACAGCGAAAATTTGATGTCGGGTGATGTTGAGCAAAACCGACGTTTAACCTAATTTTACTGCGATGATGATGATCTTGAAATCTGTTTATATAAATTTCTGAAATTCAGTCCTGGCCACAGCCAAAATTTAACTCGACAATTTTCGCCAAAATTCGTATCCAATCATAGTTGACAGAGCCCACACGACAGTATTGCAATTTATCTATAGACTTTTCCAAAACTTTGACCGAGCTATTGGGAAAAATTGTCAGTGCTTTCGCACTTAGTAAAAGTAACCATATTAAATTTGACTCTTCTTCTACACATGAGTAAATATTTTTATGAAAGAATTAAAATGTGTGTATGTACTTTTCAGTGTTACAGATGAAGTAACTGTTGACCTTTTTGAAAGCACAAGCAACAGCAAAGTCTATGAAGCTAGATACACCTCAAGAGTGAGTAAGTGAGCTAAGATTTTATCACTTTACTATGAAAACAAAACGCTGGCAGGTAGTACAGTGAACGCCTTGGGCCTTGACTTCAAATGTAGAATTTTGCTCAAGGCAAGCTTCTGATTGTTATTGTGAGTGAGTTAATATACCTCAAATCTCACGCCCCAAAATTTATTCATTTCTGCACACCTTTTTGAAACCATCCGACCCGAAATAAGAGTCCTGAGAAAGATGTAATAAAGTAGCTTATATCGAAAGATGTACAATGCTTCGCAGAAGTGGACAAATCACACGAATTGACAAAATTGCACGGCAGTGCTTTCGATGGTACTGCGGCTGTCTTCAAAATCTGGATAGGGTACCCCGCATGATATACTTGCTGCCTGATCGAGTACTTTTGTCAAGGGCGGAATTTTGCACAGAAAGCAGCAATCATACCCCTTAGTGTGATCTCTGCGAACCAGTGTATATAAGTTCGTACTATTATGAGGACCACGAAATAAGCACATATTCTCTCTTTACACCATTTTAAAGAAATTCGGCTTTTACTAATCATTTGGTTTCAGGATTGATGTTGAACGTTTAAAGGCTCAAAGCGACTCATTTTATTAGTGACGCCGTCGGCGAGGGCTTCTGAAATCACTGCCACCTGAACTTCAGAACATGCACTGATATCGCACAGTATACAGGTTAATTGCTTTCCGCCTCCATCAAAAAGCGGCCGCCGCGGCCCGATCCCGCATCACTGGGCACATCAGTCGAGCCCCTTAACTAATGCGGCATCACGGCGGGGCCCCTACAATACTTTCTAGAAAAATTGCTGGTTCCGTGGTTTACTTAGAATGATCCATAAAAAGTTGTACCAATATAGGACAGCAAAATGAGCGAATATGTCCTCAGTTTACGATTTTAGGAGAGATTCGCAGTGTAGCTACATGGATTGCGTAGTCTTTCGTGTAAATACTGAAATTATTGTCCAACTTGAACGGAATCGCTGTTCCAAGGTAACATCTGTTCCTGACCCTTAGAGGGGCAACTCAGAAAAACGGTTGGCGACTCTCTACATGTTGTTACATGTTCTATTAGGATATATATGGGCAGTATGGTGTGACGAATTGTATAATTCCTTGGAGCATCATTGAGAATCTAGAGGGGTGAGTCTGTACTATATGGCCGCAGTTTTCCTTAGGTCGACAAAAGAAATTTGATATACAGGCCCTCGTCTAAAGTAAAATAAAGCAGTCCACCGATTGCTGGATGGCGGACATACACGATGCCACTAGAGCGGGCCAAGAAAATTCTGGAACCTTATAAGCTGGCTAGGTAAAAATAATTATAGAAAGCAGGACCGGATTCAAGATAAAGAGAGAAATGTTTTACTGAACTACATTACATCAGTTGTAGCCGAGAAATTTAAGAGCGACGATAGGGTAATCTCCGCATATCAGGAAGCAACACAAAATAGCAGAATACAAAGGAGCTTAGAACTGTCCAATCTAAACTGGAAAAAGGCAGAAAGAAATATTCCTAAAAACACATCAACAGGAATAGATGAAATTCCTACCAAGCTGATTAATGAACTTGGTCCAAAAATAAGGAAAATTTGTTAAAAGCTTTGGAAACAACCATAATGAATCAGCAAATTCCGGACAGCTGGCGGCCAAAGTAAAATTAATTTTATTTATAAAAGGAAACGCGAAAGGATGCACATAAAATCCTACAGGCCGATTACCATAACATCTGTTATATACAGGTTGGCTATGCAGGCGATGAAATTAAAGATGCAAGCATGTGTAGAAAGTATGAAGATACTCAGATAACTTCAGAACGGCTTTAGAAATTGTAGGAGCTTAGATGATAGCCTGTTCGTGCTTACCCAATGCATCGAAATATCTAGACTGGAAAATAGACCTTTGTTTTTGCTTTTCTGGACATAAACGACAATGTAAACAGGGAACTCCTGTGGAACATAATAAAAGAAGAAGGTATCGGTCAAAAAATTAGAGAGTTCCTAGAGGAAATATACCGGGATAACAAAGTAGAAATTACATGAGAAGGGATAAGAAGTACGAATCTGTCAAGGTATGCAAAGGATTAAAACAAAGTTGTCCTCTGTCACCGCTGCTGTTCATGCTTTATATGATGAATATGAAACGGAGCATACAAGAAAGTAACCTTGGTTTTAATCTGTCATATAGATTACGCGGAACGGCGGTAGAGCAACACCTCCCCTGTTTAATGTATACAGACAATATTGTGCTGCTAGCAAAGAGTCAGGAAGAATTGCAAACTCTGGTTAAGCATTGCGGAGACGAAGAGGGCGCTCTAGGATTTAGTTTAGTTTAGTTAGTCGGGTCTGATGATTTTCAATGGCTAAACTGATCAGGGTCTTAAATTGCAAGGCCATGAAATACCCAGAGTGGCAGAATATAAATATCTCGGGGTAAGGGTAAACAAAAATTGGCATACATTGAAAACCATGAGCAATCAATTAAGGCAAAATGGCGAAGAAATGCAGGCATAGTAAAGCATAGAGCATCGTGGGGTTACAACAGGTATGAGGTTTTGGGGGGTTTTTGGAAAGGAATTATGGTGCCCGGGTTTACTTTCAGAAATGCGGTTTTGTGCCTAAATTCAGAGGTACCGTCGATATTAGAAATAAATCGGAGACCCGTCGGACGATTACCACTGGGTGCCCACGGCAAAACTACAAATGAAGCGGTGCACGGAGATATAGGCTGGGCATCTTTCGAAGTACGCAAAGCTCAGAGTAAAATATTACATGAGGAACGCCTGAGAAATTTAGACATTGTCTGATGTTCAGCTAAAGTATTTAACTATTATACCTAAAAAGCGCTGACTCTACAGGGGAGGAAAAGAACTATGAAACTAACCAGTAAGTATGCTGGTGACAAGGACGAAAAAATAAAGAGCATTAAGCAACAGATGGAAAACACAGAAGGTAAAAATTGGATAAATTCGATGGAAAAGCACCATAACGTGGAACTATACCGAAAGTGAAAAATGCAGATCAGGAAGGAAGCTTTCTTTGACAACTCAACAGGCAGTGTCCTACGTTTTGAAGCTAGATCAGGGTGTCTAGAACAGGCAGCTACAAAAACATTTAACAATGAACATGACACATGTGCAGTATGTGGTAAATCCACAGATACAATTAACCACATTATACTCGAATGAAATGGTATCCATTCGGAAGTCGTTGCAGGCGCAGTCACTCTTACTGAAGCTCTGGGGTTTTAGAGATACCAGTGGCCGGGTGAATAAACTGGCGGGGGAAGCTAGCAAAAAACGATTGGAAGATTCGTGGCTTAAAAAGAGAAAAGTGGCATAATGTTCAGTTCAGTTCAGGCGTTCAGTCGTGTCCGACTCTTCGTGACCCTATGGACCATGTCACGCCACGCTTTCCGGTCTCTCACTATCTTCTTAACATCACATAGCTTCATCTGCAATGCCTCGAGAATGCCATCTAACCATCGCGTTCGCTGCCTACCCCTTCTCCGGCGACCCTCAACCCTTCCCAACATCAAATCTTTCTCCAGCGACTCCTCTCTTCTCATCAAATGACCAAAGTAGCTGAGCTTTAACTTTAGAATTTGACCCTCCAATGAGCAGTCAGGGTTTATGGTCGACAATATCGACTGATTTGATCTTCTGGCAGTCCAAGGAACTCTTAAGAGTCTTCGCCAGCACCACAATTCAAACGCGTCAATTCTTCGGCGGTCAGCCTTTTTCACAGTCCAACTCTATTGTTAGTAATGGCATAATGTTAGTAATGTAGAAAAATATTATTAATAGAATGATGGTATTGTTAACCAATCTAAAATAATAATCAAAATATAGGGGCAAAATGAGCATGATAGCAACTACTACCAACCCGTTTCAAAGGGGACGCTCCTATATTCCATCCATCCATCCAATCATCCATTCATCCATCCGTCCATCCATTCGTCCGTCCGTCCGTCCGTCCGTCCATCCATCCATCCATCCATCCATCCATCCATCCATCCATCCATCC
>JAJIZL010021390.1:894488-909474 GCA_023969395.1 Amblyomma maculatum
TATATATATATATATATATATATATATATATATATATATATATATATTACCCTGTCACCTGTTCATAAATATCGATTAATTCTTCTCATGACTCGCCGAAGTGCTCGGCAGCTGCCGCTGGCTTCTGCCCTTAGTGCCAACCGCACTTGCATGTTGTTGGTTGGATTAGAATATAAAAATAACATCTATTTTCCGTGCTCACTTTTGTTTTGTATTTAGCACCGCTAATAGCTTGAAGGGCAAGTATTTTTGCTTTGTCATTGCTTGCGCGCGACAATCTTCAGCAGAAATGCAGAACACATTTTGGGCTCATGATGCGAACACAAATTTTATGGATGACTGCTTGAGCAAGAATAATCCGAAAAATGACGGCCGGAATGCATTGTTTCTTTTGCGGAAACGCGCATATGCCGTTCCCTTCAGGCACGAGCGCTTCCTTCGCCGGTAGTGTACTCTAAAGTTACGCGCTTTTGAGCGCACAGCTCTTACGTCGATGAGGCGTCGCCGTCGCTGTATAGCAGAATAGCGAAACACCGGTTCCAGAGAAAGCATGCACATGATCTGGCATTAACCTCACATGACCGAAGCTTCCTTTGTATAGCGCTTAGTAGGCCTAAAATCCGTTTCTCATTTAGCATACACGTGCTAGTCAAACTGCCGGCTATTACTTGGAATAGGAATTCAAAATAACTACATATATAGCATCATTGACATGCCGTTAATTCTACGTCTTGGTGGCCAGAGAGAAGTTAGAGTGCAGTCAGTAACCAAAACTGAAGTCAAATAAATACGTCGAAAATTTTCACACTCTGTCCTAGGCTCCCATTGCTAAATAATTTCGCGTAATGAAAAAGCGAGGGCAAAAACACTCTGGCATCTATTTCTGAAACAAAGTTGTAGCGATACCCTAACTTTACCTGCTTCGCTCTTGTTATTCTGCCCCTTGGCAGTGCTTTGGATCAAGTATTGCCCACTTTTTTATGCCTGCAACCGAAAGCTCATTTTGCCGATGCTAGACTGCACTGTTGTTGTCCACTCAGAATTCAGCCGCTAAACAGAGGTTACTGAAAGATTTTCGGTTCAATATTGGCTACTGTTGGCAATCATGAAGGTGCAGTTTTACCATAAAATAAAACAGTGCGCACTATTTTTCACATTAAAATAAGAAACTATAAATCGGGAATGATATTTCTCATATTATGTTGAGCACTCAGAGTTATGTTTGTTGCAGTATTTTATCTATATTTTACAACACGGATTTTCAGGCATGCATCCACAATTTTATTTGTACGTCCGCTGTGGGGAAGTTAGGTAACTTGCGAACAGTTTCGAAACGAGTGTCACCATGAAGGATTCTCAAAGTAAACAATTGAACTGCTTAAAGGAGTCATGAACACCGCCACCTGATTAACAGAAACCGCCGTCATATGATCGAGACCTTAATAAAACACACTAGAATGCTGTATGGATTCATACGTGTGCAGAAACGCGAAATACATTGCTATACGGCAAAATAAATTTTTCATGAAATTTCTGACCACTCCTAAACTGCAATCAAAGAATTAAGAAGGCTACCAAACTAAAAAGTATGCCGTTCTGTACAAAACAAGGGAATGTGACAATTGACACCGAGATTCTCTGGTCGAATTCAGACGTCCTTCTGATAATGCCGCAATATCTCAGCGAAAGCAATGCGTCCTTGGAAGGCGTATAGGCGTGGAAAATGTTTTCGGCGGGTACAACTGGGCACTGTCTTTATAAGAACCAGCTAAAATTGGTACTTTTTACGCAATAAAGATGCATGTATCTCATCTTCGCTCTGCACTTTAGTGTTATGCCGCTCTCGTAAAGGTTTGTGCTTCAGCGTGAAGTAGATGCTCTTTCCCATCGTCTCCTTCGAGTGATATGTAACATAGCTTCACTGCGTGAGTGGCAACTAAGTGAACTGCACTCTTTATTGCGGTACCTGGGGTACTGTCTTAAATAAGGGACTGCCTGTGCAAAGCTCCAACATCACCCAAACTGTTGCCGATGACCACTAGGGGAAAGGTCTGCATCGTGATGTCTGCTTACCTGCTGCTGCTAATGCGACAGAATTAGGACTCTCGTTCAGCGCGAAATCAGGTGTCGACGTTTTCATAGTTGTGATTCAAATAGAAAAGCCCGAGGAAGAGTCTAGAAGATAGTAGCTGGCATGCAGTATCTCAGTAAACTATTTCCGTGGCGGCCGGGGGGTGGCGGCCAGGGACCACATATGAATGTGGAGTTGGAACGTACTGACAGCTCTGATATGGCAATTGAATGAGGGGCACTTGAATACTGAGAATCTTGAAACAAAGCCTCTACTTCTAGGCTGCGACGCCTTGTAGTGCTGACTGGTCAGTGCTTGGCTTTATATATTTGCCGAGTGATACTGTGCATAATTGTGTAACTGGTTACTGAATCTCAATGAGTAATTGTGCGAAAATGAAGGCGCACAAAGAGATGGGACCCTCTTCTTTTGAACAGTCTTATAGCTGTCCCATCATCACGGAGAAATTAGAATAATTCTTTTTTGGCCACTATACTTGCATCCGTAGAAAAATAAGAAAAGAAGTTCGGCCTGCAAATTTTTTTGTATCTATTTAAAATTGTAGACCTCAAAACTCAGAATAAAATTATTGGATTCTGTAGTGCTCTTCTCTTCGTTACCTGCTTATATGGTAATGAATATTGTTATTTCAGAATTGTTTACAACAGATCTCTATAACTCACTCCTGCATAGCCTGATAAGGGGCTGAAGCATGTATAAATAAATAAAATAACTGTGTATAGTTAGACCACACAAGAACGAATGCGAGCCAGTCTCTCTGAATTATTTTACAGGTTGCGAACTTCTGATGAACGCTTCTGCTTTTGACGGGATCATTCCAATAGAATGCGCTCGTTACTACGAGTGGCATTGCAATCACCGCAGCGTGGAACTGCACCGGAGGGATTGCATATACAACTAATAAGAGAAACATTCTCTTCATAATCTTGTATTAAATATTGGAAACCAATAAATATTTCACGTTGAAACCATTGTGAATGTATTTCTTCAAAGTAGCCACGCCATTTATGAAGATCAATCGCTTGAAAATGACCATTCCTTTATGCATTATGCATCTATTGTAGAAGTTCTTCGGTCTGAACAAGAAATGGCTCCCTCGCACGTAAAGCCGTAACTATCGTCGGTCCTTATTACTCGTTCTTACCCAGCCGTCACGCTTCCGTAAACCAATATTCTGTCTATTGTCTATAGCTGCTGAATTATACGAGATGCAACACTCTTTATAAATTAGTGATAAACATAACGTTTCTTTTTAATAGAAAATGTTCGTTCTAATGTAGGTCTGAGTGCACTTTTTGCAAATTGTTCAAGGCAAGAATGACGTTCACTTTCGTATGAAGTGTAAACTGTTGATGGCATAAGCTAGAATATATTGATACGTGGCAGAAGGCTAGTACCACAACAGGTGATGAGAGGCTAGGTGTTCAGGCAAGCACCAATCGTTTTCTTCAGCTTCGTCGTCTATCACTGAGTAGTCTGTCGTCGTCCTCTTTAGTGGCATATACGTAAGATTACCCCGGCACAAAAACCACTATCCCGGTGCGTACTACGTCGAGGAAGTACAGCTGGAGTGGTACGGCTTCATGCGAGCGACATGAATAATTTCTGTACGGGGCACACTGAAGTGTCAGTGTGGGTGAACAGGGGTGACCTCGTATGTCACGGAAGTGACTGGCCGTAAAACACGGTAGGGGCCTGTGTAGCACGGCAAAAGCTTCTCACAGAGCCCAATTCTACGAGTGGGAGTCCAGACCAAGACAAGAGAGTCCGGAAAGTAGTAGACGTTCCCATGATGAGAATCATGGCGGCGTTTTTGAGAGTTTTGTGAGGAAGCCAGTCGGCGGCGAGCAATAACACGGGCGGCGCCAGCTCGGGATATGGCGTCACGAACATAGAAACTAGCATTCGCGGGGGACGGCAGTGCTCTGTCAAATGGAAGAGAAGGGTCACGGCCGAACAGAAGATAGAAAGGCGAGTAGCCCATTGTATCGTGACGGGATGCATAGTGCGCAAAGGTCACAAGCGGTAAGGTAATATTCCAGGCATGGTGATCAGCAGATACATACATTGACAGCATATCCGTGAACGTGCGATTGAGGCGTTCAGTAAGGCCGTTCGTTTGTGGATGGTAAGCGGTGGTGAAGTAGTGCTTAATGAAGCAGTATCGGAGAATTTCTTCGACTACTCGAGTAAGAAAGCAACGGCCATGGTCAGTGAGCAGCTGGCGTGGTGCACCGTGGAGCAGGATGACGCCGTGGAGGAGAAACGCTGCCACGTTGCTCGTGTAACGGCGTAGCGCGTAGTATAGTCCGTACACACCGCAATCCATTTATTCCCCGAAGCAGAGGTAAAGGCCCGAGGAGATCAAGGCCAACTCGGGAAAATGGGTCTATTGGGACGTCGATAGGCTGTAGGGATCCAGCAGGCTCAGGCACAATTGAGAGCTTCTTCCGTCCCTGAACAGAGCGGTAGAGGCCTGGCCAAAAGAAGCGCCGGTGGACGCGTCCGTACGTACGAGATACGCCAAGATGAAACGCAGTGGGCGCGTCGTGCAACTGCTGAAGAACGGTGGCACGCAGGTGGTCGGGGACTACGAGCAGAAGCTCAGCGCCATCTGGTCGCATATTGTGCCTATATAAAGTGCCGTTGTGGAGCACATGCAAAGCAAGGGTAGCGTGAGGATTATAAATGCTGAGGCAGTTGATAATGCCGCAAAGCTTGGGATCTAAGCTCTGCTCATGAGGAGTGTTTTAAAGGTCAGAGATCGACAACACACAAGGGACATCGTCGCACTCGCTTTCAGACAGCGGATCTACCGGGTTGCGGGATAGGCAATCGGCATCAGTGTGTATCCGGCCAGACCTGTGGACGACAGAAAAGTGTATTCCTGAAGACGAAGCGCCCAACGCCCGAGACGACCAGTAGGGTCGTTCAGCGAAGAAAGCCAACATACGGCGTTGTGGTCGGTGATGACGGAGAACGAGCGGCCAAACAAGTAAGGGCTAAACTTTCTAATGGTCCACACGAGGGCTAAACACTCACGTTCTGTGATCGAATAATTTTGCTCAGCCGCTGAAAGGAGGCGACTGGCATAAGCAATGACGCGAGTGCGACCCGTCTGCTGCTGGGCGAGAACGGCACCAATACCGTGAGCACTGGCGTCGGTGCGTACCTCCGAGGGTGCTTAGAGGTTGAAGTGTGCCAGGACGGGTGGGTTGGTGAGGGCTGCGATTAGCGCAGAAAAGGCTTGAGATTGTTCTGGCCCCCAGCAAAATAAAACGTCGATCTTCAGAAAAAGGGTAAGTGCACGAGTCGTCTCCGCAAAGTTGGGGACAAACCGCCGAAAATATGAGCAAAGGCCAAGAAAACTGCGAACGTCACTGGTACAGCGGGGTGTAGGAAATGCACTTACAGCACGAATTTTGTTGAACGCAGGTTGAACGCCGTAAGCATCGACGAAGTGTCCGGGTACCTTGAGTTGACGTCGGCCGAAGTTATACTTCTTTGAATTCAGCTGAAGGCCAGCTCTTCTTTAAAGTCCAACAATGGCATCAAGGCAGTGAAGATGGCTCTCGAAGGTCGAAGAAAAAACAATGACGTCATCGAGATAACAAAAGCACGTAGTCCGCTTCAAACCACGTAGAAGACAGTCCATCATACGCTCGAATGTAGCGGGCGCATTACACAGGCCAAAAGGCATCACCTTGAATTGGTACAGGCTATCGGGAGTAACGAAGGCGGTCTCCTCTCGGTCCCGTTCGTCAACGGCGATCTGCTAATAACCGGAACGAAGATCAATTGAAGAGAATAAACTGGCACCGTGCAGGCAGTTGAGGGCATCATATATCCTGGGAAGTGGGTAAACGTCCTTCTTTGTAACTTGGTCGAGATGTCGGTAATCAACGCAAAACATCCAGGTATTGTACTTCTTTTTAACAAGTATGACTGGTGACACCCAGGGACTGCTCGAGGGCTCTATATTGTTTCTTGCCAACATCTTGTCCACTTCGTCTTGTATGACGCGACATTCAGAAACGGTGACTCGGTCAGGTCTTCCGTGAATTGGGCTGGCGTCTCCGGTATCGATACGGTGAGTAACGAGGAACGTTTGTCCCAAGGGTCGGTTTCCAAAATCGAAAAAGTCACTGTAAGAGGCCAGAGGGCTGGTAAGTGCTTGAGCATGATCAGGACACAAGTCAGGAGCTACCACTCCGGATATGTGGGCTTCCGTAGGCGGAGACGGTGCATGCTGTGTCGATACTCCAGCAGTAGGGTCAGGTGAAAATGCAGACACATTAAAGTCAGACAACGGGGTGAGTTCGGCGAGAAAAATGCCCTCAGGAAGGCCTTGTACAAAAAAGCTGAAGTTCAGGACTGGAAGATAAGTGTGGTTATTCGCTACTTGCACGATATTGTGAGGGAGGGCTATGCTACGCTGCAGAGTAACATCGGATAAGGGGGAAACAACGTAGTCGCCATCAGGAATAGGGGGAAAAGGCGACATGAGCACATACACAGAGGAGGAGCATCGGAAGAGATGCTCCTCCTCTCCCCTCATTACTCACTTCGGCATGGAAAAACTTCAAAGAAAGACGCCGCGATGGCGGCCCAAAAGGCTCTGTTCGGGCCCCGTCACTTGGCAGCACTCAGTGACTGGGAGCAAAGAGGAAGCCTTCATGACGTCACATGGGGAAGTTAGCGCGCGATGAACGGGTCGCTCCTAATCCTTTGCGAGGGGTCCCAGGAGCACAGTTTAAGAATAATGTGAAATATTTCGGCCCCTATAAAACCTTTTAAGTTTAGATCGAATACTCAAAAAGTACAAGTCAGCGGATGTCTCCTACTAAACCATTGGAGAAAGTATCATTTCGGGGTCCATTAAGTGCACCCCTTGAATGTCTTTTGTTTATTCTTAAAATGCGAGCCACATAAATTTTTGTGTATACGTTTTCATGAAGCTTCCCAGTCGAAAAAAATCTAGAGAAAATTTTCTGATGTTACGACAAAAATTCTGTGCGGTTTTTGACGGGAAACCTGTTGTGACAACAGAACATTCTGTAGTAACATCAGAAATTTCTGTAGTTACAACAGAAAAGTGCTACAGAACTACAGACAACAGAAATATACTACAGAAAAGTGCTACAGAACTACAGAACAATCCGATGGTTACGACAGAACTACCGGATATTTTGTCGTATTTTTGACACAGTTCTGTAGTTCTTTTCGACCGGGTTGAACTAGCAGACGTATTACGTGCGTTCACCGTACGGAATAAGGTCAACAATACCGCGTTATGTATTTCAATCTTGTACCTATTCCAGCCTTGTGACTTTCGCGCACTGGGACCTGTCATAAAGAGGAAGGAAGCGGGTTTGATACCGGCTTCGCGCACATTCAGAACGGTAGGCGGCAATTCTGTGCATAATTATATTATTTGCCGATAATCTCTTCCACAACTGAGGCACTGCCTATAGATACCATTATGTTTAACATCCACGAAGCAACTTATCAAACATGTTACTTCAAGAAGGTTAAACCCGAGGGCTAATATTCTTTGCGTTTGTTGCTTGATTGTTTTCATGGTGTTGACCACTGCACCCAGTAGCCTTACATGGCAACAGTCGTTGCTCGAAAATAACCGTCATCACCAGCCGGACTGTACGCAGTGCAAGGTGAATGCCTTCCCAATTTCTCATATTAAGCCTGTCCTGCTAAACAATATAACGTATTAAAGCTGCACGATCATTTGTGATCATACAGATGTGAATCATATTTTTCGTTTTTAAATGTTTCATAATTTAGATGTTATTTGTTATCATAGACACCAGGTCCCAATACAACTCTCTGTGCTAAAGCGAGGATACAAGTGGAGCAGTTATAACACAATGCTAACGCTCAGCAAATTGTTGGATGCATGAAGTGGTTGTCGTTCCTTCAGGCAACTTACCTGAAAGTTTCACTGCCTTAATAATTCTTGCAGCTTCGGCAAACAATAGTAGATACAACGATAATCTGTGATCGATGAACTTTTCTCCTCTTGCAGCTTCTAAGCCCATTGCCTTGTGTCTAGATAAAGATACGAGAGAAAAACTCGCATTTACACGACTGCGCCATATCTGCCTCTCCTCTTTAAAAACTGCTTGTCATCATTTTTGAATGATGATATCCGAGTGTACCATATAAAGGTTAAAAATTCGTAATGTATTCATTTACTAAACGGAGGTTTCTAGACAGAAAACGCTTGTCGAACGAAGAAAAATCAAGAAATGTGTCGGCATTTGCGCACATTATGGGCTATTTCACAAGAAAGGCTCACGTATATATAAACCATTCACTGGAACGACTCCCAGTGCATGAGCACCGGGAGCTCATACGGCAAAGCCCTGATATTCCAAAAGATAAATAAAAAACATTTATTTTTTCATACTCGATATTTTAGCAGCTGGTAAAAGCACTACTATTGTCACCTATAAAATCCAGTTTATTCTCATTGCTAGAGAAGGGCTGCTACGACATGTGCGGTGTCGGTTGAGAAATCCTAGCATTGTAATAGCTAAGAGTGAACATTCGCTTCAGCTTTGAATTTAAAATTGGATTGCTACGTGGTATTTACGTAGGAATATTGGTAACAAAAATACATCTATTACAGGAGCCGTGTCAGTGCGTATGAGCACAATAACAGTATTTAATTTATTTAGGACAAGGGGAACTGCAATGAAAACCGAGGGTCATTTGATTTAAAACTGCTGATACAGAATTATTCTTTACACATTAACAGGATAAAAAAGCACAAAAGAAAAGGAAAATAGGACCTTTATCTTAGCCCGGTAAAAAGGCAAAGGAGTGGGTTACGAATATGATTCCCGTTAAGAACAGACGCTATAGCACCTTTCATGCCGCTTTTTCATTTCGCGAACACTCCTATATTCTTTTTGTTCCAGTTCAACACTGCTATATTCTTTTTGTTCCAGTTCGGCTTTGGAGAAAAAGAAAAAAAGTAGCTGTTTAACCTGTTGCTTCGGTTTAGTTTATTGGGTTCATCGTCCCAAACCTGCTGATTGTAAACAAGACCCAATAGTGGAGGGCCCAGGTGTCTTCGACCGCCTGCGGTTATTTAACATACATAATTATCGTACATTAGACAAGCTCCTAGCTTTTCGCCTCCATCGAAAATTGGCCGCCTTGGCCGGGATTCAATCCCGCATCCTTGGGAAAAATACTAGAGCGCATTAACAGCTCTATCACCCTGTAGAGACGTATCTCTTATCAGCGGACACTAGCTCTCATAAAGGGACATATGTCGTCAGTTTCAATTTCTGTCGCAAAGTATTCATGAGCATAAGAGGCAGATGGATGCTTAACATAAAGCGAAACGGTTTGACACCACCCGTAACATTGGGTAAAGAACAGCTGTGCCACAAATGTGATAATATATTGAGTTCGTATTTTCTCCGACAGCGTTTCTTAATTAAACTTTACAGCGATTATGACAAATGTTTTACTGACAGAGCTGTATACACACTGCACACAAATATTAGAGATTCGTTACAATCAGCAACAGCCTCAGAAAGGTTTGACCTAAGAGGGCAACGCTTCTAAATCCACGAGGAGTAGATCGCCATTCATAAGCCAATATTCAGAAGAAAATGTGTTGCAGGACGGTATTGAACATTGTGTTCACAAATTAGGGGACTTAAATAAAATGTATAGGGATAAGTAAAAAAACATATCTCTCTAACAAAGAGGAGAGAGCGGATCCTACGATTCGTAGTTTACGTACACCGGCAATTTATTGAATCATACCGAAAATCATGTAATACAACATAAAGCGAGCTTTAACAGTTTGGAACACACTTGTGAGTGAACTACTTTGCGTTTAGCGCAGGCCATTTTCACAATCAAGTGCAAAGTTACAACCGAGATTTTTAAACTAGATTTTGCAGCCTAGATTTCGTAGAATTTACATCTAGATGTTGATCATGGAAGTATTTTACAATTTATAACCTCAGTTTGAATTTTCGCATTGCTTCTAAAATATTTGCATTATAATTTACTCCAAGCAACTACGTATTTTGTACGACATAACAAACACCTGTTCCCAGGAAAAGGTGAAATCCTCATCGCTCCGCTTGCAAAGTGCATAAGTGGTCATGATATAATTTATTAGGATGGCTAGAAGGGAAAGTGTGATGCTCTGAACACTCTCCGTAGAGCGAAATTCCTCCCCATCGTGTTCATCTCACTTGGACGAATTAAAGCACTGAGCTTTCAAGCTCACGCTACTGAAAAATCCTGCATAAAATTCGTACTGGAAATTGTATACAGGTTTACTTTACAGGATCTGGGAAAAGGGATTGGGGGCTATTTCAGCAAATTCCTGTACTGCCCTGGAAAGTCCCGAATGAAACCGCGCGGAGCTCTGATACCGGAATGGCCTGTATGGTTGATGGCCCTCGGTTCCGGAAAGAAACGCGTCGCTTGGGTGGAAAAAGCATGCAACAATATAAAATAAAACGACTACATTCAAAATTATAAATAAAATAATAAAAAGAATTTTACTATCAAATGTGGAATCGAACCTCGGTCCTTATCCAATCCGTTGTGGTAGCGGGCGCGTTAGGAGCGCCCTGCGCACTTGTACCGCGGCTGCTCTTTTTTTTCGTGCGAAAGCACTACTTCACTATGCTCACAGATTTCAGTTCGCAGACCGCATCAGCGATATCGTGTCTGCAGCGGTTGTGAGTAATTGAAAAGTGGTAGAGGTTAACCAGTGATGTGAATCGATAGAAAGGGACGTAATGTTGTTAGGCCTACGAGTTAATCAGGTAACCAATTACAGGAAAGAAGGTAAATATTGTCCACAGCAGTTGTGAGTAATTGAGAAGCGGCATTGGTTAATGAGTGGTGTCAATCGTTGGAGGGTGGTGTCATGTTGTGTGTGAAAAACATTATTACGCCAATAAGTTAATTAGGTAATTATATAGAGGCAAAACCCGCAAATTCGTGTCCGCAGCAGTTGTCAATAATTGCTAAGTGGTAGAGGTTAATGAGTGGTGTAAATTGGTAGAGGGTAACGTAATGTGTCCGAAAACCTATTTAGGCCCCAAGTTAATTAGGGAATTAATTAGAGGCCAAAAGTAAAATTAAAGGCGAAAATGGTCTCATCAGCCAATGACATGGCATCCCATTCGAATGTATTAATGCTGAAATGGAAATTTAAATAAGTTAGTTAAGGTGACGTCACGAGCGTGACGTCGCATAACCTGAAGTCGTGCCAAAAAAGTGGCGTAGGCAGGGATTGGCTAGCATTTTGAAAATGCCAAAGGCTGAAGTAGTTGATTAGGGCAGACAGTTAGGGTGACGTCAAAGATTTGACGTCACGAAGCCGGAAGGAGAGCCGAAAAAGGGCATATGAAGGAATTGGCGCGCAGTTGAAAGTAGGGAAGACTAAAATGGGTAAACAATAAGTGAATTAAGATGAAATCAAGGATATGACGCCACGCACCGGAATTAAGTAGAGCCGAAAAAGGGCTTAGGAAGTGATTGGCGCGCAATTTGAAAGTACCAAAGACTAAAATGGGTAAACAATAAATGAATTAATGTGCCATAAAGAATGTGACGTCATGCAACCGGAAGTAGAGCCGAAAAAGAGCATACGAAGAGATTGGCGCGCAATTTGAAACTAAAAGACAAACGTGTACACAGAAAGTGAATTAAGCAACTAGAAGCAACCTACTGCAGCATCCTTGCTTTTGCATTACTCCAATGCAGATTCCTCGGTGTTCTTTAATTTCTGATACGTTCTGTCGCGTGCTGCTCTCACCCAGCGCTTCCGCATATTTTGTTGAGCATCCGCTTCTCGTGTATATCAGTCCTTCTCTTCTCGTGTATAGCAACTCAGACGCGGTAATAAAACTGCGAAGAATGCAACTTCGCTCGCGCCGCACCTGTGAAAGTGGTCGCACGCTAGCCAGGCAGCAATACCAAATATTGGGCATTAAATGCATACCTTCTTCAAACAAAACATCAGTCTCGACATTGCGCGTACAAAAATCAGACGTTTGCGGATGAGTATCGTGACGGCAGTGGCTAAACATATGTGCATTCTCAGAGAGGTCTAACCCGACGAAACTGCAGCATAACCGCTATTTCACTGCAATCGTATTCACAAACTCATTAAAAAAGCGCACAAAAACCTCACCAAACAAAATCCCAATAAAACATTCCTGAATGTTTCATCATAGCTGCTTGAAATAGCGACCGTCACCGGTCTATGATAGCTAAGAGTGTTGTTACCAGTTGTAGTGGTTTTGCTAACGCCGCTAACATTTTAGATGAAGTACAAAAATGCCTCTGATAAGCGTGAAACTGTAAACGTCGCACAATTCGTAGTAGCCGGGGCTGTCACGCAGCTTCTTTATGCATTATTATCCCATTAAGCTGCTTCTTTTCACTTCTCACTTTAAAAAAACTACTTAACGGCACGCGGTACTTGCGTTGGTCGCCAGCGCCTGCCGCCGCTCTCTCAGCCGACAATTTTATCGGATGGGAGGAGGCGTATATCGCGTGGACAGACAATTGTTTTCTAGCAAAACGCTTTCAACTGCGTGTGGCACGTTTTGAAATAAACCTGCGAAAATAAATGTATTATGCGGCATTGTTCTGTAGGTGTGGACATTATGCTTGTATTTGGCCCAGTGCAACCTGTGGTTTGCCTCTGCCACCGGTGGGCTGGCATCGTTCCTATGGTAGCGGCTACTATAGCACGGACGTCGAACTCGCAACATGCCAGCCATCTGTCGTCGGCCAGTGACAGCTCTAGCCCTTGGACGCCATAGAAGCCGTGTATCAAGATGACTCAGAGAAGGCACCGAGGAGGGCAAACACGTGTGACCAGGCCGCCAGGCACGACGAGCCAAATTCTTTCCAGTTCGCCCGTGAGTCTGGCATGGGGACACAGTGTCAGGCTTCCTGCATTAGAACCCGCTCTATACACACATCAAATATAGCGTCTTATTTTTTACGTGCTTTTCTGTAAGCCATGACCCTCTGCGCGCGCGTTCTCGGACGACTGGTTTCCCTTAGGGCTGCACTCGGCTTCAAGCGTCTTCGAACAAACAACAATAAGTCTTGCACCATACTTCGTCTTTCTTTGAAAGGAGCAGGATGACAGTTGCACAGCTACAGACTTGAAAAAAACTTTTCCAAAATCACTGCAGAATCTGGCCTGCAGAAATGCGTACACCTGAGTGTTGCTGTGGTGTGTGTCATCGGGGTTCCGGGAGGGGCAGATACTGAGCCTTTCTTTTCCTCTAAACCAATTATGGAACACTGGTGAAAATTTATGGATGCAATTGAAGGCTGGTTATGGTCAACAAGGGGCACGCGATGTATCGTGTGCAGCAGAACAGCTAGGGCTTTCGCATTTCTGCACTGAAGATTGTGCAGCGCTCTCGGAATTTTTAAGACTGCAGTTGTTTGACTATCTCTACATACTTTCCCACCATTTCCACCCATTTGTAGACCCAACTGACACCCTTTCCCACTCGTTCACCTTCAATTGTTTCTAATTTTCCGCCGCCGGAAATTCGACATATGTCACCGGAAGTCGAGTTTAACGACACCTCATGTGAACCTACATTACTCCTCCCAGCTATTCGACATCTGAATGACCTATTTGGCTCTAATGATTTCACCGATAAATCGACAACAACAATTCTGTCACTTGCACACCTTTCATTGCCTCTCTATTCGATTCTACGATTATTTTTCTATATATCACTTTCTTTGTGCAGCGTCGATAAGGTCATTCAATCGCAAAATTTGCCTACATAGCCAAACTATGCTTACACATTAATAATATAGTGTGTACCGCAGTCATTCCACGGAGGTCTCAGTGAAGCTGCTTCCTTCGGTCACTAGACGTATTAAAATATTCGCGAAGCATTCCCAATTCTGAAACCTACCCTTACAAAAATGGTCGTGAACAGTCTTTAGAATCTGTATTAACACCTTATTGACTCTATCAATATTGTACGTACTTTTAATCTGTATGAACATGTGTAAATACGAAGTTCTAACACTGTTACTTTTGTGTATTTAAATCAGTTCATATAAAGGTTGTACATAGCAAGTTGTTAGGTGAATATACTTCTCTGTATATACTCCTATCAATATACAGCAGGGGCGTAGCCAGGGCTCTGTTTCGATGTCAGAAACCCTTCCGAAAGTTTTTGAACTCCTTCTTTCGGCCTTTTTTGCAATTTTTTTATCGATGCCGTATAACGCCCTCGAAAATTATTTCTGGTTATACCACTCATACACAGCTATTAAAATGTATTGAAGCAATTTAGCATGTCAGAAAAAATGTTCAGATCGAAAGTATATAGTATTAACTGACCGAGTGAATGCTATTCATTGCAACTCATATTTGAATTACATTTTTTATTATGAATAGCATCTGTTAAAAAAGAAATGGAAATGGAAAATTGATACGATCAATTTGCATGAATTATAGGTAAAACTTATAAGGTTATAAATTGAAAATTTAACTGGATACAATTTCGCTCTTTCTTCATCGCGCATTTCTTAGTCAAGCGTCCGCTCTTGTTGAGGACGCACTGAGTCCTTTTATCAAGCTCGCTCGCACAATTAAATACAAAAACATCACAAATGGAAGGTAAACGCACCGCGCCGCCGACTTTACAGTGGAGAATGCGCGCTGTGGGTGTTGTCGGGTTACATCACGCGATGCTGAGACGCACGCCCTGGACTCTCGGATCCACGTAGCTCATCCCTCAGAAGCTATATGGGCGAAACTTTAGAATTATATATTGGCATACACACAATGATTGGGTATATGCACATGTACAGTAAGCTACCGAACGAGCCCCC
>JAJIZL010021390.1:910870-989901 GCA_023969395.1 Amblyomma maculatum
GGGGGGGGGGGGGGGGGGGGGGGGGCACCTCAGCGAGAAAGCAGTTGCACACTGCTTAAGAGTGCCGAGGACCCTCGCAAACATCAGCAGGTGACAGCTCAACAGGAAGCTAGTTTACATGGAACACATTACAGGCATAAACACAGGCATAAACATTGCAGACATTACAGAGATGAACAGCAGCAAAAGCAAAAAAAGGAAAGAAAAGGAAAACAGATATGTGTTCACCGAATAACAGCGCAATTTCACGGTATTACCGCAGTGATGTCATCAATAAAGCAAAAAGGATGGGTTTAAAGTTTCACAAAATATTCACAGAGCAAAGTTGTCTCCGAGTAACAGTAACGAAATCAGCAATCCGTTTTTCGTGTTTATTTAGCACAAATGTATGATGCTCTCAGTCTTGAGAGCTATTTTTTTTTCGCATCTGCAAAGCTGCATGTGTGTGAGCGCGCGTGCGTGCAAATAACTCATGCGCAGGCACTCAATATGTGCGGCTCCGCATACGGTAAGAACTCAAGTTTTCATTACAATGAAGGAAGCAAACACACGACCGCTGAAGTGGGCTCGCCACTCCGAGTCTCTGCGTCGCCTCGAATACCAGCTACCCCACAAAACCACCGGAAGAAAAAGAACGAACGCACAAGATAGCGAACGCACAGAACTGACGCTCGCTCGGCGTTCCACTAATCCCGCCTTTCGTCTGAGCAGCGCGGCGCGACAGCGCGACTGGAAAAAAAAAAGAAAGCGAACTCCACAAGACACGTGATGGAGCAGCGCGGCGTGGCAGCGCGACTGGAAAAAAAAGAAAGAAAGAAAGCGAACTCCACAAAACACGTGATGCAGCTTCATGTGTCACGTGATTGCGCACCGAAGATCTGCAAAAACGCCCGTGACTGAGAGGCGGCGTTTGGCTGTTTGGCGACGTCGAGCGTGGAAAATAGTTCTTTCTGCCAGAAATCTTCAATGTAAGTTGACAAACTTTTCATTCCTTTCTTATAAACGCTTTGCGCATACTCGCGGAAACTTTTGTGTTTCAGAAGTGAGCAGTTTTTACATTACAAGCGTTTACCCATTTTTTATTTGCTGCATACTGCACGACCAATGCTCTAGGAATATTTTTCATTGTTTAGCGTTTTTATCACCTAGTTAAGTTTAAAAGTGATCCTCGATTGTCCGCGGCCTCTTTCCGATCATTTTGCAACATAGTTCAGATCTTTAAGGCGTTTTTTTGCGGAGTTATTACTAATTCTTCAAAGGTAAACAACTGCTTGGCCTCGCAGCCATAACCGTCAAATTTCAAATATTGAGAGAGGCCTTGTACTGCGTAAAAGCTATGTAGACGTATAAAACCTGTCATTTTTAAATTCCATCAGATGTGTGCGATCGCTCGCTACCTATCTGTTTTATTTATAGCGTTTCTTCGTTGAGCTATTTGCACATGGAGCCAGTAATTCGAGGTTAAAGCGCTAACCGCATGAGGCGACAATTCGCGGCGACATGCCGCGCGACGCCGTCGCGCGACGGGCTGAGGGCCGCCAAAGCATTGCCGCTCGTCGCCGTCGCTCGGTTTCTGGGTTTTTAGAAAATTTCGCGTGTCGCCCGGAAGCAGCTCGCGAGGCAGCCAATCGCAGAGGGCTTTAGAGCGCTCAACTTCCGTTCTGGCTTTCTTTTTATTGCGTGTAAAGTTAGTTTTCCTAGTCCGGTTTGGGCGAAGAACCTGGTGCCTTCACGCGCTCACTTCGTCTGATCCGTGTATATATATGAGTGCATCGAGATAATTCAGTAAAAGCTTGGAAGGTTAATAAAAGAAAGAAAAAGGTTAGCGTGGCTTGATATTGTTAATTTCCGAAAGGAGCAGGAGAAAGTCGCTGCTTGCAATGCAAGTCGGCATCGCAGTGTATAGTAACGCACCGCTGCCCTGTGACCCTTTAAAATACGATGCGTTACAAGAAATTTCATCAGTGTTTTATCGTACTTCATGCTGTTTAGTGTTGAAAATGGGATATAGCGTGATTGCATTCCCCTTGACCGAATGACGAGGCGGCGGTAACAGAGCAACGCTGAAAACGCGCTTCTGTCGCTGAGCGCCGTCGCTCCGTGCGGTATGCACCAGTGACAACGACAGGCGTTGGCGGCGGTGTCGCGCGACGGATCGCTAGGGGTAGTCGCCTCATGCGGTTACCGCTTTATTGGAACAGTCCATAAGCAACGACTTTCCGCGTAACATTAGGTTTTTAAGCTTTCCTTTAGAGTAAGCACAGATTGGGGGGGGGGGGTGATATATAATTTTATTTATAACAATTCGCCGACTTCAACGCAGTAATAGTTATATTTATATCCATAGTAGGTCAGTACGTATTATTTTAGTACAGGCCCAGTGTTCTTTTTCTTTTTTTTTAACAGAGGCGTGGCAAGTTATGTGGGTCAAGCTAACAATTGGCTGTGAATTAAGCGATTAGAGCTTTCAAACTTAGTCTTCTGTTTTGTTTAATTTCTAAGAACCTTTAAGCTTCACAGAGAAACAGCATATTTTGAAAAGTGAATTTCAACTATGGAAGTTGTTCGTTTATTAATGTTTGACATTGCTGACAAGGGTCAGAATTGAAACAGATGATAGGATCGAGTTTTTTGGTAACTTATGGCATGTGACCTAGAGCTGCTAGGAATTCATTTTCTGAGGCAGCTTTTCTTTAGGTGTGTAGGGAAAGTAATGGTATGTTATGGGTTTTGAGAAGCATGGATTTAATGAAGTCTTTCTTTTACTGCATTTACGGCTTGTTTGGCAATAATGCTTGCAGTCCAGCTGATGCAATTGTATTGTCACACTGCTTTTGCAGCAGATTTCATCTGCCATCGAGGGAGTGCTGCCTGAATATGAAGCAGACAGCGTCATGAATCTGTGGAGGCAGTTTATTCTATCAGCCATGGGTGCCCTGCCCTAAAGCATCCTTCCTGTAAAGGAGACATTGAATTGGTAGGTATCACATGCTCATGTTTTTTGCATTCATGTGTTTGCTTTATAACTGTATAATTTTTACTGGTTCATGCTTTGCATTTATTGTTTTCTTTTCAGAGTATAAAGGGCGGATGTGTAACAGGCTTCATTAAAGCAAAGCTTGAAACCAGCTCGGTGTTGTTATATCATTCTTGCTGTGTTTTTAGCGCGACTGACATGTTGGTGAATCTTGCTCATAGTCTGCACTAAAGAAAATTTTCATGGCCTCTTCAGAGCTTTAAAACAGGAGATATACTTAGCTGCTTTATTGCAGTAGTACCTACTATTTCTAGCTGAGGCAAAATTGAGTAAACCTGTGTTTTAATAGCTCAGTGACAAACATGGTGTCATAATATAGCTGACTACACTGTGCATATGTGTGCATGTTCATGCTGACATTCAGTTACTGTTTATTTAGACTGCCTCAGCATATGTACACATACAGTGATGTTTCACTTGAACAAAGTTCAAGGGACCTTAGGAAAAAGTTTGTTGAAATGAAAGTTCATTGGACTGAAATAAATGCGTGGAAGATTCTTTCCATTAGCTTCAAGAAATATTCAGTTCAGTCGTTCAGTCGTGTCCGACTCTTCGTGACCCTACGGACCATGTCACGCCACGCTTTCCGGTCTCTCACTATCTTCCTAACATCACATAACTTCATCTGCAGTGCCTCGAGGATACCATCTAACCATCGCGTTCGCTGCCTACCCCTTCTCCAGCGACCCTCAACCTTTCCCAACATCAAATCTTTCTCCAGCAACTCCTCTCTTCTCATCAGATGACCAAAGTAGCTGAGCTTTAACTTTAGAATTTGACCCTCCAATGAGCAGTCAGGGTTTATGGTCGACAATATCGACTGATTTGATCTTCTGGCAGTCCAAGGAACTCTCAAGAGTCTTCGCCAGCACCACGATTCAAACGCGTCAATTCTTCGGCGGTCAGCCTTTTTCACAGTCCAACTCTCGCATCCATACATCACAACTGGAAAGACCATAGCACGAGTTATACGGATCTTGGTTGGCAGACTAATGTCTCTGCTCTTTACTAGGCGGTCAAGGCTAACCATTGCTCTCTTTCCCAGAAGCAGGCGTCTTCTAATTTCATGGCTAGAGTCTCCTTCCGAGGTAATCTTGGAGCCCAAGAAGAGAAAATCTGTCGCAGATTTTTAGGTTGTTCAAATCTTATCTGAGCCCATTTATTTGTCACTGCGCTGATTTTCAAGTGAAGAATGCGTAACCTTTTGCAGCACTTTTGAAAGGACTACAGTGGTTTTGAACTCGATTACTGTGCAAGCTCCTGAGAATCTTGCCTATCACAACGGCCTGCTGAGGAGACAAGGCTTTCATTTTCTCCAAGCAGATCATGGTTAACCAAAATGCACACATTTGCAATTCTTGGAGCTAAAGGGCCTGGTAGGGCTGAAGATCTGGCTTTGACTGGCTATGACTGTACAGCTAATTAAGCGTGCAGACAGCTATGGATTCATCTGGTTACAAGCTAGTTTAGGCTGCCAATTCACTTTAAAGCTAAATAACGGCCACTTTTCTTCACGCGATAATGAAGAGTGGTTCTTAACATAAAAATATGCTACAAAGAGTGCAGACTGTGCTTTTTTAAGCGCTCAGTATGACTTTGAAGACACAGGATAGCACCGCGGAAAATGTTCGTTGAACTGAAATGAGCAATAACTGAAGTTTGTTAAAATGAAGTGCGTTTGCATAGTGTTCAATAGAGCTTCAGTGGGGGGATTTAATAAAGTTCGTACAACTGAATACATCGTCGAAGTGACGTTCGTTCAAGTGGTATTCTGTTTTTCTGTGACTAAATGAGAACATTTACTTTGCTCAAAGCAACATATACACAAATATTTACTTTCTTGCTAGTCACCAAGATTTGCAATTAACTTCCGAACTCATTTTATTCACAACCTAAATAAATGCATCGTTAACCCTAGAGCCAAATAGTTACTAGCAATAACAAAAGTAATATGTTGATATTTATCTGTTGGAGAACATTTTCTGTTTAATTGTTTTGTGTGTTTTTGAGTTCTGCAAACATGAGGGGGCTTGTTACAGAAGGGGTGGGCTGCAAGACGAAGGGAAGTATCAGTGTGGCGGCCCTTTTGTGTTTATCAAATAATAATGCATTCTAACATGTAAAACGAATGCCTTTACAACCTGCTAAAAATCTTTTTAAATTGCATGTTTGGGTTCTGCCTGGATAAACATAGATGGCAGAGAGATCTTTCTGCCATGGGGTGTGAACTGTATTTTGTGCAGAAAGCCAGAGGCTGTCGAACATGTGTTATTGTTGATTGGGTTTTTGGGGGGCAATATCCTACAGTGAACTTTGCTCAAAGATGTCCCTTTAAACCCCCATGGAATTTGGTTCTCAGGTGTTGAAAATTACAACAGTGTTCTGTAAGATATAATAAGGCTATTAATATTAAGCTTGCATAGCGCATGGAAGCGCCGAATGGCTGTTCGCCATGCTGATCTTTATTATCAGACCTATCCGAGAGTATAATGAGGGTTTTGTCCAACAGATAATGTTTTGAAAGCTCAGCCATGTGTACCTGTGTTTATCAATGTATTTGAAAAAGTGATCAGTTTGAATGCGATAATTAGAGGTATTGTACCTAAGCTAGCTCTCGGCCAGCCTGTAGTGTTTGTGAAAAGGCAAATGTGACAAGAAGGGTGTTTTGCTAGAGCTTTTAAGGCTCTTAAATCTGTGCAGCTCTGCTTTAGTACATGCATTGTCTCCTGTACATGGCTAGTTAAATGATTTCTGTTCATTTTATTACAAAAAGTCATTCTAAATCTTTAGATAAGCTTGCTCACCTCTATTGTTTGCATTGTGTTCAGGCATGCTATAGCTGGAAATGATGCAGTATTAGTTACAAGTAAATAAATAAAAGGAGCAGCAACTACATTTCCTTCGTCCGCACATTTTTAAGAGAAACATACATGGGCTCATTAGATTTTAGTGTTATTTGCAACTGTGTTTGATAGTGAAAGATCTTCCTGTCATTGCATAGAAATCTTTCAGAAACCTCTGAGATAGTTTGATACCTGGTGATGTGGAGGTTGACTTCCCAGACAGTAATGTATTCCTATAGTTCATACTGCACCAGCCAAAAGATGAGACACAGCATAGAGGAGGACAGGACAAGGCTGGACTATCAACTGAATGTTATTGATAAGAAGAAAGCAACGAAGACTCCTTCCGAAAAGCTCGCGCACAACCCAACCGGTGGAATGGCAGGAAATTGGGAAGAAGATGATGAAGAAGAAAATTCAAAGCCAATTCCAATTCAAGGCCTAACTAACGACTTTTCTAATAGATGAAATTCCTTACAATGAAGGCTAACCGACGCCTTAGCCACGCACTTGTCCTCGGCTTTAGCAATGTAAAATGCTTCAACCAACTCTGCAGAGTTGATTACCATTGCTGTAAACTACACCCGTATTATTGAAGTCAGGTGCACGAAGGGACGGGTCATGCTCCGACTTACACTCTCGGGATTGCACATGTAGCGCAAGATTAGAACTCGCCTTCCCTCCCAGAGAATTGGAGTGCTCCGTCAGGTGCACATTTACACATCTGCCTGTCTGCCCATTGTATTTACAGCGAGAAACAAGATAGGAGCCTTGTGCGCTAGAGTTAGAAAGGGGCTCGACAGTGTACCTCGTGATAGTTTTCGTTGTGCATTGTCACATAAGAAAAAGTTCACCACCTGCAGAAAGAATGTGGTCTACCACGTTCCGCTGAATTGTGGCCGGTGCTACTACGGGCAGACAGGCAGATGTCTAAATGTGCGCCTGACGGAGCACTCCAATTCTCTGGGAGGGAAGGCGAGTTCTAATCTTGCGCTACATGTGCAATCCCGAGAGTGTAAGTCGGAGCATGACCCGTCCCTTTGTGCGCCTGACTTCAATAATACGGGTGTAGTTTACAGCAATGGTAATCAAGTCTGCAGAGAGTCCGTTGAAGCATTTTACATTGCTAAAGCCGAGGACAAGTGTGTGGCTAAGGCGTCTGTTAGCCTTCATTGTAAGGAACTTCATCTATTAGAAAAGTCGTTAGTTAGGCCTTGACTTGGAATTGGCTTAGAATTTTCTTCATCTTCTTCCCAATTTCCTGCCATTCCACCGGTTGGGTTATGCGCGAGCTTTTCGGAAGGAGTCTTCGTTGTTTTCTTCTTATCAATAACATTCAGTTGATAGTCCAGCCTTGTCCTGTCCTCCTCTTTGCTGTGTCTCGTCTTTTGGCTGGGGCAGTATGAACCCATACCAACGTGCCCAGTCGTCAACCTTGTTGTATTCCTATAGTACCGTATGCATGCACAATAAACGTAACAGCTTGCATATATCACTGAATCTTCCACTCTAGAAGAGAATTTTGTGCACAAGCATTTTACTGTAGATTGCCTCTGTGGAGCATTGTATTTCTAATTCTGTGCTTCTCTTTTTATGCTGTTACTCAGCAACATATGAAGTATTCCTTGTTTGTTTCTGTTACTTGTGCATTTGACTTTACCTTTTATTATTCGAAATAACTTTCTTCCTGCTGTTCTGACTAGTGTTTTCGTATTCATAAGCAGTCCTCTTGATGCTTCATTGAGCCATATCTGGAGACTCCTTGTTGCCGTGGTCTGTGCCGACAAGTAAAAACTAGGCAACCTGACTTCCGGGACAAGTAGCAGTGGGACGTAGCTGCATGGTTTCTTCAGCATCCATGTGGATTTCTTATAAAAGACAGGTATTTCTCCTATATTTGACTTTCATATGTGATCAAGATTTTACCTTCGTGACAAGCTCTTGAAGGAAAGGATGGACATTTATGGCACTTTCTTAATTTCTTACTCTCGGGAATACACTATTACGACTTGTTAACTGCATATGTAGCAAAAATTATGTGTGACTGCATATTCCAGCAGTAAGCTGCATGATTTTTTAAGGATGAAATAATTTTGCTCCTATTGTCGGTAGCCTACTATTGACGAGCCAAAGCAGGCAATATTAGGTACCAAAAAGTGATTATGCGGGGCCGGGTGGGTTTTAATGAGACAAGCTCTCCACGTTTTAAGCCTTTGTACAGGGCCAACGTGTCTCCCTGAATGTGTCTGGGACACATGCAAGTCTTGTATCCTCAAAAGGACCTTGTCTAAATTCAAATAAAAGTAGCGCCAACCTTTTTTGAGTACGACCAGTTCAGCAGTAAGCTCAAAATTGAAGCAAAGAGGCATTCATGTCCTGTGCGATGTCAGTGCACGTTAAAGAGCCCCAGCTCGTCAAACGCTCTGAAGTCCTCCCCTACAGCATCTCTCATAGCCTGGGTTGCTTTGGGATGTTAAACCACATAAACCAAACCAGTCATTTTTTACCACCCCATATGACTTGTCTTTCCACGTATCTCCAAAAGATAGTGCCTACATAAGACTTGCCACTATTCCTGAGATTACCTAGATTATTATGTATTTATGTATTTTATGATTATGTAATTTTCCTCTGTGGAGCATTGTGTTTTCAATTCTGGGCTTTTCATGCTGTCACTCAGCAACCATATGAAATACTCCTTCTATGTTTCTTTTACTTGTGCATTTGACTTTTCCTTTATTATTCAAAAAATCTTTCTTCCTGCTGTTCCGACTAGTGTTCTCATATGTACATGCAGTCCTCTTGTTGCTTCATTCGACCATATCTGGAGACACCCTGTTGCCGTGGTCTGTGCCGACAAGTAAAGAGGCAACCTGACTTCCTGGACAAGTAGCAGTGGGACGTAGCAGCATCCATGTGGACTTCTTATAAAAGAAAGGTATTCTAAATTTTGCTTTCATATGTGATAAAGATTTTACCTTGGTGACAAGCTCTTGAAAGGAAAAGATGGGCATGAGTGGCACTTTCTTATTTTCTTACTCTCTCGAATACACTATTGAGACTTGTTACCTGCGTATGTAGCAAAAAGTATGTGTGACTGCATATTGTAGGCTAACTATAATATAATTCATCAATCCCTATTATCGCTCTTGTGTGCACTAGGTGCTTGGTGTAGCTGGTCTCCTTCAGTAATTACTTATGTGTGTGTGTCATCTGCTATGGCAAACATAGCCATCAGTCAGGAAAAATGGGAGCAAACAGGCATAGTGGCATCACTTGCTGGTAGCATGCACCAAAATGTATGTATACATACTGATACGTTACCGCTCAACATGTGTATTTGCTTGATGCAGCAAATGGCAGAGGAGAGAGTATCTGATGACGAAGCATACTGGCATGTAAATTTCACTCCTTTGTTTCCTGGGCCCCTATTGTGATAAACTAATGTCGAATGATATAGAGGATCAAAAGGAATACAACTAAACACAGCAATAGTCTCTATCTCCTGAGGGTGTTTTGCAGGTACTAGTTTGTACAGAAAGTGGTTGGAAACCAGTTAGCATATTTTGAGGAAAAACAGGCATCTGAGTGAAGAGAGATGTGTGTGATGCTAGCACAAAGCATGCGAAATTGGCAGAAAAATTTTGAGCATGTATATTTCTTTTCTAGGTGACACCATGATAAATTTTGATATGGCTGGTACATCAAACACACAATGTCGTTGCCGTCGGAAACCAAGTGTTTCTGTGTCAAGGGTTTGTGCAATAAAAGAAGGTATGAATTTGCATCTGTTTCTTTCGCCACTCTCACTTTTCACGAAATATTACATGCATGTGAATAGTGAGTAAAATACACGTTATTATTGGACACTTGAAATATAGTTAGCATAACACAAGGTATTAATACTTTGTATGAACATGATTCTTTAAAATAACGGTGGCAAATTATCAGAACACAGTCGTTACAGTGTCCATACACGCTATCAATAGGCTAATCATAGGAGGTATAAATACGTTCTATGTAAATACATTCTATTCAATCACGGTGGCCAATTGTCGGAAGGGAGATCATACATAGATCATACGTGTTCTAAAGACTTTATTTTGATTGTCGATAGCTTCTATGATCATATTGTCTAAAGACATTGCATAAAGTGATCATAGACATTTTTGTAATGTATTCATTACTAGGCTCTTAATTGAGGAAGAATACATATTTCCGCGTCAAAGTATCGCTTCCGAATTGTGTTTTTGGCATTCTAAATGCGATTGCGATACTTAATTGCAATTAGCCTTCATTACCTTTTACGTGCTGAGGACTGTCTTCTTTGTGGTACATTTGCTCGTAATAAAATAAATGACCATAATGTGCGATTATCTATTTGGTGAAATAGACGTAATTTCCAAATATTTCGACAAACGGGTGTAACAATGAAAAGAAAATACCATATTCATGACAGAGTAAAATATTAAAGCAGATTTCTTTAGGAACGAATTCGGTGTGGCTATCACATAATGCTAGAAATGAGTAATCGAAGCTTAAATTATTAAAACGGTTAAATCATTCGATGCCACATTTTTTACAGAAAAAGTGAAAAAAGCAAGTATGTGACATCGGCTGAATTGCGGGTGCTAAAAGCCACGTTAATCTTGTCTTCGGATGTACTGATCTTGATAGCTAACACTGCTAGCAACCACTAAATTAAGCATGAATGTCAGCTACGATTTCGTGCACAATGAAAAACCGCTAATTCTAGGCATAAACTGGTGTAAAACCTGTTGCAGAACTGTAGCAGACCTTGGAGTGATCGCTTGATTGGACGCTTCCATATTACAAAAACTATCAAGTGTCATTCACTGCACTTCGACAGAATATAGAAATCGCAAATGACTCGGGGGGTTCAAGTTTACCATAAGTAATTGCTCCAACTACCGCACGATCGCGCTTATTCGCTTGCTAGCAAGGTGATGTTGAAAATCTTCCACGGTAGGCTGCAGCAGTATGTGGATCGGGAGCTTCCGGACGTGCAAGCTGAGTTTCGCAAGGGCAGAGTAACTAGAGACCAAATTGCCAACCTTAGCTGGAACATTGAAAAAGCAAGAGAGTTCCAGAAACCCATCTACTGCTGCTTTATTGATTATGCGAAAGCGTTTGACTGCGTAGATCACAGCAAATTGTGGCAAGCTCTCGAAGAGATGGGAGTTCCAATTCACCTCATCTGTCTCCTCAGGAACCTGTATGAAGGGCAACAGGCCACAGTCAGAAGTGGGCATGGTCTTACTGATTGGTTTCCGATTGAGAAAGGAGTGAGGCAAGGCTGCATACTGTCGCCCTGAATATTTTACCTATATGCAGAGTGCATCATGAGGAAGGCCGGTCTGGACGAGTCTTCAGCTGAAGTGAAGATTGCTGGAAAACGTGTCAACAACCTTAGATATGAGGATGATACCACTTTAATGGCAGAAGTGAAGTGGAACTCAATAGACTTCTGATGCGTGCACAAGAAGAGAGTGAGAAGTTTGGGCTTAAACTGAACATTAAAAAGACAAAGATCATGGCGTCTTGCCCTATCAAGTCCTGGAGCATCAATGGACAAGAAGTGAAAGCTGTGACAGATTTTCTCTTCTTGGGCTCCAAGATTACCTCGGAAGGAGCCTGCAGCCATGAAATTAGGAGACGCCTGCTTCTGGGAAAGAAAGCAATGGTTTGGCTTGACCGCCTAGTAAAGAGCAGAGACATTAGTCTGCCAACCAAGATCCGTATAATTCGTTGTGATGTATGGATGCGAGAGTTGGACTGTGAAAAAGGCTGACCGCCGAAGAATTGACGCGTTTGAATTGTGGTGCTGGCGAAGACTCTTGAGAGTTCCTTGCACTGCCAGAAGATCAAATCAGTCGATATTGTCGACCATAAACCCTGACTGCTCATTGGAGGGTCAAATTCTAAAGTTAAAGCTCAGCTACTTTGGTCATCTGATGAGGAGAGAGGAGTCACTGGAGAGAGATTTGATGTTGGGAAAGGTTGAGGGTCGCCGGAGAAGGGGTAGGCAGCGAACGCGATGGTTAGATGGCATCCTCGAGGCACTGCAGATGAAGTTATGTGATATTAGGAAGATAATGAGAGACCGGAAAGCGTGGCGTGACATGGTTCATAGGGTCACGAAGAGTCAGACACGACTGAACGACTGAACTGAACATCAGATTCGCAGTAGAACGTACCGACTTTATTGGCGGTTCTGGACAACATGCAAGTACAGCAGCGCAACACTTCGGTCTTACTTAATTAAAGAGTAATTTCCAGAAAACGTGTGCGCAGCAGGTACCACACATTTTTCAACGGTATTTCAGGTAGCAGCTGCTGTGCAACGCGGCTATAGAACGCCTTAAAACAGTGCCGCTCGGGCCAGGAAAGAGCATAGGGGCTGGTTCCGACAGGCCGGATTTTTTCCCTTCCTTTAGCCGCCGTATATTTATATAGACTAGTTATAGATGCAGTAGTCAGCCAGCGCAGATTTACGCCAGAAAAAAATCAGATCAATAATGTCACACGCGCAGGGGTGAGAGCTTATTTCGCTCAGATGTGTTTACACCATGGCAAAAAATTTATAGACACGGGTTCTTAACGTAACGTTATACGGCTTGATTAGTGACATATCAAGTGTCTATGCTGCTTTATAGGGCCTCATTGCAGCTGTGTCTGGGCACAGAGCACCAAACCGCAAATTATCGAGGTAGCACACTCGGCGTGTGCTGCCTCACGCGTGCACGCACACACTTACCGCCCACATTTGACGGAGTGCAAGCGCTACTTCACGCAGTCTGTTTCATTAGTGCACAGAGGATTACTATCGAATAGTCTTTTAATACGCAGTCTGCAACGGCCACAGTAGCCCGACCTGGCTGTCCGGGAATGACCGCAGAATGTCACTGAACTACACTGAACCGCACTGAACTACAATGACCGCTAATCGTTTCTGCGAATTTCTGTAGCGCACCACTCCTCTTGTTTGGCCATAAGGGACAGGAGTGCGGTCGTAAATTCATCGTTCACTGGAGGAGCAACAAGCGCTTAGAGACAGAGGAGAGGAGCTCTCGTCCTGTGATGTCGAAACCAGGAGGTTCTCGCTTAAGTTTCCTTAGATTACGTCCCCCTTTTCATTTTCAAGGGTACTTCAGTATATTAGAGAAAACGGTTTGCTTTGGCATTCACCAATAGGAACTGAAAAGAGTAAGGACGAGAACGAAAATGCATAGCTTGATGTGGTGCTCTTATTCGCCGCCGTTTTGATATGATGCACGAAACATTACCTAGTATTTATGTAATATCTACGGCGAGCAACGATATTAGCCCAACCCAACTAGCACCTTTATTCGCAGAAGCATCTTGTTCTTGTTGCTGCCGGCTGGCGTTCTAGCTCAGCTTATCAGAAGCGTGGGATAAACCGCACAGCTTGGAGTCGCTAGTTGCTCATGCTATCACCAACATTCTTATACAACAGTGTACAGTCATTTCTTGAAATTTAATATGCGGAATCATTCTGACTGTTTACGCCTACGCTGTCTACGTCGTGAAAGCACCACAACTGCAGCACTCACTGTCAGAGACGACTCTTGCGCTTTATTGGAATCTTCGGGTATCACAGCTGAATTGGTTGTCGAAGGCAGTGATGAGAGCGGTGAATTTGTGCAGAAAGTGCTGTTTGGTCCAAAGAATTCATTTTCGGCATTATAGTGAAAACCTTTATTGGCCTATACTTTCAGCGCAGGTCAGTCAAAAGACGTCACTACCATAAGACGAAGGTAATGGCGCCACAATAATAAAAATTCAGTCTCCACCGGGAATCGAACCTTCATTTCTCTAAGCCTCAACCGTGAACTTTAACCAAGTACGCTATGCCTCGAATTGTTAAGCGCGCTTCAAAATTCTCCTGTTCTACCGTGAGGATGATAGTCAAAAATAAATAAATCCTATCTCCACCGAAAACTGAACCTCCATCTTTCAGATACCAAGCCTTGCGCTTTACCCAATTAGACCTCGCATAGTTCTAGTACAGTTCTCATTATTTACAGTTAGGATGATATTAGCGATATCAATGATGCTGCAAATAGAATGATGTCATTAGCAATGATAAATACGATGCATTTACTATAATGATTTGAGAGCTAACGTGAAGGACAGTATTAACCAGTAACGTCCAGGCTTTCGCATTTCTGCGATGCAGATTTCACAGTGCTCTCGTAGTTTAATGTCTATTTATCTCGAAGCTGCTGAACAAACAGAGATCCATGCTACGAGAGTGAAGTTGGTGGTGCAAATGAGGCGTTGAGATGTTTGCAATGTACGAATCTGGGCAGGGTCCTTAATAAGCCGGCTTTTCACCGCTGTGGTGAAAAATGTCGCCAACCGTGTAAATTCGTAGGCTTAAGCAGCGGATCTGCAATCACGCCATAAATGGAGGTTCCGAATGCTCAGTCGCCATCTGGTTGCGTGGCATACACCAAATGCCACAGAGTCACTTCTGCAGCTGAACTGTACACCGAGGCTAGGCCTAGCGCCCTCAGTAGAACACTGCCGCAGCTATATTCACTAACGCCGCAGGCCTAAACGGTAATACCTGCCGTTCAAGTGCCTCCTGAGCATGGGCCAGACGTGCAAGTTTGTGCTACCGCTTCACCACCTACACAGCCTGCCCCGCCTTCCTCACATCTGCGCCAGGCAATGTGAGATTTGCACTCTGGACGGAATGCGACTATGCCTACTCAGCCTATAATCCTGGATCGACCTCCGGCCTCACTGAACGAAGAGTCGAACACTCCCATGAACCTGTCTTCAGCTCCGCTATTCGTGTCGTCGGGCGTTCGTGGTTCTCAAAGGGGTCCTTCGGCAGATGCTGCACCAGGTTCCTGCTCTGCCAACGGCGGCTCTCAAGGCAAAAGTTTCTGCTCAACGATTGACCATGCTGTTCTGTCGAACTCAAGATCTGCGAGTTACAAAGCAACAATCAAATCTCTGGTAATCAAAAGTTTCACAGATATACCAAACAAGATTGTACAGGTGAATCAGGATGCATGTTTTGGAATGATAGGCCTTCGCGGTTTTGCGACCAGAAAGAAATCTAATACCATTGTTGTGTTGCTCCCAACTTTGGCTGCTGTAGAATGTCTGCAAAGGCTACAGTGTATTACTGTTACCAGTAAGATATTGATACCAGTACAGGTGTACTTGTTTCAGGGACAGATTTACAACATTGCGTTATCTGCGATGTCGAGATTTATGAATAATTTGGGCTTCTCTCAAAGAAGCGAAGCAATACGGAAAAACTTGAGGAGGCCGTCATTATGGGCGATCTTTGAAATTTCAACTGCTTTCACCCAATTCCTTATGTGAGCCGCCGGATGCCACCAAGCAACGCTTAGCGGCCTTGACTTTCATTCGCGTTTTTTTCTTCAAGCGTTTATTTGTTTTAAATAGTATAGCATATAGAACAAACTTCCATGACGCCTATAAATAAGAGATAATGAAAGAAATCTGCATGCTTAATTTTCACTAACTACACACCTACAGAGTACTAATCTCTAGATATAACTATGATTAGAGAATTCCTGTTAAAAAATAAGGAACGTTGGTGGGAACAGAGAGATATCACATTCCAAGAGCGTATACAAAGTACGGGAAGGTATGGGAAATTACTTTGTGCTATATATGATTTATATTTAACGAGCTAAATAAAGAATACTTGGAGTACATAACTATAAATAAGAATAAATGAATGCTAAAAACGTGGTGCCTGTCGATTTCATAGAGTATGTAAACTTGTCAACGTTTTCTCTATACCTCGAAACTAAACAAAGAAATTAATCATTTTAATGTGAATTTATTTGTACATCAAATATTGTATTTGTCATGCTGCGTGCATGTATTGTAACAGTATGTTTTCTATAAAATCTTGTTCTATTCTGTTATGCTTGTCTTTGCCCGGTATGCATCTGCTGAACTGCCTCCCACACACAAGCTCGGCATGCTTAGCTGGAGAAGAATTTTCCCCAAAAAAAGAGAATGGCAATAAAGATTTAAAAAATGCATCACTTCCGCAGATGACGTCCTAATTGGTATGCTGGGGAGAGGCCTGAACATCTGAACTAATTTATTCAACAATCACAATCAATAAGAAATTTTGTGCAAACCAACTCTACCGGATTTACAATCATACTTCACAAATTCGACTACTTAAATGTAGTTGAATTATCAAAGTTACTGCATTTTAAGGCTGCTATTTACCAGTACATGTCATTCCTCTAAAGCCGGAGGACATTCTTCCTTTTTCCCGCCCCCACCCAGTTTAAAAAAGAATCTACGGAAAGCTTTCTTTTTTTCTCAGCGTAATTTTTGTGCTCTTCGTAGTCAACCTGTTGTGACCATAACCCATTCAGAATTAACAACTAAAACTAGAAGCGCTGCTCTGCGTGTTGTGTTCATGATTAGAAAAAATGCAAATGGTTTATTTTTTTCTTGCAGTTTATCCCTTTTGAAATAGTGCGATGATAACGGGACGTCACTGCTGCTGTTGATGTTGATGTTTATCACATGCGCCTCATTGGTGCTTTTCCTCGGAAGTTCTTATTTGTGCTGGCGCTAAAGGAGGATAGTTGGGTCCTCTATTTAAGCAAGTCAGCGAATCGTAGTGGCTAGAGCACTCGGCTGAGGTACGACAAGATAGCTTTTTAAGTCCTCGCCTTGACACGGTTCAATGATGTTTTTTTTTTTATTTTCGTCTAAGTACCACTGTCACTGTAAACCACCCTTGGTATTATTAAGTAGAACAATGGCGAAATTAGAATTTGCACGCTAATAGTAGATCTTCCGGTCTAAATAAATACAGGAACACTTAAAAGTCTTCTATACGAAGGAACTGTTATAGTTTTTTCATAATTTTAACATGGCTGAATAGTTTTTCTTTCGACACTATCAAAAAACCTCTCGCTACCTTGTATACGTCCTCGCTGCCGTGTATGCATTTTGCATTTTTGTCGAAACGTTCTGCTTATTGGTTACTCTAGCAATCCATATTGTGATGTAAAATAATAAAACCGTCGTGGACAACACATCACCGGCTGTACACGTCTATGCGCATTATGTGTTATCCTGCTCTCACAGCTCAGAACCTGCAAACGGCGTAATCTACTGATATCTTTAATTCTCTGAAATATTTGTGGTTATCTTATTTTAGGTCATTGATTCTTAGTTTCAAGGGCTGATATTTATATAACCTGTATATCTGTGTCCGCGTGCTTGCACTGACCGTTAGGAGCTACACGCAAAATACATCTCCTCTATTGGAGATGTTCGTATATGTTTTGCAAAGGGAACAATAAAAGGCAGGCATGTCAGAGCACCGCCTTTCGCTGAATACAATGCGTTTTTGTGAAACCTGTAACCATTCTTAGCAGATGGCAAAAAAAGACAATTGTTTGAGTTTGCTTTGGTGTTTCGCGCAGGTAATGGCTTCGAGAATTTCAACGAGGCAGCTGTTTTTACCTCGCTTCTAGCCGTAAAGCGACATGTGTGCATTCGTGAGAAGCACACCATGCCAGAGAATTTTGTACAAAGAGAACAGAACGCACTCCTTCCGAATAAGTCGGAAAGAGGTCTACCTGAGAGCTGACATTGAAGTGTAAAATCGCCAAAATAGTCAGCAGAAAGGCGTGTTCACCTCTGCTGAGCGCATTTCCTCTCTTTAAATGTTGTATTGTGGTGCAATTTGTGAAACGATTACTTATCCGTATTTGGTTGCATGAGCAGGAAACTACCCGTTTTTCTATCAGTAATGAATACATTGCAGGTGGTTCAATGCTACGCAGGGCTGTGTTGGAAACAAATTGAACACAGAAACGTCGAGTGACCGAATGTTCATCAACAAATGACTCCAAAACAACTGGAAAATAAATACTTATTTCAACTCGCGGATAGTGGTGCATCGCTCATACCCATCTATACTATATATTGGTCATTCATATGCTCATAATTAGCGTGTAATGACGATTTAGATTTGGTAGGCCGTTTACTTATTGTTATGAAGTGCTAACCTAGTTCACCAGTAAGAATAATGTCGTAGTGTGACCTTAGCCTGTCGGTGAAACGATTTGCCTAATAAGAGGAAAAGACGGTTACCAACTAAGATAGAGATTTATTTGCAACGAGGTGCAGGTTGGATGAAGTAATGTATGAAGAAAAATAGATTACTCATACGACAAGGAGTTTGAACACCTCACTGTTTCAGTTGTTCGATTGCGCCAAGTATTTGATCGTCGTTGAGCTACCTGAGAGTGCGCACAAATATCATGGCTAGAAACGTGCAATAGCTAACACATTTCAATATAAACAATTTGAACTGCTTGTAAGAGCTCCCACTTGTGCTTCCTAAAGGAAATTAGTGGCTGCGATAACAAAATGCTTGCGTTGTGTTTTTATAAAAGGCATCATCGCGGCCGGCGAATAAGTTGGAGTGCTTCACAGTTAATTTTACAGAATCTCCAATTTCGGCTGTGCAACTTAAGATATTGACTTCTTCCTTTTTGTAGTCAACCATAGTTGTACAGAAAACAAATCTTAGCAGCCCCCGTTTCGACCGGTACAGCCATTCCACTCAGAAAGTGAAGTTTAATAGAAAGCCCTTATATGATTAGGGTGTACAGTTATTCAGAATATAAATCTACCGGATGTTTGTCCTAATACACGCTCAATTAGCGAACCCGCTAACACAAATACGTGTTTTCCGAGACTAGATTTAGGTTTCTGTATATCTACACATCCGAATTTTGCAAGCTTTATTAGTTTTACGACAGGATATATAATATATATGGCAGCCTCGCAGTAGTTTGTTTCATAGTTTCACAAGTTTTTTGACAGCTTTGAGGATTTTTCGTTTCTTTTCTTATGCGTGTATGTTTTTCTTAAACATAACGGAAGCGAAGGCAGAGGCAAAAGAAGAAATTTAACACAGGTATTTAACATGAAGTATTTACTAAGCGCATGCCACTTATATATACACCCCCTTCAGCCAAAATTTCAAATTATCCCAGCTGTATATCGTTAAAGGGAGAAGTACAGAAGGGTGAAATTTTTTTTCGCAATCTAAATGATGACTGCAGCGGCCTTGGTACTTGTAGGCATGCTCCATTATTTCTAATGCGATAGCTCCTTGTCAGCATCTCTTGCCGTAAATCTTAGTGGTTTATCTATACAAATGGCGTCATTAACTTTACTTCACCATATACAGTGCTATCTGTTACAGATACACTCGCATAATTGGCACCTATTTTTCATATCACAGGTTGAATTGACATTGCAGAATGAGCAAGTGTAAAGTTATAACAATTCAAACACATGACTTTCTTATTGCATGACTACACCCAGCTTTCTTTTTGTGATATGTAAGCAGCATAAGCCTTGCCAATGAGCACGGTGATTTGGGCAAGCTGGAACGAGTTCCTTTTTGCGAAAAAAGCAGAGGAAACAACAAGAACAACAAAGGAAAGCGTACAAACGCAGCACTGTCTCACTTGTGAAATGTTTAGTGATAGGAGGAAGTACGTTTATATCAATAACACATGTGAATGCTGAAAGGAAAGCATACGCAAAACCCAAAACATCACCAAAAGATGCGTGTCATAACAAATAATGTAATTTTAGAAATCCTACTTCTCGTATAAACAGAAGTAGGATTTGAGGAGTAATAAATGACGCACTCTGTCCTACCCCTCAAGATATTGAAATCTTTAGACGTTATCCGGGTTATGCTGTCTAGGTGACGAAGCGAGATAATATTTTGATCGGAGAGGTTTGCATAACGACTTGCTTTTCTTTTTTGTCTTATATCCTGCATTCTGACTTCATGTGGTGCAATTCATAGATAGGTCCGTTCGAGCGTAGTCTCATGAAGGCAAAACGTGTGACCTCAGCCTCACATTATTGCAACAGCCCATCTACACGTCCAGGGCACAAGAGAGACCACCTCAACCTTACAAGCTACATATCCCGTCCTGTGCGTAACACAGCACTCAAAGGGCCTCTCTAGATGACGCTTCCAATTTCAGCTCCAGAATAAGACAAACCCTTGGAAACGTCTTAGTGCCGAAAAAGCCACATTGACCCGGTACTTTGCTCTGATGTCATTTAGGCCAGCAATAGATTAAATAGGTACGGTAGTATGCTGGGCCTCTGCTTTGCTAATTTATCCTCACCTGGTGCCTTCACATCGCCCTTGAGGCATGTTACGAAACTTTTGCATCGGAGGCAGCTGTCAACGCTGGTGTAAAGTGCAAAACAGTAATGTGAGACTGAAAGACCACTCTTTGAAACCACCGCAGTCACTCTATATTGGCATGCTTCAAACTTCTTATAACATAAAAGGGTTAGCGGTGAATTCGCAGAGAAAGTTTATTCGTTATTGATGAATCCGTACCAGTATGCACGTTCAGCGGTATACTTTAGCAGCTTGAAGTCTAATACAATCAGACTTGTAGAACGTCGTGCTCCTACCATAGCACTTCTCTTCGTAGACAGTCTTGCACAGCTTCGCGATCTTCTTTTTTCGAGCTGCTTCTTCGGTCAGAACAAGCTGGCATCCTGCCCATGAAAAACAAAAAATACCGGACCTCGATGCATTGCATGTGGCTAATCTTCTCAAGCGGATGAGTATATGTTCTATGATACTTTGATTCTTAGACATTCAGTTAAGCCTCTAAACATGACGAGTAGCTTCGGAGTGGTAAACATGGGTTAGGTAAATGGGCGCGTGCTTTTGGAACGCGGTGCTTAGATGGCGTTTGGCTGGGATTATCGTATGCGCGTGAGCTCCTCCCTATCTAAAGGATGTGAACTGCTTCTGAATGGTAGCTTCATTTCCGCCAGCAGATAAGATTTTATTGCAAAAAGACATGTACGTTGTGCTGCTGCCTATCTCACTGATGTAGTTCCCATTAGGGTGTAGACAGATAAAATTAGATAAATGGCGTTCCGTTGCCTTGGGTGGGTGACTGAAGAAAGGAGCCTCTATGGGGCAAATTTAGGCCAAGTGAGTGAGAAGAGAACTGGAGGTAGTGCAAGGCGAGTGGTGGGCCTCTGCTACGGATTGAGAGGTAGTGCCTTTGGAGTGCAAATTCTTGCGCCGTTATGTTTTTCTCTGGTTTTGTCTGATTGTTTCGGAAGTAATGCTTGATTAATACTCTACATCCCCCGAAAATGTAAATAAAATTAGGAAAACATGAGTCACGTTACGTTCATAAATTGTATCGCAACTCACGCAGACTAAATATACAGTAACATTACCGCTCCAACAAAAGCCGTCTTCCTGCAATTTTAATGAGAACCAAGCGTTACGTATAAACAAGCTGGATAACTGAAATACTTGAAAGATACACAGAAACACGATGTATATAAGCTTTGTTGAAACTTTTTCAGCTGCTTTTCTTAAAGCCGCTTGAACTCGCTTGCGAGGGCAGTATTTACTATTTATCATTTTTATGTGAAGACTAAAGCTCAGTTGACTACTTCTCCAAAACGAGGGACGGCTTATTTGTTTCAGCACCTGCTTTCCGTTCTAAAACTTTGTGGTTCGATCTCTTCTGCCGCTGAGAATATTGCCGTGATGAAATATATTTCAAGCTTTTCCCTCACTTAGTGGTTGTCTTCTTAGGCATGGAAAACCTTGAAATCTGTCTTCATATATTTTTTTTTACCACATTCAAACTTGCGTCTAATCGCTGGTAGGTAAGCAGTTGCCTTTGAGTTGCTACAACGCTTCATGGCCTTCAGTTCTACAACTAACAAAATGAACCTGGCCATAAATATGGTTTGTTTAGTAGAGAAAAAAGATCAACATTTTGTGCGACCACATGTATTTCCCCAACTGAGGTCTTGAAATGTTTCGTTTCTAAAAGCAGGTTGCGTGTAAACGCACCGACAGAAATGTAAAATTATTTGCACGCAACATCAGTCTCGAAAATTTTCTTAGTATAGCTGTGCCTCTTTTTGCACGTAGCGAGGGAAGCTGTTCTACAAATAACGTTATGAAATAACTTGTATTGAAAGTAGAGAAACAAGATAAATAAGAAAAGGTTTTTACTTGCCTCTTACAAACTCATTGAAGATTTCAACAAAAACAAAACACGTCTTTTTCTTATCCATCGTCATCAACTTACGTATCCTTGGTGATGGCCCTGTGATAGCGCGCGAGAAAGTAGAAAATGAAATAACATAGGCAAATATCTTCCTAAATTTTGTATATGCAACGAATCACAAGATTCTTTTCAAATAAGTTCAATGCAGATGATTCTAGTGGCTTCCCATGAATTCTACTGGCAAAAAGGGGCTCATGCCAAACAACGACGGATTGACGTGCAGCACCAGAGCAGTACTGGGAGATCTTTTACATTGGGTTGATTTCGGCATAGCCACACGAATGCGATCTATCTATACTATCGAAACCTGTAGGTTATCTACAACCGCAACATGTCTCGTTCGCTATGTCAGCGGCAGTTGTCCCATATCACTGACGTTGTTCTCGCAACATATCACCTAGTTTCTTTTTATTGCATTTGTTATTGGACTACTTTGTTCTATATGTTCGGTTCTATTCCTAATTATGCAGAAGTGATCCAACTTGCACTGCAATTATTGTTTATTTTTGCCTGTTTTGTTACACTGCTTAGTTTGTATTCCCACCCTGCTAAAATCCCAACACTGGGATTACAGTATCAATAAATAAATAAATAAATATGATCTATTTTGTTTATACCAATGTTTCGTTCAATGCCTACAAGACATAAAATATATACCTTAATAGAACAGCTGTATATATTATTTTTGCATCTTATATGATTAACGGCTTTGCAACGTGAACGCAACCACTTTCAAAATTGAGATTCTTTGTGATCGATTTCTCTGAATGCTAACATTTGCTAACGTTGTACTTAGAGAATGAACCATACAATGATTCAAATTACGACATTAGATGATATCTGCAGAAAGGAGCACAATATTTATTTTTTGTGCTATATCGTTTTGCCAGAGCTTTATCCCCCACTACCCTCCTGTAATTGTTGGAAAACTACGCGCGGCGCCACTGACAAAGTGCGAACTCAATTCGCTGTCAAACGCAGACGCAAGTAGCCCGGCCGGGCCAACACATGCGCGCTTCAGCGGATAAAGCTGAATGTAAGGATGCTGTGGGTTTTTTCAATCACTTCAGGAGCATTAGCCGGAGCAAGTGGCGCAAATTTAAAAATCGAGCAACTTTTCCAAGGAATCCTGGCCCCTCAACCCCCTCAACCACGGCGCAACACCTCGACAGGTAAATGAACATGGGTGCAAGTCCGTCTGTCTACAGGCTACGGTTGAAGTTTTGAGCACATATATATAGACAAAGGAAGAAGGTATAGCAGCTAGCATAGGTGGCGAATATTCTGCAGTGTCCGGAACCTTTGTGTTAGAACGACGACCTGCATACAGCTGTGGACTTTAGTAAACGGAGCCTGCTCTGTTCTAATTGCAATCAGGTCTTCCGACCAGTAATAATTAAACTATATTTGAATTTGAGAAAGAGCACCAGCGTCGCCTATCAGCCTATGCATGCGACAGATGCCAGTTTCAGTTAGGCAGCACGCACATGAAAATTGTCGAAGACACTAGCGTGTTTCTCGTACTTATAACCACGCTTGTACATTCTGCGCTGGTGCGTGAGATGTTTCACAGTTGTTTGAAAAAGTATGTTTCTTGGCTCCTCTCCAATTTTCCAATGAAGAAAAAGCGGTCTTGCCTTTCTCGCTGAAGAAGGTGGCTGCATTGTATTGGGTGTGGTTACTAGTCTTTGAAAGTGTAACATTTTCCACGAGGGAGAAGCTGCAATTGAAGGTAATTCCAGGTTCTAAATAATGCCATCAAAGTTAATATAAAACCATTAGCCAGAATGGGATTTCCGACTGCAAGCTTTAAAAGCGAGATAAGCATAGATTATCCTGCTTGTAGCAGGTTCGCAAAGGAAGAAAACAATGAGAACTGAATCACGTGCTGTAATTGCTATAGATTACATTTTATTGGTAAGAAGTACAAATATGCATCAGTAGAACTCCTTGAATCGTAATTAGTAATTATCGTCCATAGAGCTATGGTTTTACTAATTTTTTAAACTTAATATTTCTAAGCCTGAAGTTCGCGCTATGAGGTATAAAGGAAGTGAATCACTACAACTGAACAAATATGAATAAACGAGGCAATTCATAACCGGGTACATATTTCTTGCTGAGAAGACGTTGTAAGCACTGATGCATATGCATTTCTGGAAGTAAGAAGCATGCCCAAATGGCCAACATAAATATTTCCATTCAGTTGATAGCATCTTGCATTGACAGCATGATGATTTCACCAGCCGCTACGATGTCATGCTGTTTTCTTAGCTAGAATAGTGCGTTGACCCAGTCACTCTTGTCAGTATGCTCACGCGCATCCTTGGCAGTGCCGGAAATCTTATGACTATTACTTTTATGCATATTTGTGGTTCGCCAGCCACATGGAAACACTAGGATTTCGCCAAAGTTCGCATGGATGCAATGACCTCATGGAATATTACAAAGAACACGCTGAAACTCTTCAAACGCAAACACGTCCATCACTTGTATTCTGTTCGCGAGCCTGGAGGTCCGGTGGCGCGCAATACGTCTGCCGTTACTCGAAAATGAGCGCGATAACACATCACTGATTCCATCCCCTTAAAGGGTGCTTACCCTGACGGAAATTTTGTGATATCTTGAGTTTTCCGAATCAAAACTTACCATTTGTATTTTCATGAACATCATATTCAAAAATGACATGGCAGAATGAAGCAGTTGCTCGCACGTTGGATCAATTGCCGGATAGAGCGAAGTGCCTTATGCGTATTACAAGTCTAATGTTCAGTCAAGTAAAATAAAGTAAGGCACTCTTCAAACAGTGCGACAAACAAAACACTCTAAAAGTAGAGTAAAATGCCAGTATATGCGAAATGCCTCATAATAGGACGCTCAACACAAGCCTCGTTGTGTCAGTTTAGGAATAGTGCCATTTTTTTCGAGAATATTTTTGATAAACAAAGCCTAGAAAAGCCGGTACTGTTGTTTTCGAGATGGCCCTTATAATTGGAGAGATGGAAAATATACCGAAACGTTATTAAGTGGCACACTGATGCAAACATGAAACTGGGCGAACAGGAAGAATATATCAATACATCCAGATACACTCGCGGCCGAGCTTTCATCGTCCACATCTAGCCGGGAGTGGCCCGTCATCCTTTAACGTCAGATTTCCAGATTTCTGGTAACAATTGTCACTAAGGCATTTAGTATGATGTGTTCTGGTTGGCGAAACACGATATCCGATACATATAGCATACATTGTACAGTAAAGTTGAAACCTACCGCACGACAGGGATCTTAAGTGACGATGAATGTAACTATATACTTTTCTTACTTTTTATCAAATTTATGATGCAACTGGCCGTCCCCCATATTTGCGAGTTCAGGGAAATATTTTCTTGTTTAATATTGCATGCATCTTCTTCTCAAGTAGTATTTAGCTTGTGACAGCGATTTAAACGTATAACAAATGTATCAATCCTATCAAATTCACTTAAAGCTAGATTTTGACAGTTACAATTTCACCCACAATTGAGGTGGACAGCTTATGTCGAGCGTGGAAAGCAACCAAATACTACACAAAAGGAAAATAATTTAAACAGATGTTGAAAAGCGGACTCAAAAATGTTTTACCAGTAGAACTGTAACGATTTCGCATTAAGAAAACAATAGCACTTTAAAATTAAACAAACCATAAGTGAACCAGATTGAACTTCAGCGCTATTAATAAAGTGTCCGCCTTGTGGCTAAAGAACCAGAAATTTGACGTCATCAGTCAGGGTGCAGCACGCTTCCCCGTGTGGCGGTTTCCGCGCGTCGGAGGCAATGGGCCATCTCCCTGCACTGCCGAAATCCAGTGAAGGGCCACGTATGTGTATCTCCGTGTGTAGGCTCCTCCTGCTCACAATACACTCTCACCCCACCCTTCTTGTCGGCAGTTGGAAACGCCGGAGAGCAGGGATCAGCGCCTTACCGCTCCCTACAGAAGTTAATGCATATTTATCGATATTGTAGGTGGGTGCCTGATAGAGAGAGACGAATTGAATTTGAAATAAGTTTACGGCGTCCCCAGCAGCTGGCGACATACATGTATGTAGTTTTACACCCAGAAAGGTGAAGGTCAATGGTGGATGCTTTATTATAGGTTATGTCTAATGCTGACTAAAGAGCAGCCTTTTTAGTGAGCAGATCATGGTGAGTGCCCCATACCGTAATATGATCTGCGTATTGAAAAAACTTGATTTCAGGGATATCATATTAGCGCCATGCCAATGGGATGAAAGCAATATTGAACAACGTCGGTGACCATGCTGATCCCTGGGGCACGCCACGTAGTGAAACGAATGAACCAACTATGTCACCACTCAGGCGTATTGCAAATTTTCTTCCTTCCAAAAATGACGGACAAAACTGCTTACTCTCGGAAGGAGATGAAGCATGTCAATGGCATTCAGGATTGCTGCATGACTGATGTTGTCATATGACTTTTCAACGTCCATTGCTAATATGGTACATATATTGCGGCGGCGGGTAGATGACAGAATTACTGATGCCAAGACCACCAACCCGTCCTCTGTACCTGTGTATGGACGAAATCAAATTTGAGCAGGGTGATAAAAACCGTGCTGTTCAAGCCACCAAGAACGTTGTGTGGCTAGCAATTTCTCTGAAAGCTTGCACAGCGTTGATGTTAAGGAGATTGGTCATAAGTTGGTGAGGTCAGTTGGAGGCTTTCCAGGTTTTGGAATAGAGATCACGACAACGGTTTTTGAGCTCTCGAGTATGACACCAACTAGCCGCACCTTGTTTATGGTCTCTTGTAGTTGAGGGAGTGCAACAGTACTGAGGTTCTTCTAAACCTGATACTGAATTTTGTCCAGGGCGGTCACTGTCTTTCGTTTCGCATCGTCAATTGCAGCCAGAAGCTCAGGCATCGAAAAGGGACTTGCAATTACATCTACGTCAGCGGCAGATGGTAGCTTCCATGCGTCTCCAGGGATACCTGCCAAAATAAAATTTCCATCTGAAGGGGGCAATATTCGTATTTCGGGGAAATGTACAACCTGCTTCTTTGGCAAAATTGTCCGGCGACAAATTTGCCATAAAGCGCGGTGTTACTGGTGCGTCAGTAGAACGATGACCGTGTTCTATTGCACGAAACGTTTGCCAGAATGAGGCATTTGGGGATTTAGCAGAAAATTGTTCACACTATGCATGCCACAGTCATCGCGAGAGATCGCGTTCGTGTCTCCTAGCCTTCGCAGTAAGATAATGCAGTCGTGTACGTGCCTGCGCCGAAATAGGGTCTCGCTTAGCAGCCAGATCAGCTTCAGAGCGGGCAGCCCACAAGTTAAGATCTGGTGCCGGTTGACCTACATCAATCCAGGTAGTAGTCGTAGCGCTGCTTAGTGCTCTATGTGTATACGGTCAACAAGGAGTGACGACGAATCTAAAGACATACTATGGAGACATGAGCGAAAGCTATCCCAGTTGATCACAGAATCTTTGCGGCGTAAAATGAAGAGACGGGAGGAATGGAGACCGATGATGATAGGTTTGTGATCACTTCCCCAGAAGTCCGGCTCCATGTGCCATGAGGGAGTTCCCGAGCCCAACCATCACGTCAAGTCTGGAGCATAGGCAGCACTACGCATGTGACGCACAGGATGTGTTGCTGTCGCAGGGTTATTAAGCAGAACAAACAGGGCATCTGTGAAGGCGTCCCGCACACGCCTACCACGAGGGTGTGTTGTGGGATACCAGCAATCCGGGTGAGGGGCGCTAAAGTCGCCTCCGACTAAAACTGCACACCCGTGGTATCGCCGACGGACACTTAATAACCAGCCAAGATTAATTTGGGGAAGGGGCGCCTCCAGCTTGTCTAACGTAATATGAAACAAGCACAACGTTTCCTTTCAGAAACTTTGCCGCAACTGCTAATAACTCTTGATTTTATGTGCACCAGTTTTCAAGAGACAGGCGCACATGAGGAGTAAGTGCTTCAACATATACCGCCGCCTTTCCCGGGGGAGAAGCAGTCTGCACGTGACGGTCGGTCATTGAAGGACACACGTAGCCGCTGAAGCCTGGAATTGATGGCAAGGCGTTTGTTTCCTGTAGTGATATAACCCCCACCCGAAGCTTGTTAAATCGTAGTCGCGTTTTGAGCTCACCCACCTTCATGGAAATGCCTCTGCAGTTCCACTGTAGTACACCAGTGCGACCAGCATTCGCCATTTTCGAGTACTAGTCCACGCGCTGCAGTATCACAGATGTCAGGTTGGACAATTCGTTGACCATATAGCGGAGCAGCGATGTTGCAGAGTTATCAGTGGGCGTTGTGGTACACTGGGAAGAGGCAACAAATTGTACTGTTGCGCGGGAGGAAGGCGGTGGTGCTGGACAATTGCTAGATTTGCAGGTTAATTCTGCAGCTCGCCAACGTTTTTAGCGGGCGTCTTGGCGACGAGCTGGTGCGCGTTTCCTTCTTATTCTTTCTTTTTTTGCTAGTGGAGGTGAAGGGCGCTTGAGGGCGAGAAGAGTATGGGGCTGTCTGATAAGCCTCCCGGTGTGTCAAAGTTCGACAGGCTTTGTTTCTTTTTTCTTTAACATAGTGCGGACTGGATAAAAAAAGAAATTAGCAAAGCCCGAGGTCTTTGTCTAATCTTTACTGCACTGTCCACTGCAATGAATAGAAGCTGATCTTGAGGCCAATATAAGAGGTTTCTTTTTTGTTTCGAAAAGGGCCATATCCACCTTGGCAGAAAGAAAGCAAAAGGCAGTTTGTTTTATCCACAGCAACAGATTGGAAGGTTATAAGTGATAGCTTTCAAGAGCTTTGAGCACAATAAAAATTGCAGCAGAACTTCACCTAATTCGGTACCCAGATTTGACTCTTTTCGAGGAAACAAATGTATTCTTAGCAGGGTCGATCTGTCTATTTTTTTTCTTGATTTTCTTCGCGATTTCAAATTACACACAACTCGCTACGCGAACACTTTTGTTTGGGAACAGAACTCTGTATGTTAAGAAGAGAGAATTATATACGAATTCATTATTTGACGATTCATATTTTTTGAACTTTGTATAAAGCACTTTTTGAAAGGTACCTGCCGCTTTCTGTGTAACATGGACACCACGCCATCATACAGCCGCACGAATTAGCGCTCCCGGCGCTCCTTATCTCCTCCTTGAGCAGTCTACGCCCGCACGGCCGAAAACGAACTAACCAACACTAACAAAAAGCAAAAGAGCGTAGCACACCCGACCAACCATCCCCTACCCCCTCGCCTTCCTCCTATTCCCCCTATCCAACCCCTCTTAACCCTCTCCATTGTTCCAAGGAGTGAGGAGGGGGGCGTTGTTAAGAGGGGTAGTCTGCATGTGGGAGAAGGACAAAGGGATTTTGAAAGCGCAGTGATTCGAAGGCGGGGGAGATCACGCATTTGCAATACTGCATGGAAATAGCTACCTGGGTTTCGACAATGTCTTGTTTCGTGCACACCCCATCAGTCCAAAATTCAAAAGTGTGTAAAAAAGTCGGATTTCTGGCAAAAGACCTGGAGTAAATATATATATATATAAATAAATATATGAAAGAAAGAAGCCAACAGTCGGCGAGGCCAAGAAAAACATTGGGGATTGTACTTTATGTCTTTTTATTTTACTTCGGTAATCACATAGTAGTAATGTAGTAATCTGTCTAGGGGAAAGATAAACACAAAGTAGAAGGAAAAACAACGTGCCGATGGTGGGGACCGAACCCACGACCTCCGAATGTCGCGTCCGGTGCTCTTCCAACTGAGCTACATCGGCCGCTGTCCCACCTGCTACTTTCTTGGGTATTAATGTTGTCTGTATACGAGCCTTGAGAGTGTTCACAAGCACTGCCCTCAACCATAGCGGTGGACGTGGCACGTCCTGTGTTACCGCCAGCGTCACGTAGAACGTGATCAAGAGCTAGGGCGAAAGCTGTGCTAGAACCCTCTTACGCTACCTATGGCTTCAAGACGGCCAGAACCGAGACCCCCGTAGGCTACAAGCAGATAAATGAAGGGGAAATGAGGGTGCTCGTTATAATACATGAAGGAAAGAAGCCAACAATTGAAGAATTGAAGAATTGCAAAATATAAAAAGCAGGTACATCTGCAGCAGGTGCCGGCAGTAAAATTCAAACGAATTTGCTCACGCTCTGATGATTTTGCGAAACATTCAAACTGCATAAAGGAGGTTCAGAAACACCAGCACAATCCTTTCCCGATTATTGATGATTCCATTTGAAAAGCTGAAATAATTGATCGCAATGAAACTTTTGGGAGAGGCTGACAGGCTGCACAAAATTGACACTGCTCAAATTTGATTTTAACTTTTGAAAACAACCTTCCGAACATCTACAAAATAAATAAAAAAGCGCTTTAACATCACCGGACGAAGTGATAGCCTCTCGAAAATTTTCTTTTGGTTACGCGGTTACGTACAGGCGACCAAAGTTTACTAAATAATGTAGTCCACTCTACTGTTGATAAAGCAAAGGCGCAGCATCAGTCACATTTGTTTCTCTGGAAACCTATTTCGCGCCGTAAGAGAAGGCAGGAAGGTGGGAGTGAAAGTAGAAAGACAGAAAAAGAAATGTTAGTGGAGGGCTAACGAGTGTATTTTGAGCACCTGGGTATCTTTAACCTGCGCCGAAATCGCACGGCACACGGAAACCTCTTTGTTTCGCCTCCATCAAAACGCGGCCGCCACAGTCGGGATCGAACCCGGGTACTCAGGCACAGTAATCTGGAGTCTTACCACTGCACCACCTTGGCGTGGTCGACAAGAATCGATGTTAAGTTTTGAAACGCGTGCAGATAACAACGCCGGCAAAGACTAAGCACTGATCTTACACTCCATTCGCGGAAACGTGAATTGTGACTCAAGGAACGTGGTATACATGCTCGATTGAGGCTAGTGTCAAATGCAGTACATAGGGCTGACCGAGAATACCTTCCGCATATGATTCAACAAGCATCGCGCACACACTGAACCTCTCCCCCACCTTCCCCTGTCCAAGCATCGCTAAAAAAAGTCACGAAATAGAAAAACTCAAAGTTATTCTGCTCCGGAGCAGCTTCCATAGCAACAGCGAACGGGAACAATCACAAGACAAGAGGCCTTTGTCGGAGGAACTGCTGCTGGGTGCTTGGCAGGACAAGGGGAAGTGTGTGCAGGCAGTGTGTGCTCTTTGCCGTTTTTTGTGCACCAGAGGGAATCATTCGCGCTTGTGAGGCAAGCTACTGGGTCTGTATATATATATATATATATATCATATGCCTTCTCCCACATCGTCACCCATCATGATCTTCTTCTCCCCTTCCCCAGTGCAGAGTAGCAGGCCAGATTTAAATTATTCCGGCCAACCTCTCTGCTTTTCCTTTCAATAAATCCATCTAGCTTAACCTCGTCCGCCCAACTCACTCTATGCCACTTCCAGCTACGGTTTCCTTCGCTTGGAATATAGCTTGTTACCTTAAGCGACCATCGGCTATCCTCTCTTTGCACTACATGTCCTGCCCATGCCCATTTCTTCTTCTTAATTTCCACTAGAATGTCTATAACTTTAGTTATTTCTCTGACCCAATCTGCACTCTTCCTATCTCTTAACGTTACTCCTACCTTTTTTCGTTCCATAACACTCTGCGTTGTCCTCAACTTAAGTAAAGCCCTCTTCGTTATCCTCCACATTTCAACCCCATAGGTGAGTACAGGTAATGACCAACTGTTGTATACTTTCCTTTTTAGCGATACCGGTAACTGCTAGTCATCCTCTGCGAGTGCTTGCCACATACCCTCCATCCTAATCTTATTCTCCTTGTTATTTCCCTTTCACGGTCCGGATCTGCAGTTACTACCTGTCCTAAGTAGCCATAATCGCCTACCACTTCACGTGGTTCGCTACCTAACTTAGACATCTGTTTCTTCCCGAGGCTATTTAACAATACCTTAGTCTTCTGCATATTGGTTTTCAGGCCTACCTTTCTACTTTTAGTGTCAAAGGTCATCAATAATTATTAAAAGGATTTGCAGCGCTAAAGGACGACACAGATAACAAGAAGCACAGGACGGTGCTACACTTTCAACAATACATTAATTCATGCAAACACATCGAATATATGCAGCACGTGACTGGAAGTTATCTTTAGACAATCTATAATCTTCCATATCCATCTAAAAAGGCGTATTCGTTGCTGCGAAGCACTAATAATGTCACAGAACTCACGCAGCCAGACCTAGAATCTTCCAATGTGATATGATTCAGTGAGCTGTCAGGCACACTAATGAATACGCCTTTTTTTATAGACATGGAAGATTATAGCTCGCCTAAAGATAACTTTCCACCACCTGCTGCATATATTCTGTGTGTTTGCATGAATTACAGTATTGATGAAAGTGTAGCGCCGTCATGTGCTTCTTGTTCTCTGTGTCGTCCTTTAGCACTGCAAATCCTTTTATTAACTGTGAACCAACAAGCCCAGCTTGAAGTTCCGCATCAATAATTATTTGCAGTTCATCACCAGACCTACTTAGCAAGGCAATGTCATCAGCAAATCACAGATTACTGAGATATTTTGCATCTTGCCTTATCCTCAAGTACTCCCATTCCAAATCGCTGAATACTTCTTCTAAGCAAGCTGTGAATAGTGGTCTGGAAATCGTGTCTCCTTGCCTAACACCTTTCTTTATAGGTATTTAGTTTTCATTATGCACAAGTATGTTTCGTGCGCAGCCACTATATATATCTTCGACTATTTCACGCACGGCTCATCTGTACCCTGATTTCTCAATGCCTGCACGACTTCTGTGGTTTCTATTGAATGCAATGCGTTTTCCTAACCGATGAATCTGAATTCCTTCTGCACTCCAAAGCTCAAATACACGTTAAATTATATCACTCAAAAGACTGCATTCTAACTCTATCTCTGACAATTCTAACTCACCCAAACTGCCAAGTCAAATTACTTCATTCTTGCGCGCGTCTGCCAGTGTTAACCAGTAGATCGAAGGAATGTCAGCCTCCCCCATTATACACACATGGTAGGCCCAACAGCTCCTGCTTTCGTCGTCTGAGTTCATACCTATCATCGTGCTATGTGCACATAGCATCGTGCACATAGATGGCTATGTGCCCCTCATTTTATTTCATTCTCTCTTTTTCTCTATCTCATACCACACCTGCCCATGCTTTTTATGTTTTGCTTTCTACCCCTATCACCTCCCAAATACCCAAAGAGAAAGATCATGGCGTCTTGCCCTATCAAGTCATGGAGCATCAAGGGACAAGAAGTGGAAGCTGTGACAGATTTTCTCTTCTTGGGCTCCAAGATAACCCCGGAAGGAGACTGCAGCCATGAAATTAGGTGACGCCTACTTCTGGGAAAGAGAGCCGTGGTTAGCCTTGACCGCCTAGTAAAGAGCAGAGACTTTAGTCTGCCAACGAAGATCCGTATAACTCCTGCTATGGTATTTCCAGTTGTGATGTATGGATGCGAGAGTTGGACTGTGAAGAAGGCTGACCGCCGAAGAATTGACGCGTTTGAATTGTGGTGCTGGCGGAGGCGTTTGAGAGTTCCTTGGACTGCCAGAAGATCAAATCAGTCGATATTGTCGACCATAAACCCTGACTGTTCATTAGAGGGTCAAATTCTAAAGTTAAAGCTTAGCTACTTTGGTCATCTGATGAGAAGAGAGGAGTCGCTGGAGAAATATTTGATGTTGGGAAAGGTTGAGGGCCGCTGGAGAAGGGATAAGCAGCGAACGCGATGGTTAGGTGGCATCCTCGAGGCGCTGCAGATGAAGTTATGTGATGTTAGGAAGATAGTGAGAGACCGGAAAGCGTGGCGTGACATGATCCATATCACGAAGAGTCGGACACGACTTAACGACTGAACTTAACTGAACCATTGTACTTCCATGCTGCGAAACTCTTCTCGCGCTTTTTCTCTCTGCCACCTGTTTTATTTTCCGCCCTGCGCCTTTGGAACCTCCACAAATGAATCGGAATGTAGGGGTTTTAAGCCAGCGTCCACAAAAAACAAGACCTTGAAGGAAGGATTGATTTAACAATGTTTAACACTAAAGTATGAACGTCATCCATTTTTGTCGTTCTTACTTCAAGCACCCGTGGATAATGCTGCCAGAAATTCACACATCACAGCACACATTTTGGTCCTAAATATAGTACAACGTTAGTGAATAAAAGAAGTAGAATTAGGGGAAGCGAGATATCACATTTTGTGAAAATAAAAACTAGAAAACCAAAAGGGCTGGAAGAACTCCTTGATCTGGAAGCGAAGTGGCCGTTGTGTCGATATGTACAAATTTTCAAACCATTTGTTTGTCTAACAGGAGCCAACAACTAAATCATTCCAATATGTATCCCATTAAAGGAACATTTTATGGAATGAGGTGCATTTATATCGGATCTGGCAGCACTGGCAGCTGCTAGCGCACCCAGACATGCTACAAATGCAAGCATTGCGTTTTGTGCTCTTCTAACGCTAATCTGCAATTCGTTTCTCAAGATCACAGTTGTGCAAAGCAAAAGCTATTCTCACTGGACAGATGCCTGCGTAGAAGCATAGAGTAATATTTCTAGATATAATAATTTAGTGGCTTCGAGTCATGGAGAGAAGAGGGATGGCTTGTAAAATAGTTGTTTTGATACCCCTGACGTCGTCTCTATAATCTTGAATTTTTGACAAACGAAAAAAGTAATGTGGATTTCTCATGTAAGGCCCTTATTCTTGTTAGCCTATAGAAGTGTCTTGCATAGAGCTGCATGCAAACGTAATACAGTGTACTTTGCTCTATGTTCTTCTACATGTGTGAGTCACCAAAAATAATAAACAAATATTATCGATTCATGAGTGCCTTTTGTACTTCGTACATACATTGTATCTGCTGTTCTTTGAAAAAGTAGCTTAGTAGTGTTGTCCACTGCCTCTTCGAACCTTAAATTTGTCATTGTGATTACTTGTGGTGAGTAGAGTTGTCGGCTGCTATTTTACGCCCACGAATCAGGGGTCCTTGTGTTGGGTGAATACCCCTTCTGTTGAAAGCCGCACGCGCTGCCGCGGTGTTAAATTTTATTGCCCTGCATGCTATGGTTTCTGTGCTGTCTCGCTCTTCATTGCACTGTCTCTCCGATATCTGCGCGGTTTCGATTTGTTACTTACTGCTCGTATGCGAGCCAAATACGCTTCAGTTTTCTTAATAACAAATACGACTAAGATATAAGACAACTATAGTTCTTGATCGATATGAATGAATATATAAAGTAACTGTAGCCGCGATAATGGCTTTCGGAGTACTCACAACCCATGCCACTAAATTGTGAGCTTCTCATTGGGGGACCACTCATTTAGCTATCGCTAATCTGTCATTAATTTGTGAAGCTATTAAATTAGGGTCGTTAAAATATGGTTGCTCAACAAATTTCGGGTTAAACATATGACACGTCCTTTAATTTCGTATTATACTAAATTATACGACGTATTATACGACGTGGGCTAAGATATTGTTCGGCCAGCTCTAAATTTGCTACTCCGAGTTGTGATAAAGAAATATTTTAAGCAATACGTCTACCGTGTTTATAAGCAAGTTTCGCGTTACTCCGGTCCTAAGAGCTCAAAGCGCGTCATAAATGGCACCACATACTAGTTCGTCGCATTTTGTTTCATAGCGGGCTGCGATGCCAACTTCGTCGTCTTCATCACTGAGTCCAGACCCGACATCAGTAAACTATCGTCGCAGCTTATTAAGCCTCATATATCTCTACCTGGCATCTCTACCTTTCCATTAGCGCGACGTTTTGATAAAACGCTGCTGTGGATATTCATACCGATGCCAGTACTTTAGACTCGGTGCCATTCTGATTCATTGGCAAGATAGTACACAGAAAGTTATCGCTTAGGCGAGTCGCTCTCTTTCAAAAGCAGAGGCAAACTACTCAACCACTTAAAAAGGAATGTCTCATGGTAGTTTCGCGCATAACCAATTTCCGAAACTGTACGGAACTATCTCTACGGCCGCCCTTTCAGAGTTGAGAGTACCTCCATTCGTTAGGTTGACTAGCCAACCTCAAAGACTCCTCTGGCCGGCTTGCAAGGTGGAGCCTCCGTCTCCAAGAAGACGACACAACGGTTGTATACAAACGCAGCCGTAAGCACAACAACGCAGTTTGCTTGTCATGTGCACCAGTTGATGCTGCCCCTCCCGACACCGAAGACGAAGACTTCGCTTTTCTTGCTGTGCTTACGACCATCGACATGGCCCAGCGTCAACGTGCTCCTCCCGGTTTACGCCCGCTTATTGAGCATGTTGAAGGCCTTGATGTAGCTGTCTCACGTGGTTTCGCACGAGGTTTATCCTCCTAAAGCATTCGCAATCGCGTACAATGCAAGAGAAACTTTGAGCACAAGGAAACCTTTCTTCTCGTTGTACCATCCGACCTCCGGCCAGAAATCGTGCACGCATGCCAAGATTAGCCTTCGGCTGGTCATTTAGGAGTCACACGAACATTAGCACACATTGGAAAAACGTACTGTCGGCCTAAGGGGCTGCCTTCACTCCAGCACTACGTGAGAACATGCTGAGACTGCCATTGGCGAAAGACACCTCTGATGAAACCTGCAGGGCTCTTCAGCCGATACTTCCGCCGACATCCCCTTTCTAGCAAGTGTGCATAATCTTCTGTGCCCTTTCCCAAAATCCGCATCAGGGAACCGATAAATAGTTGTGGCGACGGAATACTTAACGCAATAGGCGGAGACACAGCCACTTTCCCATGCAACTGCTACTGATGTAGCCCAGTTTTTTCTCAAGACCATCTTACTGCGCCACAGATTCCCCATCGGTTACTATTACTGACCGCGGTACAGCCTTTGCGGCCAAACGAATGCAGGCTCTCTTCAGTTTTACCCACGCAAGTCATCGTAAGACTACTCCTTGCCATCCGCAAATAAACGGACTGACTTAAAGCCTCAAAAGAACACTTGAAGGCATGATTTCCAAGCACGTCGACGTTGAGCCTCGCACGAGGACTGAAGTCCTTCCGTATGCAACTTTTGCATACAATACGGCTGAACAAGAGAAGACGCATCTTACACCATTCCAGCTAGTCTACGGTCGTCCCGTCAATACAATGTTTAGCGCTATGCTACCCATAGGTCACGGCGACGATGCCACAAATGTCTATGCGAGCTAGCGGGCCAAAGAAGCGCGCTAGCTCGCACTGTGCCGTATTCAACATCAACCACAGCACGATGCCTGTTGGTACAACCTCCGACACCGAGACGTTCGCTATGAGCCTGGCGATCTTGTAGGAATCTGGACACCAGTGCGCCGTCGAGGATTCTTCGAGAAGTTGCTTGCCGTTACTTTGGCCCATACGAGGTCCTTCGGCGTGTTAGTAGCGTAACCTACGAAGTTGTTCCTCGGGGTCAACGAACTTCAATAGGGCGGCACTTAAGTAATGAAACTGCTAACGTAGTGCTGATGAAACCGCATTATGAGATGTAATGATCGTTTGCACGTGTGCAACTTTTTCTTCCTTGCTTATCCTGTGCGCATCTAGTTTGAGAACACTCCCTATGTCGAGGCGCCGCTTTTGAAGAGGGGGAGCAATGCCGCTGGCCTTTCTGAACCGAGAAAAAAGAGCACGAAGCCGAGGGTAGTTTGTTGAACGTATCCATTCAGTGTTTGCTGCCTTCCACTCGTTACAGTATAATTTATTTTGTCCCACACGAAGGCCTCATGAACGGCATGAGTATGTGTGTTCAGAATTATAACGACTAGTTTGCGCTTAAAATAGCTGTGGAATTCCAAATAAGCCTTTTCAAGATATCACTTTATTTGAAGAGCATGTTTTTATAGTATGGAAGCAAGGTATATCTTCCATAGTCTTGTATGTGGAATTGTTCGAACATAAGCCCTGTGATGAGCGATATTTTCATACGCAGGATAGACTTAATGATATCCATGAATTTGATGGGTTGATTCTATCAGTTTTTTATTGCGAACCTAAGACCAAGTTCTTGCTCCTAAATACCTTAAGAATTTCACAGGCTTTATTCTATCACATGCGTTGCTGAATATAAATCCAATGTATATACCGAAATATTTTTTCCCCAAGTCATGCAAGTATTTGTCACACAAGTAGCTGCATCAAAACACACATGGAGCATAGAACGCTGGGATTACTCTTCACAATTCAATTCTTCGGCAGAAAGTATACAGCAGTTTTCAAGGCAATTTCAAGGTTGCACCAGTCCACACAGCTTTACCATCAACACAGGTGACTAAAATAGGAGCATTAGAGCATACAGTGAGTCTGTGTGCAACCTGCAGATCTGCTCACCGGTGGACGTCAGCCAGGAAGCCATGTAATAAGACCCCGACGTTTGAGTCCACGCTGTCATAATGTACCACAGAGCATCGCTTCCTCACGTTTTGCAAGCTCATTTTGCAACAAAACGCTAAGCGCAATACAATGCTGCAACAAGACTTCGCACTGCCCGCACGACGAAGGGGACGAAACCAAAAAAAAAAAAAAAAACGCGGCTGCCGGGGGATATTAAATCTCACCAAACGGCGACAGAGCAGCGACTAGCAAGGACGTCAAAGTCTTCGCAAAAGAGACATTTTCAGACTTGAGAACTAAATTTATACGCTTTCCCGGCCGCACCAAAGCCCGCGCCGCAGCAGACGAGCAGCAGACAAGACAGCGATAAGAAACTGTTTCGTGCTTCGTCAGCTTCGTTATATACCTCTGGTTGCCTACTTCGCACGAGCCTAACAAGGCCTGAAAAGTGTCGTCAAGACCGATGCCACATGAAGGGGGCGCGGAATGAGTGTTGCAAGATATAAAAAAAATGAAGAATATTTTTATAAAATACCAAACCTCATTCAGCTTACCTCATTTTCAAAATGGCCATTCTTTTTATGTGATTGATAATTTTTAATTTCTAGTAGTATAATTTCTTAATCTGAGTGATTGGCCCCCCGACCTGTGGCTATGCTGCGGTACCGCTGCACCGCTTTTGGACCCAGCCTTCGCCACCACTCTACTTCTGCCATGCTGCTGCCTCGTCTATATATGTCACGTGCGCAGTTGCACCCGCACTAAAACAAACATCTCATTACGAGCCGTAAAGGAGGCCAAACTGGAATTATCTGCTGCTATTCAGCAGGTATACCGCTCTGGTGTATAGGTGAATGAGCTCTAGCATAGCCGTGACAAAGTGTTTGCCGTATGTTTGATTAGCCGATGTCGGTACCGGCCTTCGCGCTTCACCGCAACGGCCCTCTGTTTACGGCGACCTTCATCAGCACGAAACCTGGGCAAGCTTACTAAACTACCCTTTCTATACCTTTCGGCACATGCCATGGTGACGAAACTAGTCGGACTGACGCTGTTTCCTTTCAGCAGCAGCAAACCCGAAAACCATCCCGAAATCACGGTAGGCAAGCGCGATTGAAATGCTGCTTTGCCAACTGCATAAAAGTGACTGACGATGGCAGCGCCACGTCATCCTCGTGACGTATCCTGAGTGAAAAAGGTCTACAGGCTTCTTCAGGTTGAACTTTAGGTTTAATCTCCAACGTGGTAAATTGACCAAAGGTACTGACTACGGATTTATAATCTCATTTTATTTAGAGTTTTTGAATCTAAAATAACCGAACAAAGGGTGCAGCAACTACTAGAAGCAGTATACGCAATTACTTCTGTGCAGGTCAGCGCTGTTTCCAGCGCAGGCGCCGTAGTAGTAATTTGCGCACTCATATGGAATAGCAACTTTAACATGTGAAGCTTTCACCAGAAGCTCGCAGCCTGTCAAAATGCAAACAAATTTTCAAAGCATATATAGATTTTCTGTTTCCGGCAGTGTTTCTCGCGTTTTGCGATCGAATCCTTATTATTATATAATGTTTCATAGCCTACACAGGTGAATAATTAACAGTGTCGTAGGAATAAAAGAGTATTTCAGTTCAAGCTTGTAATTGAGAACCTGAAAAGAAGGGAATGTATAGGAAGGCCGAAAGCTGCTGCTGATACATCTGCAAAAGCAAATATAGCGGGATATAAAACGCAGCTATGAAAAATATAGGATAATACTGTCCTTCACTATGTAGAGTTGCTCTAACTGTAGTGGATGGGGCGTATTTTATGTCAATTTTGCAGCCTTATTATTTTCTTCTGTCTGGCTCTGGCTTGCCGAACTTAGATCACCTTTTAAATGTAAAAAAAATGCGTGACGCTCTTAAGGTCGGTATTTAAGGTTATTATGAAGCAGCAAAATAGGCTCCCGTCAGAAGCTTTCATTATTGTTTTTCGCGTTCCTACTGTGTTAAAGACTAATCTCCGCATGTATGCCTCCATTCTCCAATGTCACTACCATAGCCAAAACACCAGCTTATACTTTACCCAAGCCGTAGAGTCGTGCCATATGAACCTGGAGCAGCGTATATGACTCGGGAGCATAGTTTCAGGGTGTATGATTCCAACCTCTCATCTCAAACGGACTGCCCAATTTCGCATTTCCTGTTATCTAGTTCAATTGATCATGTCTTGTGACTTCAAACAGTCGACCGGTAATGTGCTCAAGCGATGTCCCTAACGAACACGCAGTGTATCGTCTCGTCACTTTTTAACAACAACAGGACAGTGTTTAGTATACCTGAGTACGCACAATAGATGTTTTACCATAGCTTATGTGACGCTACCAGTACTCGATATTATTACCAGCTGAACGGGTTCTTTACGTCATAGATTTAACATCTGCCTCTTACGTATTAAAGCTACTTGTGCGTTAAGGAGAGAGGGAAGTATACAAGAGGTAGAAACAAAGGCGCCTAAATAATTTTTTCTAAGTTTCTGATGTTTTGTACTCTGATTTGTAAACCATTCATTGCGGCAAATAAATCTTTCAGACCTTGAGTAGAGATAGAAACACGTCTTGTTCGAATACATTTTTTTCAATGCCGGGCACGACATAGATTACCTTACAGAGGCTCAGTGACCTTCGTCAGGTCGTTAAATCCAGCCAACTTTTAGGTTCTTTGCACCGTGCCGATGTCAGTTCAAAAAGAATGATAAAAATCGGAGCACGAAACTGATAGTTATTCGGTTTATAAATTTAAATACAAGAAAAAAAGAACAGCGCGATGAGCTGGTGTGAGATGGAACCCCAATCCCATTTCGCTGGCCCAGCGCCCGACTTGGGCGGAACCTATGAGAATCGCAGCTTTCTGCTGACGTATCGGAAGCTTTCCACCATAGTTGCTTGTCCAACTCAACCTGTAGCCGGGCTTTTTGGCAGCGTCGTTACCATGGTAACAGCAATCACGTGTATTGCATGACCATTATGGCGGAACTCACCGCAACGCCGTTTTGTCTCTCCGCCGGCGTCCATCGCTGTTGCTGCCACGATTCCCTCGAGCGCTACTTGTGCTTAAGTTCGACAACGAGTGCGAAGGCGGAGATGGAGTGACGTACAGGAGCTAAGATGAAGCCTACTATGTACATGCACACAGCCAGCATGGAGGTCATCTGCCAAGAACGACTATATGACGACTCCCTGGGCAGTGGCCCTCAGGCGGAAGCCCGCTGTGGAGTGCTGCGTGCCCGGCTGTGGCGAGCGCGCTTCACGAGTGATCTCGGCACAACTTGTGCCATCTGTGGAGCGTTGGCAGAAACAATCAGTCACGTTCACAATTCCCTTGATTACTGACCGTAAATAACCGCATAACTTATGGTGTATTATGCAAGTCCTTTTTTAATGTCCTCTGCAGGATATCATAAGAAAGACTGCATTCCACAAGTCATGGAAGATGTGGTCTATGGTTTCCTATTTATGGCAAATCAAGCAGTCCACTGTATCACGGGATAAATACACCTTTTTCCCTCCAACACGGTTTAACACGTAATGTACCATTGTGTAAGAAGAAGAAAAAACTTTTTACGGACGACCATACTGGCATCTTTTTAACTCTTTCTAAGACAACCTTACCTTCCCCTCCACATTCTAATGATTGATACAAGTGCACTGGCAGCTTTACATATAGCAGGTCCTTATATAGGTGCTTTTGCGCTACAACACTTAAGTATTAAATTGAAAATCTCGCTTTTGAAATGTTAAAGGAAGCCACAACCTCGCGTTAAAAAAAAACATACATACTTCTGCCTGTGGTGTTGCTAGAATACAAAGAAAATTCTGGTAGGTCTTGGCTCAGTCCAACTTAACCATTCGCAGGAAAGGGTCGGATTGGTTACGTAAGAGCATAAACCTGAATACTATTTGTCGTAAAAATATATAGGCTAAACCAAGTCCTTCACTTTTTACTGAGTGAAATAAATTTGTACCAACCGTTCTCTCTCAAAGCGAACCTCAGACGAAAACCGCTGGCAACTCTAAAACGTCTTTACGCTAGCCCTTGACATGGATAATGCTTGCAATATATTTAAGATTTTCGCAACAATGAACCAATTGCATACAGTATTACGCGCGAATACTGCCAGAATCAATACCACTCCCCTTTGGCGTTATTCGCAACTCTAATGAACGACAGGGAGCGCTGCGAAGTCTGGCACACTGGGCAAGATGGTGGAAATATGTAGGGTCCCGCGTATCTCGTCCCTTGAAGATGTATTGCTGTTTCTTGTTTGTGACGAAATTTGTAGTGTTTTGTAAAACGTGATCGCGTTTATCACGGTTCACGCTGCATTCTGAAATGATCCAAGTGTACCAGGGACTATCAGACCGGGGTTCAGGAACCGGCGTCGCTGAAGATCCTCAAAAAATTGTGATCAGCTGACGAACGTGTTTATGAAGTCTACCGTGACGAACGTGTTTATGAAGCGACGTTTGTCGCCGATGCTGCTGAGACACGGAAGCACGTTGGCACTGCAGTGTGTGTACATATTACTACAGGTAAGGACTTCAACGATTTCGCCATTATTCATCGGGAATGAAGAGGCGCCGCGCTCATCGTGCGAGCCTCCGGTAGTCGCGCTTGTTGCCACTGTTTGATAGCGCTCAGCTGTAAAACCTTTTTTTTTTTTCGGTCTACAGTTTTTTTTTCGTTTCCGAGGATAATACGAAGCTATTCGTGGCGAGAATGGTCATCACGATTGTTTAAAAAAATGTTTTTATTGATTAGATGTGCCTTGTGCGCGATAGTGCGTTTAAATTAACGGCGTATTTCACAGAACTAGTAAAACAGTTCTTTCATGATTGATGGTGCCGCTTGCATTGCTCGGTGTCAATTTCAGTACGCAGATGTCTTGCGTTTACGTGTTATGTCGCTACGCCGACTGTCTGTGTCGTGAAAGTATGCATTTGCATTCCTCGAGGGTGCGAGCGTGATTAGTGATGCCTTCGAAAAGCCTGCGCTCTGCGTCGCCTCTTTCGCGTGTGTATCTTTGTCTACGCTATCGGATACCATAAACTCGTTCTCTAGCGAGGTCTTCGAGAATTTTCGCTCCCGCAGGCATTCTGTGACCGAGAAGCTTGTTAGTATAAATAACTTATTGTGTCATATTCACACGCTGCTCGCCCGTCTGGCTTGTGTCTACCTTTCGACGAAGTACTTCCAACCCAGTTACAGGGTTAAAAGAGAAAAAGAAAAAAAAGGCGCTAAGAAAATTGATAAAAAGGCAGACAGGAAAGTAAATGATATCTCACCCATTACTTTTTAACTGGCCAGGTTTCGAGGGAGCATGGCACCGCTGTTGTAGGATGGGTAGCAAGAGAGCTCGTTATTTTTGTTTTTCATTTTTTGGCACCAGCTTCTGAGTTTGAAACTTTTCTGGTTGCATGATATATGTCCTGTTCTCTATAGACTGCAAAGTACCACTAGGAAGATATTTCAGGAGATAAAAAAATTCTGTTTAATGAAGAATCTGCTTCTGCATATTTTCGGGGCTAATAACTGGAGAACGGTACAAGAAGAGCCACTTGCCCTTTTTTTAGGGTCGTTGACCTTTTTTACTAGACTGTGGAACAGCATATGATTGTTATTTTTATTGTGTTGTTTTAAACACTTTTCTTAAGACGTTACATATCTTTAGTAAAAGAATTGAATCATTTTGTTTCTTAAATTTCAGTTGCTAACTTCCTTGTGAATTATTCTATTTGTGCGCTGTCTACAGAGGCTTTCTTCACGGTAATTTTATCTTTTTACAATTGCTATGAACCACAGTGCTCTTTTATTTACTGCTGGTATTTTTCATTCTTCTGATTGTGTTCTTTAACAATGCAGCTGAAAAGGCCTGCCGTCCACATCAACTTACTTCACTGAAGCCTCCAAGGCTAAAGAGCTTCTGCAGAAAGCTGCGAAATGACAGGGGGATGCGTGTGTGTGGAATATGTGGCACAGAGGGCGACAGGAAAACAGTCGAGTCTATGACACTGAAGATTCTCCTGAGTGATCAGATATCAAAAGGATTGCTTCACTGCAATTATTGCACATACCATCTTTACCAGACAACAAGACTTGCTTCTCAGCTTCCTAGTGTATCCAAATAACACCCCTAAAGACTAGAACATCTTGTAATTTGAGGAAAAGGGTGCTCTTTACCTTGTAGAAGTGTAGAGCTTGGAGGTAGTATGGTGCTGTATTGCATGACTAAGAAATAAACTTTGATGCTTTATCTATTTTACAAACTATGCATCTACAGTCTGTGCAATCACAATTCATGCAAAATTCTCATCAGACATCTATTGCTTACTGAAATCTTAAAAGGAAACCTATCTACAGATAGGTTTACTTAGACACCAAAAGAAAATTTTGTATTATTTTCATGCAAAAATGGCTACAGATAAGAACACTGAGTTGAGATACACAAGATATGCATCAGGTTACTCCAGTTTCCTATCTCTGGGTGCTGTGTCCATGAACTGGTATATTAAATTCAATTATAAAGCACTTGAATGGTAGGTAGGTGACACAACTAGCATGAACGCCATCTAAAAGAGTCAGCTTTGTCTTTGCAGTGATGATTATTGTATCTTGTGTGAATATATTCTATGACGGTGCTGCATTCTAGGCACCTAAAGACGCGTTTGTAAAAGTGTACTAAGCACAAATCATCACAGTTCCTTTACAAAAGCTGCCAGGCATTCTTAGTCGACACTAGGAGGAGGTAAAAATATTTATTCGGGCATCGGATCTTCAGTAAAGTAGTTCACTAACAGACTGCAAAACTAGCCTCTCTAAAGCTCAGTATTGTGCTTATCTGTGAATGTAAATACCTAATAATTTTGTACATTAAAGCCCCACTCCACATAAGGTTTAAATCTGTAGGACATACTGTGAGTTTTCTCAGTTAAACACTTTCTAGTACCTCATGTACCCCACACATTGTAGCTGATGGTTTTAAGCTTTGTTTCTTAACCTAAAAATGATTTATAGTGACGAGCAGGCTTCATGCGTCTTTATATAAGCCCTTAAGTTTATTGCCAACCTCTTCCACATTTCATATATCGTTCAGATAATTAGCTCAATTCCTTCAATCTTTTTGCTGCTGGTTTTGTTAAGCCCAGCGAAGGTTCGCTTGATCGAAATTTTACACTGTATTTCATTCTCTTGAGATTTCTTCGTGCTTGGATTTTCACGAGTGTTGCATGGCTTTTGTTGATGAAAATTTGTGTTCATTTGTAAAATAATTCGTTGGTAAATGCAGTAATATTTTGTCAGTTAACATGTATGTCATTGCTGTGCAATAGGGATTCTGCAGGCCTGCGACTCACAAACAGCTGGATGCCTCCAGCATCTGCCTAAGCAACTGCCTCTATGACTTCTTCCATTCCTTCCTCTTCCTGTATTCTATAAATGAGGACACGGCCACTTTATGTGTTTGTTATAGCTGTTAAATGATTAGGACACAAAAGTACAGTGCAAAGCTGTTAGGGAGACGACTAGTGTATCATTCACTGGTTTGTAATAAAAATAATTCATGTATAATGCCTGACTGTGCGTTCTCATGAGAAAACAACACAGTTCCTGCTCACGGTAAGCTGATCCCAGTAATGCTGAAGTTGTAGCAGGAAAACACTGCTCTAAAAATTAAACATTGATAGATGATACTCATGTGTCAACCCCAAGTTAAAGCATAAAGTGCGGCCTCATTGACTGCGGAGACACTATGTTCCAGGCAAAGGTTGTGCTAATTACCTTGTCTGTATGTGGCAAGGAGTTTTGCCTTTGATGTGAGGTGCACTGCAGAACAGCTAATAATGCGTACTTATGCTTTATGTTCCATGGCTGCCAGTGCCATAATCTTACGTTCTTTCTTTACCTGATACTCATATATAGTTCCACTTAACTCGAACAATGCCACACTTGTTGCTGTTGTCTACTTGGCTTCAGAAGGTGTAAACTGGAAAAGTGAGAAAGGTGCAGAAAGCAATACTTTTCAAGAGAGCTTTATATGTCGAGCGCAAGCACGTATTCAGGTACAGTATGTCGCTACTATTTAGACATTGATGCATTAGTGCTTGTTAACACAAGCGTGCAGTTTACTGAAAAAAGTTTGTGACACCTTCCTGAGTTAACTTGTTGCCTAGACTGAGTGGCTTATTTAACGTTTAGGAGGATGCAAGGGCATGTGCGGCTTGGTGTAAACGTTAGAAATGCTCTGCTGCAAAGAGAACAAGAAATATGATATCATGTGCAGGAGGCACATGGCAATTAATGCTTGTGCCAGATGATGTGCCTTTAACCTTGTATGCAGCAGTGTGAAAATAAAGCATTGGAAAAGTGACAAATGGAAGTCTTGGTCATCTAGTATGAAAGAAAAACAAACAAACAAGGGTTGAGGGGCAGCCTAGTTCGGAATCAAACATTTCTGCAAGACTTCTGTTCAGCCCAGGTGAAGACTTATCTTCTTGTTGAAGTTTTTGCTTGCGAACTGAGGCCGAGTCAACTGCAAATGGAGTCAAGCTTGCCGTAGAGCATCTTTTTGTCCCCGCTCCCTGCAGTTTTCTGTGAAATTCTGAATAAAGATTGAATTGAATGCTCATTGCAACCCTTACCTGGTTTTCTTTGATTCTGTGTGTACATGCTCTTCTTATTCTAACCCGGTTACGTAGTGAGTGCTTATGCACATTTACAATACTCTCGTGCACTGCACATGTAGAAAAACATTCTCAAGAAGCTGTGGAAATAAATAAATATTAGCTGCTATGCAGAAAGCCAATACCTTTATCAGTGTGTCATCAAACACGAAAAACCGATTATTATGTTGGCTTTCTCGTACAGCTGATGGGCCTCATGCTATCAAGCTCCACTTGACAGCTATTGTATTAGTCTCGGCCTTTAAAGCAGCCGCAAATCATTTCTTGCAATTAATCGCCAGGTTCCCAAAAAAGCACGCTTTACGTATGTGCAAGGAAGGTTGTGTGCATCAGTTCTGTACGGTCAATCTGCATACACTCACTTATTCACGGGGGTCATTTATGCTGCAGTTGACAAGTTGACCCACTCCAGTATTTTCTGCCAAGAAAACTCTATGGCCAGTCACAATGTATGGATGCGAGAGTTGGACTGTGAAGAAGGCTGACCGCCGAAAAATTGACGCGTTTGAATTGTGGTGCTGGCAGAGACTCTTGAGAGTTCCTTGGACTGCCAGAAGATGAAATCAGTCGATACTGTCAACCATAAACCCTGACTGCTCATTGGATGGTCAAATTCTGAAGTTAAAGGTTAGCTACTTTGGTCATCTGATGAGAAGAGAGGAGTCGCTGGAGAAAGCTTTGATGTTGGGAAAGGTTGAGGGTTACCGGAAAAGGAGTAGGCCACGAACGCGATGGTTAGATGGCATCCTTGAGGCATTGCAGATGAAGTTATGTGATGTTAGAAAGATAGTGACAGACCGGAAAGCGTGGCGTAATAGGGTCCATAGGGTCACGAAGAGTCTGACACGACTTAATGACTCAACTGAACTGCACTGACAAGGTGATGTTTGAATATATCTGTAAATCATTCATTTGTTTTACTGACATCCTTTTCTTACTCGAAATGTTTACTCCACTTTTACTTCAGCATATATCACATGTTTGAAATATTCTAGAACTAAACTTGACTGGAACAAGATAAATGAAAGGCACGTGTATATGTAGAGCCATCAAGAACTTGAGTTCAAAATACCGTACGAGCTCATCTAAGTTTCATTTTGAGTACTGGCATAGATAAGCTTTGATCTCAGTATATTCTTGAGTTAATATAACGACCCCTAATTCTTTGAATAATATATAAGTAATTAAGCTAATTTTGGATTTGACGTGCTATGTACAGTCATGGTCAAATGTCCTGAAGCAAAATGATTTTTGTCTCAGCCGCAAAATGAAGCCGTACGGTGTTATTAAAGAACGAATTGCCATGAAATGCTATCAGACCGTTTTTGGCTGTGGTAACAAATCACCTCGAGGCTTTTTAAATGCCTTTAGGCCTTGATGGCGTGATGGGTTCATTTTGCGGCTGATACTATAATCCTTAGGCTTCAGGACTTTTGATCTCTGCATGCTGCTCTGATAATTGGCGAGGTGTGATACGCATTCAAACCCTTCGCCAAATGAGCGCCCTGCAAGTAAGCTTTGTCGCCAGGGAATCGCAGCTTTATTTGAGAATATATTAAAAAAAATAAAGGTGCCGGCTTGATCAGTTCACCGCGCAGTTGTCAGAGACCTGTCGCCGACAGAACTATGCCGATTCTGTGATATTATACAAGGGTGACAAGCTGCAACGCTAAAAGTGAGCTGCCGCATAGGCGAGCGCGGTCATACAACGAACCCAATTTCCGTAACACGTGCGGTACAAGATCGAGGGCAGTCACGCGCTGCGTGGCCTGCACATCTCGAGACGCCTGCCTGACGCGGCGAAAAATTAAGCCGATCGTCGTAGAGTGCTCCCTCACGCGCATTTGATGATGATGTTCTTAGCAAAACTAGCTTAAAAACCGCTATGATCAAGCTGTCACAAACTATTGGTGTTGTTAATACGTGCGCCCATCGAATTTTGTACGTGACGCGAGAAGTCGAGCTGCGTAGTACATATTATTGTTCACTCGTACTTATCCGTAGGTGTTCCGTCCCTTGGAAAGGTTAGTAGAAGGCAGTTTATACCAGGAAAGCAATCGTAGGACAAACACTGATGAGACTATATGTAGACGGCATTTTCAATGCGTTCCGCGGAGAGTGAAAATGCATCGATTCTCTGGCCCCGATCGCTTGATCACGATGTAGATACATGAAACAATGTTCCACTGTGCCGCGGAACGGCTGCAGAATCGGTTTGCCGTTGGTTTTGTCCTTTGTCGCGGTGCTACGAGCGCTTTGCTAGCGGGTTTCCATAGCGCGAGCAAGGGGCGTCTGCTACTGGACCTCTTTGGAGCGTTTGCATGGTTTTGCCGCCAGGTGCCGCATGGAATGCTGGAATCGCGAATAGACTGGACACGTTCACGTTCATCATTCTAGTAATCCTTCGTATCCTTTTAGCCTTCCAGCGGTACTATAAGGTACCTTGCAGTTGTGACACACGAAAAAGTATTTTCGGAAAGGGAAGGCACGTTGCGTCAGACCCCACGCCATAGCCCCAAACACTTGCACCAGTTGACTTCGCTGACCATCTGCTTTCAAGATCGAGTAGCATCTTTGAATGCTTCAGAAATGCTTTCTCTATCTTGGCTATGTAGTCAGCGTATGTAAATATCTTTGCTTTGTTTTCACTAAGTTTAAATCCTCGTATCCTTTGATTTTTAATCTTCTTTAAGCGAAAAGGTTCTTAAATGTATATATGGGAAATAAAACATGAAAAAGCGGACATCATTGTCTAACGGAGGGTCTTCTGAAAGCTTTCTGTGATTTCCTTATTCACAATTATGCTAGTGAATCAATTTGCATAAGCCATCTGAACTCCCTCTAATTTGACTGAGCCTGCATTTTCATGTTCCAGTATTCAAAATAAAATTTCGTGAATAACCAGGTCATAAGCTGTCTCCAAGTCTAGTTGCAACATTTCAACGTCATCTTCAAACACATCGCAGCATTCTGAGATGTTTCTACTACATGAATGTTTGTATATATGCTTCGCCATTTAATTCCACATTTTTGATGTGGCCCTACAATGTCTTTTATCACATTCTGCAACCGTTTCGCTAGAGACTTAATGGATATTTTGTAATCCACGTTGGAAAGTGGTATAGTCCGGTATAACTTCACTCAGAGAAATTTGACGGAGTCATCGCTCTTTTGTATCAACACCACGTGCGTCCTTCTAAATGACGGTGGCGTTTCTTCCTTAGCTTATGCCTCGTTCAAAACAGGATGCAATGCCTAGGCAACCTCAACCTTAAAAGCTTTATAAAACACTGCGACCAATTCACCAGGACCAGATGATTTTCCAGCGGTCAGGTCATCTATCGCATTTACAATCTCTCGCATGCTGATGAGCTTCCTAAAGAACTAAAAAATTTGGAACTATTTTCCATGTTATGTCGTGGTCGCATTTATAGTGTTTTGACTTTATGTTTCGAAGTGCACAGGCCTAAACTGCCGCTATAACAATTACAACGCCTTGACCATTGGAGCTTGCCACCTGCTCTCACGACTTGCAATCAATGTTCTGGATGCTTATGCACACAATATTGTGCACTGGAATCATCTTAATATGTACAGTTTCACAGCGCTGGCAAATTTACCAGCGCCGACTCTTTGGTCATGCTCTCCTACCGTGGATTGAATTTTTGCATAACAAGGAGCTGTAGCAAAACGTTTATGGAAAAAAGTACGACAATGTCTTCAAAACCGGTAAGCGCAGCAGCGAGGACACTCGCTAATGTGTCGGCCCTGTTTTGAACCTGCGATTGATCCCGCAGTAAATATTTTGGCAGTAATCTTCGTGTTACAGTGACCTCAAGAACAGCTTTGAGGTTTGTTATACATGGTAGCCCTCATTATTCAATTCCAGTTTTAGTTGTACGTTAATCGTCAGTGTGTAATGAGATTATCAGATCCCAGCGGATCCCGGTCTCTTTCGAAGCGCTTGAAACGACCAATCGAAAGTGGAAACTCTAAAAAAGCTACCGCCTTCGTTTTCTATACAGGTGCAAAACGATTTCGAAGCAAAATAGCTTCCTTAAACCACATTTTTCATATACTTCTTATTTCTTGCCTCCCAGTTTCCGGACTGTTGAGTATTTCCAAAACGATCCTGGGAGCAGTGCGGCCGCAGCGCCCACTCAGCGCTTCTCTCAGTGCATCGCGGATGCAAGCGACCCACTAGCGCCACAAAGCTACTCCTATCCAGTGAAACTCGCAGACCTCCAGCGTCCCCAGCAAAACCCAGTGCAATACCAGCGCCAAAAATATACTGGTTTCGTACTGGAAGATGCTGGGAGACGCTGTATTTTGCAAAAGGATCGAACCCAAACACCACTGGAGCATGCCGTTCACCTTCATAATACGGTTATCTATAAGATGTGAGCATGCAGAAAGTGAATAATCAACTTGGAGCGTTATACATGGAGCTGGTGTAGGACACGTATACGCTTGATTGCTCGGTCACCGCGCTATTTTAGAGCGTAACTTCGACTACTAGTAGTGAAACATTCTGCCTTCTGCGGCCGCTGCAAGAATCTTTGCCCTCAGACTGCCTATCTTTCGTATGGTATAGGCAAGTTCCTACGAATAAATGTGACAGATTCTGTAGAGTTACGTTTCTATCAAACACAAATTTAGATGTCTACCCAAAAAGAGACAATTAGTGTACCCTTCCTGCCTCGACGTAAACCGAAACAAATAGTATAAATAGTCGCAAAATCAAAAGGCTTTATTTAAAGCCCTATTATTCTTAAATATGACTGCCCTTCTAATTGAAAACGTGATATCATTGGAAGTTTTCTGAACCATGGAATCCTTCGCCGAAAAAAAAAAATTTGCCCTTAAATCTTGGTTAAAGCTATACTTAAAACACCCCATTTTTTGCATATATTTTCGCACACTAGAACGGTTATAAAATTTGAGTATAAAGAAAGGCAGTAATAACCGTCTGGCCTACAAGGAGCACGGGCGGTAACGTGGCATTCGGCCGGAGTTGGAATGGTGGTAGCCTAAAATCTAACATCTTGAAGACTATAACTGCCAAATTATTGGGCGATATCTGGGGAGAGTATCTGCATGACTTAGGGGACTGTGTTCTTTGGTGTGAATACCCTACATTTCAAGCAGAAAGCCAGGAGTCTTTGAATGAAAATAACTGTGATGGTATGCAGGTCTGAATAGTTCTACTACAGAGGTCATGTGTTATTATTCTGAGCCAGGCTTTAGCTAAATAACGCGCTTCTTTTGGAGGTGAATAAAAACGGAGCAGCGCACTTTCAGTGAATGTAAATACAAAGTGAACGAATGACGTAATAGTTGAGACATTGCAGTATTATTTGCATGGTTGTGGCATCCCGCAAAGGAAAACTAACAATCTTCGTGCATGAGCACGATTTCGTAGGTAAATTCCTACATTTCTTCTGCAAGATATCTGGTAGGTGACGACAAATGCTTTTCACACGTGCAATGGAAAGTAGGCCGAATGCGCGTGACACTCCTCAGATATGCCGATGATGGCAGTCAGACTAGCGTGCTTGCGCGAACAGACTGTAATATGACGCGCAGAACATCAGGATTTCTTCGAATTCCGTCGAGGTAGAGATCTAGTAGCTTCTGCGAACGCGATTAGCGGATGAAATTCATCGTGGCACTTCGACTATGTCTAATAACTATTTTTTGCTCGCTTTTTAATCTTCTGCCCGCACGATCTGGCCGCACGGCCAAGTTTCTGGCCGCACGACCATGTTCTTTTCCAGCTTTGCACGTTTCTTGCTATTTTAGTTCTGCTGTTCGTGTATCGAACTAGTCTGGTCGAGTGCAGAATATGAGTCATCACAGGAGAGCCGATAGGCGCCCCAATAATACATATCGCCATGCTAGATGAGATATCTGAAACAGTCTGACAGTGATGATATTGCCGCAAACCACTCAAAACTTTCATCTTTTTGTACAACCACCGACATGAGGCCGTATCAGAGCGACTACAGGACACGAATCAATCACGTATTCTTCGTTTGTTTATTTCTTTTGTCTCGATACGTACCCTTATCATTTTTGTTTTTGTGTAAGATGCGCCGAGATGCATGTCGAAGCTTCCAGCCCTTCACATGTTTCTACAATGTTCCAGTATATGCAAGTTGCAGATAGCGGTTTTACTTGATCTTTCTTCGCAGCCTATAAAACGAGCGCTGACACGTGATTCGGGCATGCTTAGTTCGACGACCGACGAGCACGTTTGCTATTATCGCCGCCGCCAATTCGCTTTATTCTTTTAGCGAGCGCAGTCAGCCCAATAAAGAGTTTCATCAGGTGGAACACCAGTGTCTTTGTTTTCGGATACCGGGCTCGTCACCACTACGTGACATCTGGTGGAGGTGCTGGCATTCATGTTTCGGATCCCTCCTACAAGCCGAGAGAAGAGCCCGGTTCATGCCTCCCGGGAGGCCTGGCCACTGCCCATCGAACCAGTCGACGACTTAAAGGGCTCCAACTCAAGACGGGTTACTAACGGACCCCACGCAGACCCAGAACGAGGATCGTACAGTGATAATGCCCAGACTACCGTTCCTATCGTTATGCTGCGGTCCCGAACGCCGGCCGTGTTTCATGGAACTCAGGGGTAGGTGCCGAATAGCCGCTCGATCAATAAAAGCAAGTGGCAGCCTTTAGCGGCTGTGACGACACTCTGAAGCTGCGGATCATCTTCGCGCTTGATGGTACCGGCCCCACGTGGTTTAGAACCACGAGTCTTTCCTAACAACATGGGAAACATTCAATTAGGCGCTATTGGAGGTATTCGCAAGCGTCGTGAGGAGCGAAAGAGCTGAACTTCTTATTCAGTTGAGAGTCCAGTTGCCTACTGAGCCCTTAGTCGCATTCGTTCAAGAAATGAAGCGCCTTTTTCTTCGGGCCAACCCTGCCATGAGCGAGGAAAAATGCTGAGATTTCTGATGCGAGGTATAAAGGAGTTTCTTTTTGCCTGCCTCGCTAGAAACCCATCGAAAACCGTTAAGGAATTCGTTACGGAAGCCTTCAACATCGAAATGTCCTTTGACACCCGCATTCGACCAGACAACCGTCCAGTGGAAGTCTGAGCTATTTCCCCGCACACTACATCCAATGCTGACAACGACTGACGGGAGCTTATCCGCGAAGGGGTCCGGGAGGAATTGCGGTGGCTACTGTCATCGCACGTGCAACCTCACTTAGCATCGCTCGCGGACGTCGTCCGCGAAAAAGCTCAGCAGGAATTCGGTGTTCCCCAAGAGACATCCCCGACAGCTGCAACGCAAGAAGTCACTGCGATGAACTATGCTGGCGTGGTACGCCGTCTTGCATTATGACTAGACCCGCCAAGCACCCCTAGTCCCGAACAAATTGCCGCTGAACGACACCCCTTGACCCGTGCCTGCCAAATATGCAAACAATGCCCTAGGCGCAGAAGGTGCGACACCTGGAGGACTGCGAACAACCACCCGTTATGCTTCCACTGCGCTGAGACCAGCCACATTCTACGCCACTGCCTGTACCGAAGAAGCGGCCTCCGCGGATTTGCAATCGACACCCGACGACCTCGCCCTTGTGACCGACCGCAAGAAATCGAGAACTATCTGCGTAGCGGTGAGTTTGTGCCACCAAACCGTCGATTCAGGCCCCCGTCTCCGCACTGGGCCCGCTTTGCGACGCCAGGCCGTAACTACGATGACTGTACGAGGAAGGTCCGCAAGCCCCCATGAGGGAAACTAAAGGTAGCAACCTTTCGAGGTGATATTGCTTCATGGCAAAGAGAGGAAGATTCTCCACTGCTGATGCCATGTGACGACGCTTGAACCAATATAAACCGCTACATACGACGAGAACATTGACGACCATGCGACCAAACTGTAAAGTAACACCACCGCCTAGTTAAATGATAACGTTGTGCCCTGGGCGCGACCTGCGCAAGTGACGAAGTAGAGAACATACAACGAAGCCAACCTGCAATACTAGGACACGAATGACCTTGCCGTTGCTGTCAACAGTCCAGGATTACCACCCTAGTGGACACCGGAGGCGACTATTCTGTCATCAGTGGAGCTTTCGCCGCCAAGCTCAAGAAAGTGACGACCACTTGCGAAGGACCTCTGATCCGCAACACTGGGGCAACCTTATTACACCGTCAGGACAATGCACCGTAAGAGTAACAGTTAATGGACGAACTTATCCCAGGCAGCACAAGAGCCCGGGCCAATATTGTCAGTGAGTTGGCAGCGATCAGCCCTAAGTAGGCCCAGCGCTGCCATCTTATGGCTGGTATTGGTTGTGCCATTCTATAACACGTCCGACACTGGCCCTGAGGATTCCATTGGTAACCAATATTGTTCGTACCTATTTATATTGATAACAACATTGGCCCGTCATATCCGATGCCCTAACAATATCGGCGGCACCATTATACAAGGATGGCAATGATGGGCCTGGATATTCGGCGTATCACCGGTGTTGGCGCTGCCATGAGATAAGGATGGCTATAACGGACAGCATTAGCCATCAGTTCACTGATGTTGGCCAATATTCGACATATGCTGGACAATAATGTGAGCTCTCTTACAATCGCCCGCCAATGTCAGATATACACTGGCATATACCTTACATATCAACAGTATTGGCATTGCCCTTTCATAAGGATGCCTATATCGAACAGCGTTAGCCATTACTCCACTGACGTTGGCTAATATATGCCATATGCTGGACATTACTGTCAGTTCTGTTACCCTGTCCCGCCAAATGCATTAGCACACACTTCAGTCAACCTTGTCTTGTCTATTTCACCTACTGGCAATATTAGATGCAAATTAGCATGTGGTGGAAATATTCCGTCGGAAACCGCATTAGCGTGCTTTTGCGGTTGGCAGGCTCGTTTAAAACTTGGAGTCGTTAACTGTGCTGTTATAATCGATGTTTTAAAGTTACCTTTGCAATTTTAAATACTTTGCAAATCTTGTGTCTAAATAGTCTTGTGAAGTTCCGCGGTGCTGGTTTCAGTCGCGTTTGCTTTAATTCCACCTAGCTGTTGTTGATGTTGCTTGGGATTACACAATGTTCTTTTACACTAGATCTTCATTGACTTAGCTGGCACTGTAATCAATCCACATGTATATTGTGACGAATTTGGATGAGACCGACAATCGGTCAACGGCGTCAAATATCGATAAGTTCACCACCGTTTCCTGGTCCGTCAAGGTGGCGGCGGCGATAAATAGCTCCACGCCGACCGGTGGATTAGAAAGGATCAAAACGACATATCGTGCGTAGGCAATGGTTGCTATTTTTTGTATTCTATTCGGCAATGGTCTAGGTTCTTTCATAGCTGCTCCCGTGGCGATTCCTGCTGCTCTGGGTGAAGAGAATTCCAAAAGTTGCAGCAAATTTCTTTGCCCCCGAGTAAAATAGGTTTAACAACAGTGGCTTCAAACAGACGATTACCGCAGGACACGCATGCAGTGCGATGCAATTAAGGCTTGTACGTGACTCAGATCGACTATGGCGAGCGCGCTTCCATCGAAATAAACTTTAAAAATACACTAGGCCGTTTAAGCTATAAGAATGCAAGGCATCGCAGCACATACTTTCGCTTAAACGATTTAACAATGGTGATCTAAATTAAAGCTGGGTTATTGAGCGGTAAATTAAACGTCGGTCCGCACATGCATGGACGTTCCCACATATGGCAAATCGTATCGACGCTTCCTGCTACGTTGTCGCTCTAAGAAGAGAAGTATTAGAAAAAAAATGGAGAGAAAACACTGCACGTACAATCTCAGTATGAATAATATTAAGGTTATGCTGAAACAAATAACTGGGTTACAGTTTCACTTTTCTTCATCGCACTCGTTCGCACATTTGTTTTTTCTCAATCGTCCGACCTTGTTGACGACACACCGCGCACTTCTGTTCCAGTCCACTGATGGCAGTCACTCGCGCCGAAATATGAACGCTCTGTTCGCTGTTGCTAAGTGCATTGAAAACATCACAAACAAAGGAAGAAAACATGGAGGCACGGCGCCAGCAACAGCGGCGCCGACTTGCCCGAGTGGTAGCGCTCTGCAGGTCGGGTTGTCGGGTTACACGCTCCGCGATGCAATCCAAGACGCTGGCCCTCACGCTCCACGTGTGGTTCAAGGTGCACACGGCCGCCGCCCGGGCGGGAATTTACGACGCAATGCGTCAGCCGCTATACTTTAAGGCTATATTTCTTTCGTATACCTATTTGACATACGCAGAGCTAGCGTAACTTACGTCTTAGGCTTTGCAAGAGTAGACCATCACATACGTGTATAATGAAAAGTACGACTGCAATGACCATGGAGCATTAATCACTGATGGAATATCGCACACATACGGTACTGGTAAATGCTCCATGATTATCTTGAAACACTCATTCGGCAAACGAGTACGCCAGTTATTTGCTAAACAAGCCGCGAATTTTCAAATCACTGCAGTGGCAAAAATAATCGCAGAGCCAGCTAGAGTCACCCGCGGCACGTCGACGGGCCGGCTTCCACATTTCACAAGAACTTGAAACGCGAAATATATCCGCGTGGGGCTTTGTCACACTGAATTTTATAGGAAATCAAAATAGCAGCGTGTAGCAGCCAGTATACAAGAACGGCAGCTCATCAGAACAACATTTGATTGGACGCCATGCAAGTGCATTGATAGCATAATTTTTGAATTTCTGGATTATTTTTTCGCACAAGTGCGAAAAAAAGAAGTCTGTAACGTTTCTCCGCTTTTATTCACACCCCCATTTCGCGATTCCGTCGTCGTTCACTGCATTACAATGCTTGCGCTACAAATGGCAAGAAGGAATAACTGTAGAGTTCAAAAACTAAGTAAAGCAGTCGTTGTTTTACAATTAAGCTTAATTCGGTATCACAGCTTATTATTCTCGAACTGCCTTCGTGGTGGAAACGTTACAGGCGTGCGCGGGGAAGGGAGGTTTTTTTTTTTACAAATATGGTGTATGGAAAGAAGATTACCCACATGTAAACTGACTTGTTCGCATTAGAACGAAAAACAAATGGGAAAGAAAAGACTGGAAACACAAATAAAATACGAAAAGGTACAATGGGCACACTAACAACTTGATTACAATGACACATCTTTGTTTCGCACACGCTCGTTCGAACAGTTTTCCACCGCCTGCTCTCCGTGCTGACGCACCGCTCAATCCCGTCCTCGCGCACTTCGCACTCCTGTCGCTCCCCGGATCGCACTCTCTCACCGCATGCGATGCGAGCAAGGTCCGAGGTTGCATGCGCGCGTCGAAATCGAAATCCACGCAGGTGCGACAAAGCGGTGGACGGGTCAACGCACCACTCAGGGTCCAAGGGGCGGACGGCCACCACCCAGGGGAAGGAATTGCGCAGTAATAAAAACCCGAATGCTAACAGACTGGAGACTTCTTTCAAACATTTCCGGGCTCTCATAACAGGTTGCATAGAAAAATGTGCTTTTACCGCATTTTCTTGGCCAATAAAATATACGCAAGAAACTAAACTGTGAGAAAGAAACAAGCGCCTAATGAATCGGGCCAACAAACGACTAATCTATGAAATAGAATGATGCTGACGGTGCGGATATATGAGAAAAAATGTAAGCATCGTATGCAGCTAGCTCATAAAGAGGTGGCAAGTGGTACTGAGATGCTTAGCTCAATAATTTTCAACGAACTTGCTTCAAATCCTCATTTCAGGGTGATTGAAATATTCCACTCGATTGAGCACTATTGTATGAAAGAATTTTCATTGGTATGCTAAAAGTGAGCAAACCATTCGTAGTAGAACACAGCATTCACAAAATACAACTTGAACAGGTTTGGGTGTTAGAAACAAAACAGCTAGGCGCCCCTCCAGGGCGACGACGCGCTTCGCTGCTGGTACAGAGCCCTACATAAATGAGCAGCCGCAGAGCGCATCGATGCTGCTGCTGCTGAAAAGGCGATTACTAAAAAGCTCGAAGGATGACGTGACAATCGCTTAGCCGGCATGACGGCGACAGTTGTATTTTGTTTCAAAGAGGGCGCTCCGTTCTTTCATCCATCCAACGGCCACTCCGCTCGGCTCGACGTTCGGTGGCACCGCGCACGGAAAATGCTTCTTTCTTCAAGAAATATTCCATGTTAGTTTTCAAATTTTTTTCATTCAGATTTCATAAAGCGTTTTTGTATATTGGAGCAAAATATTAGCCTCTTAGATTGATCATTTTTTAAATTACAAGCGTTGTCTTACAATTCATTGCTGCTGCAGGCTGCGTAAGCCATGTGCAAGGGAGATTTGTCTTCTTTTAGCATATTTCTTACGTTGTTAACTTTTCAAAAGTGGTTCTCAAGTGTTCGCGACTTGATGCCGATCATTTTTCAGCTTATTTCAAGTTAAACCGTTACTGTTTTGCAGAGTACTGATTTTCTAAAGTAAACAACTGCGTGGCATCGTAGCCCTAAAAGCCAACTTCGGATATTCACGGCGTTACAGTGGCTCGAACGGCGTATAACCGTCGCGTGGCTCGGCCGCTCGGGTGACCTCAGGCGGAGTCTGCGGAGTCCGGAAAAAAGCATATTTTCTCGTGTCTGGTGCGATAAAATGCTAACCGCATGAGTCGCGCGGCAGCACGATGGGCAGTGCGCTGAGGACCGCTAAAGCATTGCCGCTCGGCGCTGTCGCCCAGGTTCTGGGTTTTTAGAAAATCGCTCATGATGCTGGAACTAACTCGCGAGGCAGCCAATCGCAAAAGGCTTCGGGTTACTCACCTTAGTTGTTTCTTTTTTTTTTCATGCAAAGTTTGTTTACCTTGTCCGGTATGAGCGAAAATCCTGCAGACGCTCATTTCGTCTGATCCGTGCGTATATGAATGCATCGAGACGGTTTAGTAAAAGCTTAGTAGGGTAGTATTGCAAAACAAAAAATGCTAGTTTGGCTAGATATTGCTAATTTTCGAAGGTTGCAGAAAAACGCCACTGCTTTAAATCATGTCTGCATCGCAGTATAGTAGCACGCCGCTGCGCTGGGACCATTTTGTTTTTTTTTTTTTTTTTTTTTGTTTTTGTTTTTGGGGGGGGGGGGGGCTCGACGCTTTTCAAGAAATTTCATCAGTGTTGCTATTTAGTGCAAGAAACTGGATATAGCGTAACTGTACTCCTTTACCAAACAAAGAGGCGGCGCTAACAAAGCAAGGCTGAAACGGTGTCTCTGTCGCTGAGGTCCTTCGCTCTGTGCGATGTGCACCAGCGGCAGCGACAGGCGTTGGCGTCGTCGTCGCGCGATGCATCGCCAGGGATTGTCGCCTATTTTTTTCTTTCTGTATCGTTGCTTCAGTTGCAATAGATGAGTTGCAAAACCTACATGTCAGCTTCCCGGTGCGGCAGACACTCCTGCACAATTGCGGCATAGACTTTGGGGTAATAGTTGGGTATAGTGCTAGCACATCGCCTGAAGGGTAGGGTAATTCCCGCACCTTTTGCCCATTCGTCACAGTATTATTCGCGTGCGCATTGTCGCCCCACTATTACCCTCTCCTGTTAGTGTCCCTTTTCTAAATTTTCTTTCTTCACCCCTAGGGTGACAGTGCGCCCCCCTTTATTCCAGCGTTAAGAATGCCCAAAAACCTTTCTCTGACAATGGCCTTTGCTTGGGGAACTGCATCCCAAGCAGCGTGGACTGTGGTAGATGCATGTACTGCACATAACTATTATCCCTAAATCAGGTTCTGTCGCCACTGTGCACGAATTCCTGCCTCACAGGGAAGCCGACTTGTAGGTTTTGCAACTGGTCTGTTATAGTATCTCCAGTAGGTCCGGAGCCTTAAGTGTGAGCGCCGGGTGGGCTCAGGCAATTTCAGTTCCAGGCCGGGTTCGGGTTTGTAGCATAAGGCCCGGGTCGGGCTCAAAATTTATGCCCATGCACATCTCTAGTCGCGTCGGTTCTGTAGCACACGTTTGGCGCCCGTGCCTGCTTTTAATTTTGTTCTTCGCACCATGACACATTGCTCCAGCATCAAGACTGCATGAAACATCAGTATGCATTTTCCGATCGTTATGCTAACTGATCGCCCCACCGCCCTGGCACAGCTATGTTATACCATGTGTAACATAGAGTTGCAATTAGTCCATTTTTTGAGACAGCTTTCAATTGAAATTATAGATTAACTAAACAGAGAAGAGCCGTGGTATGCTGTTATCATGTTTTAGAGGCATCGATTTAGTGGAGACTTTCTTTCCTTGCATTTAGGGCACTTTGCTCTATAACGCCCGCAGTCCAGCTGCTCCACTTGTATCATCGCACTGCTTTTGCACAAGCAATCATCTGCCATCAAAGGGGTGCTGCCTGAATGTGAGGCAGACAACATCTTCAACATTTTGGTGCTGTAAACCTGTCAACAACTGTGGGAGCCTTGCCATGAAACATGCTGTGCGTAAGGAAACATTGCCACGGTAGGTATGACACATTGCCTTTGTTTTGCATTATATAAACGCTTTAAATGCTCTGCTGGCGTTTTGCTATATGATTGCATGCTATATGACTTTTTCTGGCTTTTTAGCTCAAGACTTACTTGTTCGGAAGTCTTGCCCACCAGTATGCAGAAAATAATATCCTTCATGTCCCTGGCAGTGCTTTAATAGCTGGTGCTATATTTCATTGCTTTATTTCAACAGTATGTGACTATTTCAAGTTGAGGCATGATTGAGTGAACCTGTGGTGTAATAGCACAATAGCAGACATAGCTTGTGAAATTACGGAGTAGTTGTCATTTGCGTAACACGGGAGTGCAGGTGCTTTAAGTGATGAAATATTTAGCATACTTGATTATGCTTGCATTACAAGAATTCGCAAGAAGCCTGTATTGAGGTTGCAGAGAAGAAAGCCATTCAGTATTGCTCAGGTTATTTGCCTTCCACTCTCCCTTCATTACTCCTGCCTGCACTGTATGTATTTGTTCATACAGACATGCAGTTACTGACTGCTTGTGCATTTCTGGTGGCCTACACTGGCTTCAGCCATGTAGACGTAATATTACTTTGACCTAAACCAGGCTATTTACTTTGCTCAAAGTGACAATTTTAAATAATTTTCTCCCCAAGCCATTGAGATTCGCCATTAGCTCCCGACTCGCTTTATACGCAGCTGCAATGAATTTATTCTGTAACCCTAGAGCAAGACATTTCCAGAAAGATCATCATGCAATACTCATTCAAATTTTGTAAATTTTAGAAGAAATTATTAGTGCAGCTGCTCATTCAGGCGTGCATTCCTTGTGCATTTATTGCTCTTATATATGTGCACCTTTGCCTGCATGCTTGCCAGGGCTTTCCCCATAATGGGTGGCAGTGATCTTGGCCCCTACCTCTCAAGAGGCTGCCCTTTATAAACTACCTGCTCGCAGCCAACTCACCTCTTGGGCTTCAAATTTGTTATACTCAAAGACGATTTTCTGTGTTTGATGTTACCAGTGACGCCATTTAAGATACGCAGTGTGCATCATTGGTCCATTAGGTTCATTTCGGGATGTTGTCACCCCTTATATTCCTTACTCATATTTATTCTTCTACATCCCCTTGCAACTGCCAAACGAAATAAGACATAAAATTGCCAAACTCCCGCAGTCTCTGAATGCTATGGGAACAACAAAAAAGCTTTTGCATCTCTTAATAAAAGTAGAATTGACCCCCCGATGTTTTTTTATTGTCATATCTAGTCAGACGGTTTAGTGAACTGCCACATGATCAAGCAAATTGCAACTGTAAGTGCACTGAGTATCATGCGTTAGAGCAAGCATATGGATCTTGTGTTGCTTAGCTGCTTACCTCCAAATATCCTCCTTTGACAGACGAGATATCTTTTTAGAAAACTGGATGAGCCAGAAGAAAGCAGATTGGATTCTTAGCAGCATTGTTACTTGTTACAAGTGCGTTCCACCCCTGTATACATGAACTCGGCAGAATTGCGTCGAGTACGTCTGTCGAGTGAAAAATCAGTTGTGGGGTTCATGTATACACAGTCGGGTCGAGTAAAATAGGGGGCGGAGCGGGTCGCGTTAACTCGATTTCAGGGGGTAGGTTAATTCGCTTGACCCGCTTATCTAAAGGCATGTAGACGCAGTCCAGTCAGGGAGTCTAGTTATGCATGTAGACGCTGTCCAGTCAGGGAGTATAGTTATGGGGAATTCTGGGATAGCAAAAAGCCTCTGGAGCGGCGACGAGCGCCACTCGAAATGAATGCTTTTTAGCGCTCATCAGCGATAAGAAATAATCGAAGCTCTCGATAGTAAAAGCAAATGGGATCAAATACGAGTAAGAACTTGCACAATAACTTCGAATCTCGATGCTACGCTCTGCTACGATACTTACTAGAAAGCGAGTTCATGTAGACATCAGCCGTGTCGAGAATGATGACCTTGCTTACTCAACGCTGATTCAACCCGGTGCTGTCGAGTCCATGTACACAAGGCTATTGTACTTGTAATTTTAGGAGAACTCTCAGTTCGTGTATTGCACATTAAATTTGAGCGATATGTGTGCTTTTTTGCGTCTGTGCTGTTTTGTTCTGCAAACAATACTTTTTCTCCAGACACAATCTTATTTTTAATTTGAGTACAAAATATTGTCCATTTTTGAAAAAAAAATAATTTGTGAGGCTGTTAAGAAATTTTGTTTTTGAAATATATTCACAAAATATCAATATTTTATAGATACTGAAATATAAAATGTGTGCGAAACAACTTTGCCGCTCAGGATTAAACTGGTTTTTCAAGGAACTTGTGATAGGGTGAAAGTGAAAAATCACTGTCATGCTAGATGTATCGTTCTTTTATGATCCAAAAGTCACATCATGCATTGTATTTTAAGGTGTGCTTAAGCAATGAAATAATATTTGGCCTCAGATATTCAGGCAGATTACTATTCTCTATACCAACAACTGCTATGAATTGGTTTGAAGAAATCAGATGCCCGAGCACCACACCTGGTACCTGGACATAAAATCACCCAGGTATGCCTAACTGAATATAACCTTGCACGTGGAAGGTTGCCGATGGTATGGCCATATGATTAGCTGTGATGAGGGAAAATGCATACCTGGTAGGCTGCTAGCTGATAAGGAAGTACGATATCATTGTACTCAGATATAGCATAACATTTTCCTGTCTATGCAAAGTAAATTTCTAGTACTTGCTCAATTGCTCATTGCAGGCTGACTGTAATAATTTTAGCTGAACAAGCATGCACTGTATGATTACTATAACTTCTTATTGGGCTTGTTCGTGTTTATTTATTATAAACTAAAGGCGCCAAAACAATGCACGCGCACAAGAAAAGAACGGGGCAGAGTTCCCCTCACAACTGATTTATTGTGCAGAACAAAGTACATATATATCTCACTGCCGGCACATGCGCAAGGTAGACATTCAGCTACATCACATTCAGCATCTTGTAGTTTAACATAAGCTATGCTCAAGAAATGATTTCTCAAAGAAAGAGGCTATGGTATGAGGCATGGGCTCCTTGAACATATCTTATCTTAAACTACATGACGCTGAATGGGTTCCTTGCGCATATGCCGGCAGTGAGATATATATGTACTTTATTCTGCACAATAAATCAGTTGTGAATGGCGCTCTGTCCCGTTCTTCTTTTCTTGTTTGTGTGCATGTTGTTCTGGCGTCTTTAATTTATAATGAGCACTGTAGAAAACTATTGCTTGGTACATCACAAGTAGGGCAATTGTTTATAGTAGAATGCAGCAAGAAATAAAGCTGTGAAAACTTAAAAGCTGGAACTTGAAATGGTACGGTTATCTTGAGAATATTATATGCGTGCGCGGCCTAGAGAATATCTGCGATGTACACATCTCTCTCAGTTAGCTGATTGAAGATAGCTTGATTGATTCTGTCAGGGCAATTATTTCTTCATTCTGGCCGCTGTAATGTATGCGTGCCTGTAACTGGTGTACTCCAGAAAAATATTCTTTAATGTGTTCTTTAATATCCAGTTTTGCATGCTTAGTAATCCATATTGTCTGTTTTTAAAAACTGAACGTTCTGGAGCCTGAACCGTCATACTTTCAGGAACTGTAATTCTATATGAACACTAAGCATCCACCTGAAGTTATCGGTTTGCCGGAAGCAGCTTTTTCTTCCAAATATCTTTCTTTTGTATCTGGAATGCATATTATTTTTCATATATGTTTATAATCCCTTCGTTATAAGATGCTGCATGCCCTTGCAGGCCCAGAAACCTGTCGCAAAGTGCTCTAAAAGAAGAATGTGTGGCAATAGGCCTTCAATATATACAGTAGAACCCCTTTATAGTAAAGCCACTGAGGCCAGCGAAAATATTTACTATATTATGGTCTTTACTGTATCAGTGGTCTGTGATGACATGGTCCTGAAAGTGCTCTCTAGTAGTTAAATAGGCACTTACTGAACACGGCTTGTTGCTTAATGAAAAAAAAACCTAAATACCTTCCATCTCGCTTTTATCATCTCTTTGTGTGATTTTTTCATTATAAAATTTCTCTACATCTTGTGGAAGTACCTCTGAAGCATGAAGACGTGATTACGAATGCAATCAAGTTCGATTTCATGTAAAAACTGATGCCTTGCATGAACATGGTGTCTCTTTTTGCTCTTTGTCTTTTAAAAGGCAATAAATGATAAATTCGCATGGCACTCAAGTGCTGTAAGACCTTACTTGCTGCACCTCCACTTTCTGCCACCACTGCCTCGTGATTTGTACTGCAGATTGCAGTGAATGCTGACCCATTTCTTTCCCTTCCCTATTTCTTGCTGCACGTTTACTCCTTTACTTTCTGAATGGAACACGCCGCCTTCTTGCTATGTTTGTAGACAGCTTTACTTTTTTCTTCTTCGCGCTGCGCGCTTTCCCTCACGGCTCCAAGGCTTCTGTAAAGTAGGCTTCTTCTGACTGCTGCGGCTAGTAGTAAAGCCACCTAAACGAACACTCTGGGTTATTGTTCTGTTTTCAAATACAAAAAGTCTTGGCCTCGCAACTCTAGGTAGTGCGCGGGAATCGTCGCCATGGCCAGAAGCACTTTAACCGTTTTTTACCAAAAACATCTTCACTATAAAGGGGGAAAATGTACAGTTGCCTATGGAAGATGAACTGGGACTTCAGTTTCACTTTACTATATCAGGCTTTACCATAGCGGGTTTCTGTATTTTGTACTCAATCGTATAGGGCACCCAGACTTCAAATATGTGTTTGAATAAGTGTTGAGAAGGTGAGTTTAAATCTTATGGTGATATATGCTTGTCTTCTGTGCAGATGTCATTTGTAACACCCCCGGGCCAATCTCCTCAACAAACTGTTCCTTAATGGTTGTTTCCTGCGGGGTGCCCAGCTTACTACCTGGGCCATGCGCTTCCCCCGCACCCTCAACCTCATCACTTGATCCATATACCCTTCACTGCCAACTATCATGCTCAACACAGTCCACTGCCATTTTCCATCCATGGTGGACACTGCCCTGGAATGCAGCCATGCTCAGCCTCCTATTCCTGCAACACCTCTTGCACTACAAGGCTATAGTGCACCAACCCTGCTCAACATGTCCAGCCCCTTTCATCATGAGCAATGCTTACTGCACCCCATCACCTCTACCTGCACTACCTAGTCATGTGCTGCTTAGTGCCCTGTTTCCAATTACACCTACTAGAATCTCCCATATTAGCCCTGTACCGAATGCCTCCTGCACTGCATTTTGGCCCTCTGATGTCCTTGTGGCATGTACATGTATATGAGCTCTCAATAAATGTTTTCGGAAAATATTTTGCTTGCCTCATTTAATTGCATGGTTTTTATGGCTCCTTCGGGAGATGACATGTAAGGTGGTATTGGGAAATGACTGCATAAGAAAGCCACATTTGTCAGAGTGACAGTTAAGCAAATGGCAGCAGTAAGGGCAAGGGTGAAATAACTGCATGGCTAAAGGTGGCTTAACAGTGGCAGTACCAGTGCCACGTGTGCCGGTGAATACTTCTTGCATGCCAATAAATACCAATAAGTGATACTAGCGGCACGGCCGGTTTATTGCCATTGCAAAATGTGCCAATGAATACTAGTGGCATGCCAATATGTGACACTAGGGGCACGGCCAGCTGATAGCCTATGTTGGCAGTGCCAAGACAGGTGCAATGTTGGCTTATAAGCCGGATCAATATATAAAAATGTAGTAATTTCTCAAAAAACCAGTGTTACGCCAATGTTGGTACCAATTTTTGTCGACGTTGGGCCGGGGTTGGTGCGATGTTGGCGTGCTGCCTGGGATGCTACCAGCTTTGCGGTCCTGCAGCAGTGCTCCCGCGGCTTGATTCTGGGCATTGATTTTCTGAATGAACATCGGGGGATCATTGGCTGTCGCTCAAAACTCATCAAGATCTCGACGGACAACGCCATACCTTCCATGATGACATCAACGAACCACATTGCTCTAAACGTTCTTGACGGAAACTTGACCATTTCGCCCCGAACGAGTGCCGTCGCCTGCGTACGCAACACAGACATCGAAACTGCCGAAGACGTCGTTGAAGGAAGCACCCAGTTGAGCTTGGAGCATGTAGCTGGAATCGAAAGAGGTGTCGTTCTTCTCCGAGATTGTGTGGGGGTTCTTACTAAGCCGTCGAGCCTCTTCTGAGGTCTAGGCAGCAAACACAGAGCTCCCGCGATCACACACCACGGGCAGCCGTTCTCACGGCCGCAAAGTGGTAATGCGAAGTACGACACAACACAGAACAGGACTTTGCCCGGAACCAGATGTTTATTGGGTTTTCCCAAAAAGAACGCGGGTGAAGGTCTTGCTGGCGACCCTATCCTTTTGGATGGGGCCTGACACTTCGAAGGGCAAGATGGCGACAACAAAGAAGTATAGCGGGGAGGTATTTACCTTGCGTCCTTCCGTTGTCGCGCCTCGCTGTCGTCTCTTCGGCAGTAGCCGGTTCCCGCCGATCTCGGCGCATATTGCCCTTTGTCCTTTTTCGGCCAATGAGCGTCGCGTCTGCGACGTCTAGCGGTGCGCTCCTGTGCCCGCTGAGGGAAGAGGAAAACGCGGCGCTATCGAGCAACCCGTTTGGGTTACTCATCCTCGGAGAAGAAGGAATACTTTGGTCCCCTTCATCCTCCGCGCAGCGCGGCGTTTCGGAGGGATGCGCGGTTCTCCGCGATCGCTACAATGGACAAGCTGAAGTGCTGGTCACGAACTTCATTACAGATAACTGATACATGAACAATGGCAAGACCATCGCTTTTGTCGACGAGCTAGCGGATGCCCGAGATGTCTTCGCCCTCACAAGTCAATCTGAGGATGATACACCCAACCGAGAGAACCGGCCTACATTCGACATCAACTCAGCACTACGCCAAGACGGACAACACCAGATTCGCGGTCATCTTGAAATCTACTGCCAGTTCTTTTCGTCAGCTTCCAAGGTACGACAAACTCCGTTGGCCAAGCACCAGACTATCACGGCCGAGTGTTCCCGACCTCTGCGCCAAAGCCCATACTGCGTATCACCGCTAGAGCACCTTGCCATCCGCGAGCAGGTCAAAGAAATGCTTCATGACATTATCCAGCCATCAAAAAGCCCCTGGGTGGCACCAGTCGGTCTAGTGATAAAGCAAAACACCATCAAGGAGCCCCTGGGTGGCACCAGTCGTTCTGGTGAGGACGAGATGGAACAATTCGTTTTTCTGTCGAATGCCGCCGCCTAAACAGCATAACGAAGAAGGATGTTTACCCTCTCCCTCGCATCGACGACAGACTCGACCGGTCTGCAAGGGTACATTTCCTCGAATGATTTAAAGTGTGGCTACTGGCAAATTGAAGTCGACGAAAGGTTTACGCGAGAAGACCGCGTTCATCACACAAGACGGCTTCTTCGAGTTCAAGGTAATGCCATTCGGCCTACGATCTGCACCCGCTAGTTCCAGCAAGTACTGGACACCATACTGGCAGGCTTGAAGTGGTATATGTAACTTGTGTACTTACACGACGTCGTCGCTTTCTCTACAACCTTTGAAGACCACCTGAAAAGGCTTCGCACAGTGACCGACGCAATAAATTCTTCTGGGCTAACAAAGCAGAGAAGTGCCACTTCGCTTACGAGAAGCTGCTGTTCCTGGGCCACAGCGTAAGCAAGGACGGTGTTCGTCCAGACACAAGCAAAACAGCTGCGAAAGAAAACTAGAAAAAAAAAGAAAGCTGTGCACCGATTGATCGGTTTGTGCGCGTAGTACCGACGATTCGTCCAACGATTCGTCAAGAACTCTTTGCGCCTGCCCGAACCTTTGACGCTGCTTACAAAGACAGATTTACTATTTGAGTGGAAAGCACCACAAGCAGAAGCCTTCAAGGAACTCAATTGCCGAATATAGTCTAAACCCGTCCTTCGTTATTCTGATGAAAACGCTGACTAAAATTCATACCAACTCCAGCAGCCCGGAAGTAGGCGCGGTCCAGGTTCAGAGGAATGCCGGAGTCGAAAACTTTATTGCTTATGCTGTAAGGCCCCCTCAAAAGCCGAAACCAATTGTTGGACGACCGAGAAAGGATGTCTCGCGATAATCTAGGCCACGTCGACATTCCGCCCATACCTATACGGTCGATCGTTCAAGGTATTAAGCGATCACCATGTGCTCTACTTGCTTGCCAGTTTGAAAGACCCCTCTGACTGCCTTAAACGATGAAGCTTACACCTGCAAGAACGCGAGATGTGTACAAGTCTGGCGGCAAGCATTCAGACGCAGACTGCTTGTCACAGGCCCCTGTTGACGCAGCTCCAAAGAAAGGCGACGATGATGCCTTTTTGGGACCGGTACGCACCACCAGTTTTGCTTAGAAGCAGCGCTCGGATCTTCTGTTGAAAGATCTGGTGGATTACTTAGAAGGCAAGACGGCTTCTGCTCCTACAGTGTTAAGGCGTCAGCTGTCGACCTTCGTGTTGCACAACAATCTCCTTGTGGAGAATTTCGCACCCAACAGGACCCCATACCTCATCGTGCTTTAGGAACTCTAAAATAAAAGTTTGCAGGCGTTCCACGATTATATGCCGGTAGGACACCTCGAGATGGCATGAACATTGCATCGGATATAAGAGCGATCTTACTGGCTGCGCTCACCTGCCTATGTCGCTCAGCACGTGAACACTTGCCGTAAGTGCCAGCGATGCAAGACGCCCGCGATCAGAACTGCTGGATTACTGAACCCCTTGCCACCCCTTAAAAACCCTTTCAACAAATCGGGATGGATCTGCTCGCCCTCGCCCCGACTTCATCTGCGGGTAACAAGTGGGCCATCATTTTGCTACGCCGAAGCAAAATCACTGCCGAATGGCTCTTTCACACTTCAGCATTCGACGGCAAAAGAGAGAGAATTCCACCGCCGCGGGAGAGAATCCGCCGTAAATCTCGTCAGAAAGCCAAATCGGTTCACAACCGATTCTCGCCGCCGGAATGTTTTCCACCGAATTCCATCAGCCAGTAGGAAGGCGAGGAAGTTGTATCGGCACGGCCCGCATCGTCGACCGGTTACCATCCTTCGGGGGCCAAGATAGCAACAATGTACTAGCAATCGACCATCGTCTCACAATAAGGGACGGCCACAGCCGAAATAAATAAAAATCTGAAGAGAGTAATTTACCGACCGGTCCAATGAAAAAAAAAAAAAACAGAGCGCTTGTAATGCATAATACTTTACGTGTTCCTCAAGCTTTTGCGCTCGTTCCTACACTGCGTACAAACAAACCGAGTCCTTGGTCATCGAAACGCTTCCTGAAATGTTTACATAAAAATAAGATTTAGTTACCAGAAAAATAGTGTCTTCGCTGCTGCGCTTGCCAGTTTTGAAGCTTCGTCCCGCTTTCTTCCTTGAAGGTTCGTGCTGCAGCTCCAAGTTTAGCAAAAATTACGTCCAAGGAAACAGAGCATGACCGAAGAGCCGGCGCTCCTAAATTTCTCAGCGCTGTAAAACTTCTCAAGTTAAAATGATTCCAGTGCACATTACAGTCCGCATAGGCACCCCAAAGTTTAGTTGCAAGTCCTGAGATCAGGCGTGAGATCAGGCAGTAAGCTCTGATTGTCAAGAAGTTCCAACTTTAAATATGCGGCCGGGAGATATGCAAAAGTTTCTCCCAGGTTCACATATCTCGTAGTGGCCGAGATATGTGGAGAGAGGGTGGAGGAAGAAGAAGACGTTCTGGGCAGCTGAGCCTGAAAATGTTTCTTGCTGGAAACAGCGCATCGGTCGTTGGCCGAGGTCTTTTCGACTTTTCAGGATACTGCACACACGTCCAAAGTTGTCCTTCCTCGCCCGCCCACCGGTAATGTTATCCTTAATACCATTTGCTTGCATGCCGACGTTAAGGGTCGCTCGCACTGAGCACCTGAGTTTTGAAACCCACTCGTACAGATTTTGGACCTTCGGGAAATTTTGTGCATTGGTCAATAGCAAATGAGCCACGTGTGAATGATTACCTGCGAGAGTAGTTCTTCTAAGCAGCACCTAAGTAACAAAGCCAAGTTCCCTGTGGAAGGACTTAGTTGCATGGTGTTCGACCCGGATACAAAGAATGTCAAGGTCAAGCTCCTTTGGCTTCCCCGCTATATGGAGCACCGGAGAATTGTGGAAGCTTAGAGTCTTATTGAACGATTCAATGTGTGGAGCGTGAAATGGGGCGGTGCCCAGGCATAGATAATATAGAAACAGCGAACCAGGAATTCTTCCTCATGTTGAAGGACGGAGTGTCAGCAAGTACAATTACTCACACTCCTAATGTTTATAGGATGCAGGCATTAGTACTTATCCCAGGGAGACCTACACTGTGTTTTCGATGCAGCCGGGTTGGTCATGTACAGCGTCAGTGCCGGACGTATAGATGCACCCAGTGCCGGCGCTTTGGTGATACGGTGAACTGTGTCTTAAGTTATTTTGATAGGCTACGTCAAGGCCAGTGGTCACGAGAAGATGACGTGGCGACAGAATATATCATGGATGTGTCAAGGATTGTCGATGTGACAGGTGAGCCAAGTTGTGAACCTCGGATTGATGGGTACCAGAAGCCTTCTGCAGCTCACATCAACACAGAAGGACGCAGCGACTGGCCATCTAGAAGCAGCGTCTCCAGAGACAAAACCGCCGGACTCGGGTCCGCCAGTGTGTGCCACTCAGAGTTCTGTGCTTGCTGCACAAGAACCATCTCTAACTGAAGGACGTCTGAATATTCTTCTAATGGAGCCAGTGGAGAAGATACTGCTAGTGGATGCTCGCCAATCTTCTTTCATCGTTGATTCTCCTTCGTCGTTGGAGGTTAACAGTGAGCCCTGTGTGGCGCCGATCTCTGGCGTGTCTGGTTCTCTGTCAGTTGTCAGTGTGGCAGTGAGCGATGTGCTTCGTTCACGATCGTGGGCCGAAACCTTGAGTGTGTCAGAGGAGGACATGGACAACACAGCGCCTTTGAAGCGTCCTGCAGATGACGAGGTGTGTGTCGATGTTGGGATATTATATTGTTCAGCGATTTTATATGTGTTTGTAGGGATGAGGTCCGATCAGTGTTATATAAGTGATATGACTCTAGTGCTGCATTACTTCACAATTTACCTTCCGAATATAATCTTGTGGATGTGGGGCAGGAAAAAGACTATCGGCGATGTGTCACTGCACAAGGTGTTTAAGCGACGCTTGGCAAACGATCTGTGGTGCGTACAGTAAAATAAAGGAAAATGAAATAATAAACTTTGGACAAAAGAGAAATAAAATATTCGCTATAGCGTCAGCTCTTAGGTGGAGCACAATCACCTGTCAAACCTTTATTGCGAATGGTATTTTAGTCTATACGCCTTAGCTACACTGCATCCTCGTAATGCATATAGGGCTAAATTAAAAAAAAAAACCTAAGCAGCGTCTATTCTTTTCAATGGCGGCTTTATTATTCAACCCTAGCATTCTCAATAGATTTCCATTCGGTATTTAAAAAAATCAGACCCTTGTAGCCACTATCCATATTAAATATAATTATTGGTAGTATACAGTTCTACGGCGGCGCAAGTAAATATTCCTCTGATAATAAACGCCACATGACACACAATCAAATATTTCAAGAAAATCATCGCTGAGACACTGACTACTGCTCACGTGTAATAATGGGAATCCATATATACTCATGCTGGTGATCAATTTTCGATTGAGGTCTTCAAGGTATATTGTACCTCTTTCTAGCGGAATTGTATTCATTGTGTGTGTTTTCTTATTGCATCTAGGCTTCAATGTATTATGCGGAGTCCACAGGCAGTATTCGCAGAAATAGCCTTTATAGAGCACGCGATTGTAAGAATTTATGTCGCAGGTTTCAATCCAGATCTCTAGCCATGTTGCAGATTTTCTATCACATGAATGGTACAAGAAACAAGAATTCGTTCAGGCAGTATTCGCAGAAATATTTTTTATATAGCATGCAGCTCCAAGTACCTATGTCGCAGCTTTTTATCCCTGTCGCAAGCCCCTTTATAGATTTTGATGACATGAATGCTACAAGCAACAAAACGTCTTATGAAATCGTATACAACGCTTTACGACCAATATTTGCGTCTCAAATTTGGTACGATAATTGAGACAACGATGACATCATGGATATCCCAGTGTGCACTCTTAGTGCCTTTGGAGGTTGATTGGTCATGATCATGCTCTTGTAGTGCACTTAATTCGGCTGCTTCATGACCTCGTTTATTTTTTTGTGGTTGTACAGCTGGCAAATATGTATTTTGGTACCTCTCGGGCAAGAATGCCGATAGGTATTTTTTCTTGAGGTGAGAAGGCGTGCTTTCGACATACATTCTTGCTGCCTGTAAAAACGTTCCACCGTACATATTTACAACTAGCCACTTTTTAGTGCCTAGGACTAGCGTGATAAAACACCGTGCAACCAGTTCAAAGTTAAAACCAATATTTGCGTATTGTGAGCTGTTATTTTGCCAGAAAGGGAGCACACTGGTGCTTTAAATCGGAAGCCTTATTCGTCTACGACTTTTAAGTCTTGTATACTAAATTTAAGAATGCGATGAAAATACACTGACCCCTTCACGATAATATTCATATTCACAGAAATCCACGTAAGTGACCCAGAGAAGAATTTTTGGAGCATTTATTATTTTCCTCAGAAAGACGGTACAATTTCAGACACAGCTTTTATTTTGCAAAATGTATTTATTTATGCTGCTTAGCAGTTCGGATAACCAGGAACGTCCTCTACGTTTGTATAGTTGCAATTAGGGTTGTATAGGTTGACACTGTCTGCAGTACAATATGTTGTGTAGTAATTTAGACAATCTGCTGAAATATTGTTCAGCGCCGAATATTTCACGATAAGCTCGCAACCTGAAAATAAAAAAAAACGAGACCGGTGGAAAACAGGTTCAGGTTACGTCATAAAGACGCAGTTGATAATACGTGATTTGAGGGGACAAGTTGCGCTTAACATTTTAAATTCAATTTGTTAGCAATCATAGGGAGAAATAAAAAAATAATTTTTCAATGCAAAGTCATTGGCTCTATTATTCTAAAAAATTACAGTGATATTTAAAACGTATATAATATTGGTATTGAAATTATTTCACAACATGGCAGGTCATAAATTTATTTGTAAAGAGTAACAAAAATTTCAATCCGATAATATAATGAAGGTTCCTTGCTTTTCACTCAACTGTTTGGTATCGGAAAGTAAATTTCGTATGGTATAAAACCTTTATGTATTGATACACAACATTACAAATATCGGGCATTTCTGATATGTTTAATAATTTGTCTTCATGGTACAATATTCAAAGGAATATTTATGTCCTTTTAACTCAAAGTTACAAGTTGTCATTACTGTTTTTTTGTTTTCTCAGAAAAATGGATCTAGGACATTCAATTGAGATCTCACATGCACAGCGTAGACGTGTTCTTTTGAAGCACTGTGAAAATCCGCATTTCTCGTTTTAAGCGAAAAAAACGAGCCTTCAGTTAGGGTTCGCGATAGGAGCAGATCAGGCGACGAATAATGCTTTCTGTAAGATTCTTTTGAACATCCCAGGAATAGAAGCTTAAGAGACACCGCAAAGTCGGTTAGTTTGCGTATTTTAAGAGCATGGTTTCGTTGTTAGAATAAATATCCCTGACATAGCAAGGATTCAAGGAGGTGAGGTTTAGGAATGCTTTTAAAATGAGCTGAACAAACCATAACGTATCCATACAGAGATAATTTGACCTACACTGATCTCACATTTGACATTGTATACGTTTATGATAGACGACAAAGCATAACTCTACATTTATTATCTTGAAAACAAAGTAAGATTTAAAGGACTGCAGTGAGACTAGGCGCGAGGATCAGGCTCCTACCAAGAAATACAAAAATTAGTTTCCCTTCTTTCTCACAAACAGGCACCTTCTGTTCATGCGCCACCTAAAGAGGGTTGCAGTGCATTGTACCTTATGAACAGGTAATCATCTAGAAATGATGTGAAAATTTAGCCAGAAGAGACCTTCTGTCGCAAGAAATCGTAGCTTTCTACAAGACCCAAATTTCAGATATAAAATTGAATATTCTAAGTTCCTAAACTTTGATAAATGGCCTGAATTGTATCACATCTTCCATTGGAGTACCACGGGGTTCCTACTTGAAGACAAATCTTGAAACCTTGCATTTTTAGAACACTGCTGATGTAACATGACAGGCACCCCTGTGCGGCAATCCATTACAAGTAAAACAATTATTGTATTTGTAAAGCTTAATTGAAGCAATAAGTATAAAATATAGCAGCGCATTGTGTAACACATACACACACACATACATATATATATATATATATATACACACATACATACATACATATATCGGCGCATTCGCCCTTAGCATGACCGTTCTCAAGAATGAATTTTACACTGAACTCAGGTGCCTTCCTAATGTTTGGCAACGACAGCAATAGAAGCCACAGAAAGGGAAAGGAAGGGGAAAACTGAAGAGAGGGACGGAAAGGGTAACAAGAAAACGTGGGAGCACTTCGCCGCCATGGGAATACACAATGAGCGAATGCAAAGAAGCGGACCCGCGCGCAAAAACAAAATGAGTTATCAGCAACTAGGGTGGGTGGTCAACAACACAAGTGGGAGAGGGAGCGTCTCGAGGGGTATACGCATTGGCGTTGATTTCAGAGGTTTGCGGCGCGATTTTACTGATGGCAGCCAGCCACAAGACCACAGGTGTACCATATTAAGCAGGTAAAGGTACACAACGGGATGTTTAGTGCGCAAGGAAAAAGAGAGCCCAAGAAGTAATACGGAAACGAAGAACAAGGAGTGAAAAAAGCTAAAGGTCTAAGAATAAACGAGCATATCACTATAACAGCAGTCTATAAAACTTTATCGAAGAGGGAGAGAAGATTCTTATGAAAACAGTTGTGGCCGTCGTTAATGTTCGCTGACGTGCTACCCTGCTTAGGGGGGATTAGGCAATAAAGATGGAAGAAGGGTTAGAAAAAAGTGCGGTGAGTGAAGGTGCATGGATGGCTTTTTTGATAGGACCGATAAGTGCACTTGTATAGCGTGATGGGATCAAGTGGATGTTTAAATTAGTGTATGTTTAACATACAAATAGTATCTAAATAAATATACACGAATGTCAGTACACCGAGGTGTTCTCTTTAGCAGCTTTAAGGACCTAGTATGGAGTCCACTGTGAGCGGCACTTGGGTGACATATATTATGGTGAGCCTGCCCATAAGTAATAGAACATAATATGCCTCTGCCCGTGCCACTAGGTATAACGGGCTATGTCAGCGTTCACTTTTTTAGTGTGCACGTTCGTTGGCGCACGCTGGACATTCGCGTGGAATAAGGCCTACAGTTTTAATTAAGCCGCAATTATTCCAAAACGGACTGTCTGTTTGCTTAAATCTGTATCGTAGACTGTTTGTAAAGGCAGCATGTATACGGAGATGGTGATAATTTTTTTTCTATATGACGCGGAAGCCCGAGGGTCGATGGCATGGAGAAAGGGGTAATGATGCATTTGCAAGTTCCAGAGGCGGTTCTTCTCACCTTGGGTACATCGCTTAGCGAGTTGAGGCGCATCTGATTTTTTGACGCACATGCTCCATATAGTTCAGATGTTGTCTACCTTTGCGGCCGCTGCGTCTGCAGTCTCATTGGCCAGGATGCAGTAGTGAGCAAGAATGTACTGAAAAATTATAATGTGACATTCAATGACAGCCAAATGGCGCTGGTATCCAATGTTACGAGAAATTGGCTGGTGATTTGTTTGCTTTAATAGGTTTCAAATGGTTTATAGCGCACATTGCGAGTCCATGAAGAATACCCATCGACCTTGGTTATGACGCAATATATAGGAGAGAGCTTCTTTTATTCCGCATAGCTCTGCTGTGGTGGAGGATGTTCTACAATGTAGACAACATGATAGCATTTGGTCTAAGGAGGGCACATACAGCCCACATGATGAGAAGCAGTGGGAATTTGAGAATTCAGTGAAGCTGTCTGTATCATCCGAATACTTCCCCGCTAAGTAGGTCAGACTAGCTCGCTTAAAAACAGCCTGAGGCATGTCGTTCTTCGAACTGACACCAGGTATCAGCTTCTTGATTTTAAGCAGTGAGAGTGTCCAAGAAGAAAAGGTCAGAGCCAGTAATTTACTGAAGATAACACACTATAACGAGCTGAAGGCGCCCGAGGAAATACAAAGAAATCACCATATTTCCCTAATTACTAACTCCTTGAGGCAGCACTCAAGATAACGACAAACTGTCACCGTACAAACATCTTGGGGAACGATCTCCCGTCTTAGCATTTAAAGTCGGCTTCCAGCGGAATAGTTACTCTAGCTAACACGAGATGGCACCAGCCTAAACGAAGTTAACAATACCTATCCTGAGATGACGCCAGCGTCGCGGCAGTATAAGCGCCACCCTTGGTCTTGTGACGGTGCACGCGGGATAGTAGAAAGCTTTCATCGGCGTCGGGAACTCGATGTCAGTGGATGCATCCTTGCATTCCGCAGCACCTGGCTTGGCTCGGTACCATCTTTGGAGCCATCTACATCTGCCATGCAGTAAGCGGCGCCGTTTTCACGGGCTCCAGGTCGCTGTTTTTGACAGGGCCCCAACCTGCAGACACTGAAGCCCACGGTACCTGCCAGCCATCCTGCGGAAACCTTCACGCTGCCGTCAGCGCACCTCGCAAGTCTGAGGAGACGTCGCCGGTTAAGTTTGCTTCAAGATCCTGTCTCAGGAACAAGTTCATGAAGACATCTTCATACCATGTAATTACAGCAGCGCTGGTCAATTTAAGGTTGGAGAGATGGAGAACAACCTCCCATTACGCCCTTTAAATTCAGCTTCCCCCGCGCCAGTTACTCAAGCTATCAAGAGATTGGATCACGTAGATAAATAACTATTACTATCGAGAGATGGCACCAGCGTCGCGGCAGTACAAGCGCCATCCCTTATTGCGACGACACACTTTTGTTCTTACATGTTTCGAAATCGGAAGACTCGGCAGTGATCATAAATGTGCTCGGTAGGTATTTAATCTTAATCGGAAAGACATTTCTGGTTGCCAATATATTGATCATTGCACACTCCACACTCGATAGGTTAGACCACATTACCAGTTCCGCAGTTGAAGTGTCGTCCGGTTTTTATTAATAAGTGGAAGCTGTGCTTTTTACCGCTGTGGCTGTATAATAATCGAACAAGACTTAAAGCGAGGTTTACTGCACTGTCAATAATTAATTGCCTTCAAATCTTTTCATA
>JAJIZL010021390.1:990001-1029572 GCA_023969395.1 Amblyomma maculatum
ATATATATATATATATATATATATATATATATATATATATATATATGTGATAAATATATCTATATGATACGGATAAAATGGTTTTTATACAGGTGAACGTCGTATGAAGGACGGACGCACACGGCTCAGAAAAACCCAGATCAGTCTGCGCGCGCCTCGCCTCCTCCGCTTCTTCTGCTCCTGCTCCTTCTCACTACACCGCTACGCGGCGTAACAATTCCCCCCGGGCAATCGATTCTCATCCTCGAGAAAATTAGGCAGATCGAACATGGCAGCGCTTGAGGCGAGCCACGTGAACAACTTGTATCTTGCGGGATCGGCGGTTATCCGTCGTGACTTTGGCGATGACGTAATTCACGTCATTCAGTTGGTCCAACACGACGAAGGGGCCATCGTACTTGCAGAAAAACTTCTCATATAATCCTCGCTTGCGAATTGGCGTCCAAAGCCAGACGTAGTCTCCAGGGGAGTAAGCAACTGCACGATGATGAAGATCGTAGTGTTCCTTCGGGCGGCTTTGAGAAGCCAGTGTGCGTAAGCGGGCTATAAGACAGGCTTCTTCGGCACGGCATAGTATCTGAGAAACAGACGCATCGTCGTTGGGGGAAAATGGGAAGATGTTGTCTGAGAAAACGTGGGGAGTTCTTGCATAGAATAAATAGAAAGGAAAACATGATTTGCAGTTATATACGTGTACGTCACGTACGGTAGCACTGCATCCCTGTTGAGATAGTTAGACGAGACGTACATGGACAGCATGGCTGTCAAGGTGCGGTTAGTGCGCTCGATGAGACCGTTCGTCTGCGGATGATACGGTGTCGAGTGTCGGTAGTGTGAACCACATAGTCGGAGCATTTCTTCCACGACATCAGCAGTGAATTGCCGACCCCGATCACTTATAATAACGTGGTGCGCCTTTCGAAGAATAACAGAATGCAAAAAAAAAAAAAAACGACGAAGCGTCAGCAGCCTTTGCGGTAGCGAGAGCAGCGGTCTCCGCGTATCTGCTAAGATAATCAACTGAGACGATAACCCAGCGGCAGCCCTCTACGGTCTTCGGAAAAGGACCGAGCAGGTGAAGTCCAATCCTTTCAAAAGGTGAGGTAGGTGGCTTGACGGGTTGTAAAGGACCGGCCAGCGTGGTGGTGCGTGCCTTAAGTCGTTGGCATTTTTCACATGTCGCAACGTATTGATTGGTGGTTTTATAAATTTGTAGCCAATAAAAACGCTGGTGAATTCGGTGCAGGGTACGACAGAAGTCTAGATGAGCACCGGTAATATCATCGTGCATGGCATGCAAAACTTGTGCACGGATACGTTTTGGGACGACCAAAAGGAGGGCAGCACCGTCAACTGAGTATTTCTTCTTGAACAAAACACTACCTTCGATAGTAAACTGCGTTGACTTTGCTCTTTCGTCTGCCTCTTTTTTAAGAGGCTGTAGTGACCGGTCGTGGCGTTGTTCTCCCCTAAAGGTCGCCATACTGGGAAACGTCGACGCCATTGAGGCTAAACACCCGTCGAAGCCGTCTTCATCGTTAACGGAAGTCGGCAATGGGTGCCATGACACGCAGTCTGCATCACTGTGATGTCGTCTACTCTTGTACGCTACACCAAAGTTTTATTCTTTTAGGCGCAATGCCCAGCGCGCCAGCCGACCAAATGGATTGCGAAGTTCGATGAGCCAGCATAGCGAATAGTGGTCAGTAACTATGGTGATGTAGCGTCCATATATGTACGTTCGGAACTTGTGCACAGCGAACACAACTGCGAGGCAATCCAATTCGGTAACTGTGTAGTTCCGTTCACATTTTGTCAGCGTGCGGCTGGCATATGCAACAACGTGTTCAGCCCCACTATGCAGCTGCACAAGCACCGCCCCAAGACCGACGCCACTGGCGTCAGTGTGGACCTCAGTCACAGCAGAAGGGTCGTAGTGGCGCAGCAGTGCTGCTGAAGTTAGAGAAGAGTTGAGCAGATTGAAAGAGGATTCGCACTCTGGGGTCCACACAAATTGCGAATCCTTGTGCAGTAGAGAAGTAAGAGGGTGAGCAAGCTGCGCAAAACCAGCAATGAAGCGCCGAAAATAAAAAGAGAGGCCAAGAAAGTTCCGAACACTTTTCAGGGTGCGTGGAGTTTCGAAGTCGCGTGCTGCAGAAATCTTCTGCGGATCCAGCCTGATACCATCCTCGTTGACGAGAAACCCAAGAACTAAAGTTTGTCGCTCTCCAAAATGGCACTTCGGATTCAATATGAGCCCCGCTTTGCCAATGTATTCAAGAACTGTATGGCGCCTCTCATTGTGCTCTTAGAAGGTATTTCCAAAACTAACATTATCAAGGTAACACATGCATATTTCCCAGTTGAGGCCACTTATGATAGTATCCATAAATCGCTCGAACGTCGCGGGAGCGTCGCATAATCCAAAGGGCATTACATTTATTTCGTATAAACAATCAGGTGTTATAAAAGCAGCCTTCTCATGGTCGGGTGAGTGTAGAGGAATATGCCAATAGCCAGATCGCAAATTAACAGAGGAGAAATATGACGCCGAATGCAGACAGTCCACAGCGTCATCAAAGCGAAGTAAAGGGTATACGCGATGCGCAAAACGCTGACACTGTCCACTGTCTCCACTGTTGTCTGCCTTATATCTGGAACCCCTCTGTCTCAATATATAACAGTGCAGCCATCAGTGGTTTCTCTCTGGCTGAATGTGAAGTTAAAGTTTTTGCCTACGTGGACGATATCGCCATCTGTCAATCGTTAGCAATGTCCAGGAAGAATTGCTTCGTAGTTAGGTTTTCGAACACGCATAAAACCTTGCCAGGAACACGTTTGTGAAAGTTTCCAGTGATGCGTCACGAGAGCGACGGCGGCCATAAATCGCGGCTGTTCGGCGAAGAAAGTTAGCTATCGCACCGAATGACATTTGTTCAGGTTAATGTCATTTTTTCGACGTGGTGCTACACGATCAAAGCTAATGCCATTTTCAAGTTATAGTAATTATGTGATTGATATGCAAATATTGGAGTGCGTTCAATATGTTTCGAAGATGGTGGCGCTGTAAACGAAAGCAGCCTTTAAATTGACATTCATGTCTCGCATACCTTGTAACCATGCAACCTCTTGATTACGACTATCAATTACGAATCTAGCGGCTGTGTCGGCGGCGTTTCTTTACAAAGGGTACGGAAGGTACTCACGTCTGCGCTCTTCTGCGAAACGCGTACGAGTTTCAACAACATACACTTTCCGCACTAAAGCAAGTGTGAAGATAACAACACGTAAAATAGGCAGTATCTACTGTACTGTCCGACTGCGTTTTTATAGAACTTCGAGTATCGCCATACGGCGCAGCATACAGCCCCGTTGACTCTCGTACGTTTTCGCCAGATTGTTCGCTTGGCGTAATAAAACCTGTCGAAAAATGCTCGAGCTTAGTCTCATCAACAAAGCATACGGCAAATTCGTAACGCTTGCCACATCTGATGCCGCCTGCTTACCGCAACGACGCTGCCCGCGAAGACAGTCGACGACGACGTTCTGGCCGTGTGCTAGGCCATAGTCGTCTCTAGGCCTTAACGCATAAACGATTTCGCTTAAAAGCCGTAGCTGGAAGTGCTTTGGAAATAGTAAATTTCCAATTCTTAAAACTGCCATACTATCAGTTCAATTGTCTCACAAAGTGTTCTACAGAAAACTGAAGGTGTAACTTCGAAGACGCCTCAGCAGCGCAGCTAGAGAACGAAATCGGATGAGCTGCGTCACGCCGGCGGCAGCTGCTAAAAGCAGAAATTTGCTTGTATTGCTGTTATCACTTCCAAAATCTCGGTACCTAACAGCGATCCTCAGTAACGATTTTTTTTAGATTCCTTCCTCAAATTAAGCGGGTATTATGTAAGATGAACAGAGCATGCTTTTTAAAGGTGGCGACAGAAATCCGCCGTGTCGGCGACTCGGCGCCGACGAACCGCGGCAGCAGGAGCGACCTGTTCCACTGTGCTGAGTGCAGTGGCTACGGGTAGGCTGGCAGCGATGGGTGGCAGTTTTTTTTTACGATGCTATTTGGCATAGTTCACATAGACTAGCTGAAAAATTATAGGAGCGCAGTAGTATTTAATGCAGGTGGCACGTTTGTAGTTTATTTTGGGTGTATCTTCTCACCGAGTCTCTGGTGCCGACATAACACACTTCCTCGTTGATCGCATTCCGATGAGTACCTAAACTCAATCGATACCTAATGTCGTTTTCATCAAATGTCATTATATTTTCTCATGTAGCAGCAAACAAATATCATTTTTAACGAGCGTCATTCGATGGAAAATGCATTAAATTTGCCGTTAGGCAGGCATGAATGATAACTATGTTTTGAGTGTTTACTGCTTGACATTGCACCTTTCGTGAACACTTCTCGTTTAAACATGGTCGCCAACGCTAGCCGGAAAGATACAATACGCATTAAATTTGTGAAACACTTAGCCAAACGATCTTTAGCGTGCATTGACATCGCACAGCACACGGTTGCATTTTGCTTTTCACAGCCATCGAAATGCGGGCGGCGCGGTCGACATCGGTTCGGTAACTTGATCATCCTCACCAGCCTGAGCCACTGCAGCGGGTTATTATATAGATAGTTGCCAATATGCGTTTTCAAACTTGTCATGCAGTTACTTGCGGAAGTTCCCGCGAGACGCGCGCACCACGGCCACGCTTGCCGCATGAGGCCCGCCTCGGGTTCCGACGGCCGCCGCTACGCGGATTTCAGTGGCGCCCCTATAGGCGCAGCGCATGGCGTATACGTCTTTGTTACCGCATTCAAATGACGGTAGTCTACACAAAATCGCCAAGAATTATATTTTTTTTTGCACCAGGATCACAGGTTCGGCCCACGGACTGTAAAATCTTGCGCTCTGCCGGGGTAACTCTGTAAGGTTTTTGGCGAATAAGGGGTGCGTTTCCTTTGTTAATTTTGTGCTGTAGCCGAGAAGCTGGGAAATGGCTAGCCGATTCGTTTGAGGCAAATTTGAACACTTGAGTATGAGTTGTCAAAATGTCTTGCAGAGTATGAAGTTTACTAGATGGGAGCGATTTGTTGACCATGCCCTCAAACTCAGCTCAATATTCAGACGTGTCGTTCGCGGATCCTCTGCAATCGTAAACAATTCAAACGGTATGAGTGTCATAATTCTCAAATCTCACGAGTGTCAAACCAGAAGAAAGACGAACAGGCTCTTCTGACACGTTCACAGCCCAGAGGTATGCGCGACCATCCTCCGTCTACACGACCCCCGGAGCGTGCCACCAAAATATTTTTTTTTCGCTCCATTCGAGACATTTGGCTCGACAACTATTGAATGTTTACCTATGAAGGATTCAGATGACTTCATGGGGAGATATTTCGCCGTCATCGCAGGCAGCAGAACATTTTCCTTCAAGGCGAGAACTCCTTGATGACACTGAGACATGGTATCTACTAATGCGGGGATAATGTTCGGCTGCAAACAAATTTCACCGGCACTAAAGTCTAAACTCGCACCACACTCGCTCAAAAAGTCAATACCCAAGATAACATCATGCGTGGCTCGTCTCAATACAACTAATTCTGTCCTATAGCACTCGTCACCAATTGCAACTGAAACTGAGCACAGGCCATCCGGAACTAAAGTTTCACCACAACTCCACAAAACGTACTCTTTTTGTCTAACGCAAACACAACTTTCTGTCGAAGGCGGTTCTTAAATGAAGGGCTCAAAACTGACACAGCGGTACCAGTGTCAACCAAAGCATCCGTTTTAACATTGTCTACGCACATTGACACTTTACTCTTTAGCATGGCGATAGGTACAGGCATGCGGGAAATTGACCGCCCGGCGACCTTAGCTCCATCGGTCGCACCACCTAGTTTCAAAGCGGTGGAGAAACAAAGCGGCGACGTGCGGATGGCGAACGGGGTTGTCGCTGCGGTGGGGGAGTGAGGCTGCGATCGGACACAGGGGAGTCATTCCGTGCGTGGCGTTCAGGGGAAGAGGGTCGATAGAAAGTAGTGGGTGGCTTTGCTCCCACTGGACACCACTCGTGAAGCGCTGTGCTCGTTGGACAGGGGGTCGGGTAATTTGACGACGCGGGCAAAAGCGGAAGATATGTCCACTGCCCCCCCCCCCCCCCCCCCCAGCCGTAACATACGGGTGGCTGACGGCTCTGGTAGTTCACTTCAGGAGCCCTTGGAGGCCGAGATGGGGCGACAGAAGCGCGACGAAGAGCACCAAGAGGCACTTCATCCGGATGAGCTGGACGCTGCTGGAAATAAGGGTGCGATGTTGGCTGTGGGATCCGCTCCACGCCTTTGTTGTAAGATGGTTCCCTGTTATTTTGTGCAGCCCATGGCGTACATTGTTCCCATGATGATACGGACGTCGATGTCGGGTGGTAAGGTACATCGACATTTATATGTTGCCGCTCAATATCCAGCTCCTCCCATATAATCCTCCTGATCATAGTAGCGATGTCTTCAGCCTCCGGAATGTCGATACCGGCAACAGTTGCCACATTAGAAAGATGGCCAAATTTGGGCGCTATCCGACATGCCTTTAACGCCTGAAATGCCCAGCACTGCTTGAAGACATCTGCTACTGTGGCAAGGGTGTCCCGCGAAAGTTGTACACATCCTCAGCAATCCCCTTGAGAATGTGCCCTACCTTGTCTTCTTCTGGCATCTGCCAGTTTACAATGCCACAAAGTTTCAATATTTCCTCGATGTTACGTGTGCATGTCTCACTGGGCAGTTGGGCTCTATGGGAAAGCTGATGCTCAGCGCCTTTCTTCTTTTGCAAGGGTATCCCTAAAGGTCGTCGTAACTTCTTCAACGAATCGGTCCCAGGTCGTCAGGATTTCTTCATGGTTATCAACCCACGTCAAAGCCGTGCCAGCGAGGAAGGGAACAACATTGTAGAGATGTGCGATTGAGCTCCAGCGGTTGTACTTGCTCAATCTTTGGTAACGCCGGAGCCATTCCTCAACGTCATCTTCGGGCTCACAGGGGAACGTATACGGCTCTCGCAGGTGGGGAAAGGCCGCCTTCTCTTCAGGTCGCTGTTCATGAGTCTGCCTCGTGCGGGCGATAGCCATGAAAGGTACTGTTGAGGAGATAAAGGTGGCAAACCTGCTACACGACGGCTGCGACGAGGTACTGGCGGATCCAGAACGTTGTTACACAGCGTCTAGCACCAAATGTAGCGGAGGAAATGGTTTTAATACAGGTGAGCTTTGTATGAAGGACGGATGCACACAGCTCAGAAAAACCCAGATCCGTCTGCACGCGCCTCGCTTCCTCCGCTTATTCTTCTTCTGCTACTGCTGCTTCTCAGTGGGCGGCTACACGGCGTAAGAATATATATATATATATAATACTAAATGTGAAAAGAGAGAAGTAAATGTGGAACATTTCAATCAGTGTTCAACCAGTGGCACTGCTATCGCTCCGTGTTTTCGACTTGAATCTAAGGGCTGTGTTCGCCAATACTCTTCTCAGTCTAGCACTTTGAAAGAAGCTCTCATCCTACATTTGGTTTAGATGTTCAGTGAGAGCATCGTTCGTGGAGCTGCGCCGCCACACTCTTCTGGCACCCAAAACGCCCGAGGACGTTGCGCAGACACCAAGACGTTTGAGCGGGCCAGGGTGTCATCTGTGGAAGCTCCCTTCGCCTGCGAGATCCAGCTATTTTCAGTGGAACCGATGAATATGACCTAGAATTCAGGCTTCCCTCCTACGAACGGGTGAGCAACCACAATTGTGACGATGACGCAAAACTAAACAACGTCAAATTTTATCTTGTCACGAGGGGGACATCCGAAGTTTTAACGCCTTCAAGATGGCATTTTTCGAGGTGTTTGGCCATCCGGAATTAGGAAATTTTGTGCTCAACAGCGATTGTGTGAACAGCAGCTACACAGATGTCATCAACTTACGCAAGCTGGTGAACTCCATGCCGGTAGCTGACGAGTTAAAGATCATCTTCAAAGACATACACGATGGCTCTTTTTAGATGTTGTTAGCCTCTGACTTGCGCACCTTTGCCGAAGTCCTCACGCTCTGTAAGATCGTTGAGTAGCTGCGGAAGCAAAAGGCGCTGAATTTTCAGCACTCACCTCAAGTTGAATCTCTTGCCGACTGACTCCTGCAACCGACAGCTCCTGTTTGCTGCTGTAGAAAAACGATTTTGTTCCTGAAGAGGCTGCGCGTCAGCTTTCACTTCTTCATAGACCTCCAGAATAGCCACTTTTCGGCACAACTTTCCATCAAACCTTTAAAGAGTGGGGTGTTTAGGCACTCCTGTCCCCCATCCGCCATCACTTGCCGCTGCTGCGCTGATTACACCAACGTCGCGCGAATTGTTACCACTCCCGTGACTTGCGCCAACTTCACCCCGAGACCTATCGCAGTTCCACCGTTGAAGCGCTGGCATCTTCATATCAATGATCGACTCCACGACCAAGCAACCCATGGAGCACAGGTGACAACCATCCTGTTTGCTGCTTTTGGGGATTGCCTGGCTCATTTCCCATTATTGCTTTCGCTGATACTCAGTGCCAACACTTCCTGTCCTAGCTTTCAGGTCCTGGCCTCCATCACGTGAGTACTCTGCATACGATTAACAAAGATGTATTTATTCTTTCTCTCCAGAATGTTCCGCTTTCTCGAGCCGCCTCTCACAGCGACGCAACTCCATATCTTGTGAAGAGGAAGAAGTACACGAGCAACATTCTAGGCAGTGACATCGTGATCGCTGCGCGTGTTGGGCCTGACGTTGTTCGCTGTCGCTGTGCTCGCCGTTGATCTGCCCAGTCCTGCTGATCGAGTCCTGCTGATCTGCTCAATAAACCCACATATTACATTTGGCGGAGGTGCGGTGTGAGATCTATCCTTTCGCCCTGGAACTCCGCAGCCGCACATTATCACCTCCTGCGATGCCTGAGGACGTTAACCACCAAGCCGTACAAGTTGGCTCGGCCATTATCTGTCCCAGCTCCCTCCACCAGCGAGACCCCGCCATCTTCAGCGGCACTGACGACCATGACGTCGAGGACTGGCTCACATCCTATGAGCGTGTGAGCGCTTATAACAAATGCGACGCGGAAACGAAGTTAAGCAACTTGATATCCTATCTTACCGGCGTAGCAAATCTATGGTTTCGCAACCATGAAGCGGACATTCCATCATGGTCCTTGTTCAAAGCTAGCTTCGCTGAAGTTTTCGGCCGTCCGGCTGTGAGGAAACTCCGCCCTGAACAGCGCTTGCGTGCGCGGTCTGAGCAGGTTGGTGAGAATTTCACAACTTATATCGAGGACGTCGTTGACTTGTGCAAGCGTGTGAACGCACTGATGTCAGAGTCCGACAAGATTAATTACATTCTGCAAGGCATTGATGATGACACTGTGTCAAAGTTATGATGAACTGCGCAAACAAAGGGCCATAACTCGCGCGAACACCATGCACTCTGAGTCGCTTGCTGGCCTGACAGATGCAGCTGAATATTTTGCGCTGCTGCCACAAATGTAGAGCGTCATTAGGGAAGAAGTTGCTCGACAGCTCTCCCTTATGTCCTGCCATGAAGAGCCTTCCTCATACCCAGCTCCCAGTTTGCGCCAGATTATTCAGGAACGAGCAACAAGGTTTTTTTTGTACCTAACTTGTTTCGTTACTTTTTATTTTTAATTTTTATCCCACGCCTTTTTTCTCCGGGCGTACAGTGCCACCAGTGCGGAGCGTGCCAGTATAGCGTGTCCCAGGGCGCCCAGTTTCCAGCGTCATGCTGGGACCATAATCAGGTATGGCGCTGGGGCGCTGGGACCCAGTGGCACTGGTTTTTGCAATAGGGTCTCCAGCCCCTCAATTCATGTTTGTCGCAGCCCTGTTGACATATGCGGCTGTTGCTTCCCGATCACCACCTGCATATGCTCCGCCGCAACCTGCCTACGTTCAGCCGCCTCCTGATCCCGATCGAGAACCTGCGCGTTTATTCGACCGGCTCCAAAACCGCGCAATCCCTGGCGCACGACAGATAACCGGCCAATTTGTTACACTTGCGGTCTGGCTGGACATATTTCTCGTTATTGTCGAAACCGTCACCCAGTGTCGGCACCACCTACTCAAGGTTCTGAGTACTGGTCTTCGACGCCTCAGTATTCCGCGCCTACTAAGCCTCCAGCCAGCCGTCATTTCTCCCCAGACGGCTCAGCCATGACCAACTGTCGTTCAACGTCGCCGCGACTCCGCTCTATCTTTCCGATGCGACGTCGACAGAACGCTTCATGTGAGGAAAACTAGAGGCCACCGTTCTTGAGGCGAGAACAGCTACCCCATCGAGCGTTCAAAGTCCTCATCTGTCGCCGGCCAACCTTATTGAAGTTTTTGTCGAGGGCGTTGCTGTCATTGCTCTAATTGACACTGGTGCAGCGATTTCGGTTATGGACGCAAACCTATGTAGCTCTCTAAAGAAAGTGAAGACGCCAATGCGGGACTTTCGCTGAGAACGGCCCGCGCTCAGCATATATCAAGCCATTAGCAGCGTGCACCGCTGGAGTAGTTATCCAGAATTGCCTTTATACGATTGAGTGTTTCGTGCTGCCAAGTTGCTCACACGCTGTTATTTTAGGCTGCGATTTCTTGTCGCGTCGAGCTGCTATTATCGATTGTGCTCGAGCTGAAGTGGGGTTCTCGACTTTGCCCGATGTCTTACCAGACGCTGATCCTAGAAATTCCTGTGCTAAAGCCCTCGTCGCCGAAGATATTGACCTTCCTCCCTGCTCTTCTGTGTTCGTGTCGCTTGTGCCTCTGTTAGCGATGAGACCGTTCTCTTCGCACCAGCCCATACTTTCCTGCGCCGCGTCTTCCATTGCCCTACGCTGTTCTCGCTATTTTCGCTGGCCTTTCCATGTTATGGGTCTCTAACCCATTAACTCCCCTACTGCTTTGCGCCATGGTGAATGCCTCGGCAGTATCCAGCCATTCGCAGCTCTTCTGATCTCTGAGAAACCTGACGACGTGTCGCACTCTGCCGTGACTGCGCTCAGCCTCCCTTCACCTGCGCCCGCTCCTCCCTCTACAGACTTGTTCCTCCGCACAATCGACGCCGACCGTCCTCCAGCGCAGCGCACTCAGCTTTTTAACCTCCTCCTTCGACCCTCATCAAAGTTGTTTGGGTCAAACTTCTACAGTCACTCACTGCACCGACGCCGGCACCCACGCACCACTGCGGCAGCACCCCTATCGTGGGTCTGCAACTGAACGCCAGGTTATAGAAGAGCAGGTCGACCTAATGGTTCAGAATGGCGTGATTCAGCCCTCAAGCAGCCCTTCGGCGTCACCTGTTGTCCTCGTAAAAAAGAAAGATGGTTCTATCCGCTTCTGTGTCGATTATCGCCGCCTGAATAAGATTACGCGAAAGGACGTCTACCCTCTCCCACGCATCGACGACGCTCTCGATTGTTTGTAAGGCGCCGAGCTCTTTTCTTCCCTAGATTTACGTTCCGCCTACTGGCAAGTTCCCCTGGAAGCGGCTGATCGCCCCAAAACTGCCTTTGTAACTCCCGACGGCTTGTACGAATTTAGTTATGCCGTTTGGCCTTTGTAATGCTCCGGCAACATTTGAGCGGATGATGGACACCATTTTGCGTGGCCTAATGTAGACGACGTGCCTCTGCTGCCTCGATGACATTGTCGTCGTTTCTCCTGAATTTGTCACACACCTCTACCGTCTGAAGCACGTTTGGACCTGTCTATCTGATGCCGGACTGTAGCTGAATTTGAAAAAATGTCGTTCTGCCGCCCGCCAGCTCACCATTCTTTACCACGTCTCCAAAGAAGATGTATCTCCAGATCCTGCTAAACTTCGTGCTGTAGCAGCCTTTCCCAAACCGACTTCGATCAAAGATCTACGTAGCTTCCTCGGGCTGTGCTCTTACTTTCGCCGCTTTATTAGAAATTTTGCTTCAATTGCTGCTCCCTTGACAGACCTTCGGTCCGGCAGTTCCGACCTTTCATCGTTGTCGCCAACGTGCGACGATGCTTTCAATACTTTACGCCGGATCCTCACGGCACCGCCTGTCCTACGTCACTTCGATCCCACAGCGCCTACTGAGGCCCACACGGACGCCAGTGGTATTGGTCTCGGCGCCGTGCTCGCTCAGCGCAAATCAGGTTATACGGAATACGTGGTCGCCTATGCTAGCCGAACACTCATGAATGCTGCATCCAATTACTCTGTCACTGAAAAAGAGTGCTTAGCGAACACCTTTCGTACTCAAGTACGTTCGCTGATGCCTCACCTCTCAACGCCGCAAGCCATCTCCTCAACGTTCCGCGGAAGAGTTGCTATCGTTACCCAACCCACCACGCCCTTGCGACCGCGTCGGCATTGATTTGTATGGGCTGCTTCCCTGCTATGCAGCCAGCAACCGCTGAGCTATTGTAGCCGTTGATCATCTGACGAGGTATGCAGAAACCGCCATACTTCCATTTGCCACAGCGTCATAAGTAGCTTCCTTAATTTTGCAGCGATTTGTTCTTCGCCACGGCGCACCTTGAGAGCTGCTCAGCGACAGCGGACGCGTTTTCTTGAGTGACGTTGTGAAAGCCTTGCTCACCATGTGCAACATTATTCATAGAACAACCTCCGCCTATCATCCCCAGACTAATGGCCTCACTCAGCGTTTCAATCGTAGCCTTGGCGACATGCTCTCTATGTACGTCTCTTCCAACCACTAAAATTGGGACCTCGTCCTCCCGTATGTTACTTACGCTTACAATACCGCAACGCAGTCTACTACTGGCTTCTCTCTCTTTTTTTCTCCTCTACGGCCGTCACCTCTCTGCTACAATCGACACCATATTCCCGTATCAGTCAGACATATCAGAGTATACTCCTGCGTCTGAAGCAGCGCAGCATCCGGAAGACTGTCGACAAATTGCCTGCGCATTCACGGCTAATACCAAGTATCAGTACTGCATAAATCCAACCATCATAACCAACACTCGACACCGGACTTCTCGTCTGACGCTCTTGTGTGGCTGTGGATACCTTCCAATGCTCCCGGACTGTCTTCAACATTTCTTGCTAAATACCATGGCCCATACCGAGTTCTGGAGTGCACCTCTCCAGTTAATTATATGGTGGAACCTCTTACGCCGTTTCACGATCTACGCCGGCGCGGACGCGAGATTGTTCACGTCCAGCGCCTTAAACCCTATTACGACCCTGCCGTCTTGCTCAAGCCGTAAGTCACCAGGATGTCTCCTCTTCGTCCTGGGGTAATTGTGAAGAGGAAGAAGTACATGAGGAACATTCCAGGCAGTAACATTGTGATCACTGCGCGTGTTGGACCTGACGGTGTTCGCTGTCGCTGTGCTCGCCGCTGATCTGCCCAGTCCTGCTGATCGAGTCCTGCTGAGCTGCTCAATAAACCCCTATCTTACAATCTCCATTGCGACGTAACCAGAATTCTAAAAAGGAAACCTAAGTGCTGCAGTTCCTGACGCAAGAACTGCATTTCCATAGAACTTCCGAAGACCGTAGTTTGCCTGCCAACCATTCAACCTTATAGAAGTTTTGGTCTATGCCATTTCTTTCATGGCTCTTATATACACTGGTGTCCGTTCCGGTTCCATTACGGGTTGCTAATAAACTGTATTCTTAATCACCCGTTAAAAAAAGCGAAGATGCCAGTTTCAGAATATTCTGCGTACGACCACTGCTGAGTACATACCGCTGTAGGCAGCATGTACCGCTCGTGTCACGATGCAGGACTCATCGTACACAATCTGGTTTGTCGTGCTGCCTTCTTGCTCACATGCGGTCATCCGGGGCTGGAATTTCATGTCGCGTCATGGAGATATCATCGATTGTGCTCGCACTGAAGTCCTGCTCCCGACTTTGCCTGATACCTTACAAGACGCAGGCCATTGAATTATTGCTCTTAAGCTCAGGTCGCAAAAGAGAGCGACCTTCCTCCCTGCTCTTCTATGCTTGTTCGTGTCGCTTGAGACTGTGTACGCGGTGAGACTGTTCTCTTTACACCAGTACAAACGTTCATGTGCAGCAAGCGCTTTAGTTGCCCTTGGTTGTACTCACTGTTTCTGCGTGCGTTTCTAAGTTAAGAGTTTCTAACTCGTTAAACATCCTTACTGCATAGCGCCATGATGAATGCAGTGGGTCTGTCCAGTCCATTGTATCTATTCTGATCTCTGAGAAGCCTGACGACGCACTGCCCTGAACCATGACCGCGCTAACCCCCTATATATGTGCCCGTTCACTACTCTAAAGGCGTGTTCCCCGGTTCCATCGACACTAATTTCCCTCAGCCTCAGCGCATGCAGACTTTCAGCCTACTTCAAAAGTTTCGCTCCTCCTTCGACTCTTATCAAAGTTCGTAGGGCCAAATTTCTGCTGTCTACCGGCACCGACGCACCACTGCGACAGCGTGCCTACCATAGCATGCAACCGAACACCAGGATATTGAAGAGCAAGACTATCTAAGGCTCTGATTAAGCCTACAAGCAACATTTGGTCATCGCCTACTGTGCTCGTAACAGAGGCAGATGGCTCTGTCAGCTACTATGTAGACTACCGCCGTGTTAATAAGATTACGAGGAAGAACTTCTACCCTTTCCCTAGCATGAACGACGCTCTCGGCCATTTGAGATAGGCCGAAATCATTTCTTCCCTATATTTACGTTCGGGATGCAGACAGGCCCACTTGGAAGTGGCTGCTGGGCCGAAAACAGCCTGGAATACATGCCTATGCTAACTCGACCCCATCTCCGTCTTTTCTCCTGACTGTGATACTCACGTCTATCGTCTGAAGCACGTTTCACCCGCCTATTTGATGCTGTACTGCAGATTATTCTCAAAATATGTCGTTTTGGTGCACTCCAGCTCACCATTGTCGGCCACGTTGTCACCAAAGGTGTATCTCCAGACCCTTCCAAACTGTGCTATGCCAGCCAGTCCCAAATCGACTTCCGTCGATTGTCTATGTAGCTTCCTCAGGATGTGCTCTTACTTTCGTCGCCCTGTTAAAACATTTCTATACATTGCAAATTTCACGCTGACTCACAATCCTGTCAGGTGGGCTTCAAAACATGCACTCATCTCCGGCTGCGTAACTACTGGCGGCGAATGTACACCGTCGTACTAAAGTACGTTCGTTCATGCCTCAGTTTCCAGCATCCCCAGCCTTCTCCTCAACCTTCTGCTAAAGTGTTGCTGCCTTTACCCCGCACACTACTCCCTTTCGACCACGTAGCATTGGTTTGTACGTGCCGCTTTCATAAACTGCAGCCGACAACCTCTGGGGCCTCTAGCAGGTGATAAATTGACTAGGTATGCAGGGACCGCTGCCCCTATTCGTGCGTAGGATCTGAAGTAGCTTTCTTTTTTTGCAGTGATTAGTTTTTCGCCACGGCTCACTTCGAGCGCTGCTCAGTGACACAGTATTACCATCTTTCTGCTACACACCCCCATCGACACTATAGTTTCGTATTAACGTGACATATTAGAGCATAACCTTGCTCCTCAAGCGCCCAAATATGCGGAAGATTCGACGAATCGTCCGTGCAATTACGCATAACATCCTTACCACCATAAATCCCACCATGAAAACTAACACTCGACGCCGGACTTCTTGTATGGCGCTCTTGTGTGGTTATGGATATCTCCAATAATCATGGACCTTGATATGTTTTGCCAAATATCATAGCCCATACCCTGTTTTGGATCTCACCTCTCCTGTTATTTATTTTGTGGAACGTGTTACGCCATCTCATGATTTCCGGTGCGGGCGTGGGACTGTTCACGTCCTGCACCTCAAGCCTTTTATGACCCTACCGTGTTGCTTACGCCGTAAATCGCCAGGATGGCTCCACTTTCTCCCAAGGGCAATCGTCAAGAGAAAGGAGTAGATGTGAATCATTTTAGTCAGTGCGACTGCTATCAATGCTTATTTCTGTCTGTCTGCGGGCTGCATTTGCGCTGCTCTACCTAGTCCTAGTACCATTAAACAAACCCCCTTCTATATTATATAAAAGTTAAAATGCTTCAAACAGCTTTTAGATTTATTTGTGTTTTTGAGACAATTTTCAATAGAATTTTGTGCTCTGGAAGCGGTCGGAAGAACTAGCGGGCTTGAAATGGAATATCATAGGGTTTCGTGAATTTAAGAGGCAATTGGGAGGCATGTAGTGCACCTAAGGGGATCACGTTTTGTCTTATCAAGGTTCACCGGGAAGACGAGAAGAAGGAGTAGGTTTCCTTGCCAATAAGGATATAGTTTGTAACCTAGATAAATTCGATAGCATTATTGTAAGTGTGGCAGGTATGGTAATTAGGCCTAATAAATTGTACAAATTGAAGATATTACAAGCCTACTCGCTTGAATGTACTTGCGATGACCAGGAGGTCGACATTTTTTACTAAAATATAATCCGCAATGAGGAAAATGAAAACGCAGTACACTGTACTCATCAGCAACTTCAGTGCCAAAATAGGCAAAACGCATGCTGGAAACTAAGCTGTGGGCTACTATGACTTTGGCTCTAAGAATAGCAGTAGAGCGGTATTAGTTGAAATTCTACAGCCCAACAAATTACCAAACAAGAATACCTTTTTCGGAACAGAGGCAATTGAAAGTGGACATCGCAAAGCTTCAACAGAAAGCCTTAAATGAATTTTACTGCATGCTGTTTTAACCCTAGCATTGTGCGTGTGTATAGTTGATTGGAAAGGGGTGATACGGCAACCACAGGATGGTCAGGTCTTGAATTAGTCTGGATCTCAAGGTTGAATGAAATATTAGTAAGGTAAATGTTCATCAATGAATTATTGGTGCCTGGGAAGATAGAAATTGCAATCTCGCTAGAAAATAGATATTCAGCTTAAACCGTAAAATACCACATTTAGCATAAAAACGCGAAGCGCGAAGCGATACCTTCAGGGCCATCAATAATGAGCCTGCGGTGGAAGCAGGTGTCAGATTATTTATAGAGTGTACTGGCAAATTGTCTAAGCAAATTTAAGATACGGCAAAGACAGGATGGAACTTACAGATCCATCATAGGCAATCAACAGGTGGAGACCTAAAGTGAGCAAGTATAGCATGAAGAAAATCGAGCGAATCGAGCATGCTCTAAAGAACGGTGGTATTCTTAAAGCGGAGAAGGGGATATTAGGCATAGGAAAAAATCCTATCCATCAATATCATCCCTAATATGAACAACATGGTCAAAGTATCCGAGGAGTTCAGCTCTTATCTACATTGTAGCTGAAGTAGTCTCGACAATGACGCTTTTTACAGTTGTGAAGAGCAGTCAGACGTCCTGCCAAACAATGAAGTACGTGCTAAAGACAGCTTTAGTCGTCATAAAAATGGGTAAAGCAGTGGGGGAGGTTCAGGCAACTAGATATGTTGAAGGACTGGGGAACACCTTGCTGGAAAAACCGTGCTAGAAACCTGGCCACCCTGTATAGTCCATGCACCTTAACTTCAAGGTACCGAAATCACCGAACAACACTAACATTTTAAGAAAGAGTATGCTTTGGAGCTCAAAATTAGAGACCAGCCAGCTTACTATCAGGTACGCACAATGTGTTCACTAGGGTAATCAGTAATGTGATCAAGACGACCTATACTGCAAGCCAACAAAGGTTCAAGCAGCTTTTGAAAACGGTACTCTACTATCGATCATATCCATACTATCAACCATGGTGATAGACAAAAGTTGGGAATAGACCATTGTTTATACATAGCATCCATTGATTAAGAGCAGCACCTCAGCTGCTCTTAGCATACAAACAGGCAGTGTGATATCAGGGTGCAAATGAGCCGTATGTTGAAAGCGTTCAATGTGTTGGAAGATATCTGTAGTGGCTGCAGAGCACCCATAGGCCTATATATGAAAGTGTCAAAATTCGCATTAAGAAAGGTATCAGTAAATGAGAGATGATCTCCGCACTATTCACAACTTGCTTAGAGAAAGTATTCAGACACTTAGAAAGGGAGCAGTTAGGAATTACAATTTATGAAGAATACATCAGTAATCTGCGATTCGCAGATGACATTGCCTTGCTCAATCACTCAGGGAATGCAGTGCAAAGATGACAGACAGGAAAAACAACAAGGCAGTCCTAAAAACCAATATGCACGAGACTACGGTAGTGTTCAACACCCTACTGAAGAGGCATCAGTTTACAATCGATAACGAAGAACTGAAAGTAGAATTAGAATTTGTCTATTTAGGACTGGTAATAAGCGCATATTCGGACAATGTAATCAGTTTCACAGTCCTCGGCCGACCCGATCAAGCGTACAATTTTTGCTCATTTCTAACGAAATGGTGGAATTTCTTTCATAATAATAATAATCTTTATTTAGTATGTTGAAAATATGATGCAGAAACGGAATCACCAAAGGCACAAGTGGGCTTGTGCGGCGACAACCGGCAACCGCGGAAATGTACGCGCTACATCCGTACTCCATCAGAGGCAAAAAGAAATAAAAAATAAAAGAGAAAAACAAGGAAAAAAAAAGAAACATTTGGCACAACATATCAAAACTGCACTGATAACATCACTACATATCAAAAGTTCTCTAACGCTTGAACAGCGACTCTCAGTGTTTTTCGGGTGGTCAAAGAAAATACATCGTACTGCAGTTCATTAAAGATAGCTGGAACATAGTAGCGTCTTGTTGCTTTACCGTAGTGAGTGCGCACTCTCGGTTTAAGATAACGAGGAGCATGTCTCAACGGTACTGGTTTCGTGTTTATGTGCTTGTATGCACTGCTCCAAAAATATTTCAGTACTACAATTTGTTTAAAAAGATTGCCAAAAGAAGGCAATCTGACTATTCTAAAGGCACTACTAGGCAAATTCTCCTGTGGCATGTAGAGGACGCTTGTAGCGATGTTTTTTAAAGTCCTATTAACTCGACATTTCGACGTGAAAGAGCACTTAAAAAACAGCACATACCGTGTCTTAAAACACTATACCCCAGAGCCTGGGCGATTAGTTTTCTGATGGAAAAAGGCATCATGGTTTCCGAATTAAAAACAAACATGCAACCCCTCTAAATGTCTTACAAATGTGGGTCAACTGAGTATTCTATGTCAGATCACTGTCTATGTGCACATCAAGATACTCAACCACCGGGACGCTAGCTATAGGTTGACAGGAACACAAATAGCAATATGAGGGGTGTAAATATATAGAACCTACACTTCGTACATCTTTGTGCGGGTTACGAAAACAGACAAGTCTGGATTTGGTGCTATTTAGTTGTATTAATTTCAAGGCAAACCAATCACTAACTTTAATAGCGTCCTCCTGAAGGTTAGCCAGGGCGCATGAAAACTCAGGGTTGCTTGATACTAGTAAAGTGTCATCAGCGTAAAGGAATACGGTGGATGCTTTCACGTGGTCACATATATAATTCACATACAAGTTGAACAACAAAGGAGATAAAATAGACCCTTGCGGGACACCGCACAACAGACTTACCACGTCACTGCAGATAGGCCCAAACATGACTACTTGTGAGTGATTTTAGAGACAGTTTTTAAGTAGTTACAAAAAAGGACCCCTAAAATTATATGAGTACAGTTTAGAGTTTAAAATTTGATGATTTACTGTGTTGAAAGTTTTTTTACGTTAACAAAAAAAAACAAATGCAACCTCATTGTTCTCCAGGCTCTAGTGCAGTGAATCATCGAGATTTTCAATAGCACCTGTGTTCCTGACCCACTGACAAATCTGTGCTGATTCAGACTCAGTTGGTCATGTTTAGCAATAAATGCATTCATCACAGAGAGTACGTGTTTTTCTAATATCTGGGATACGCAGGAAAGAACAGATATAGGGCGGCAGTCGGCAATGACAGTTTTTCCCACTTGTCCTCCAAAAAATTTCACTGTTAGCACGAGTCAGGCTCTCACCGCAAAAAATACCAGGAATCTTTTTGTTTTCAGCTAACGCCCTGAGTCGAGCCCTTGCCCGCAGCCATTTGTCTCGCAAGTCTGGTGACGTGAATCTAGCCAATACCACAGGCGTCTTTCCCTGACCTCCTGATAAGCGGTGCACAGCACTTACTTGTTCCGCCGTATGGTCATGCAAATTAAGCTTCGAAGCCAGGTCCGACAAGACTGCCGGAAAGTCCTCATTTGCCGTGACCGGTAATCCGCTTATTTCAGATTAGCTCTACTAGTATACTGTTCAGTGCCATTTAGTTGTGACTGTTTGATGCTAAAAAACTTTTTTTTTGTCAGGCAGGCACTTTCAGAGCTCAAAAATGCATACGCGAAAACTCCAAAATGATAATGTGCGCTACTTGTCTCCTGTCCGTTTATGTGACCGCACATACCAACATAGCAGCTGTTCCCAACTAATACTGCTGTCACACGGGCACGGCTGAACTGTTTTTAACTCCCTTCAGCCAAGGTAGTCTTTATCTCAATGGAGATACAAGCCGTGCCACACGGCACTCCTTTAGTAAAGTAAGTTTAAGGAAGTTCCAAGCGTAAGGATTTCCGATCATCTACCTCGAGCTGGTAAATAGAATACGTACTCTGGTTCCCCGTGAGCTTCAGTGCAGGTTTTAAAAGACACACTTATGCATTATTTTGCGTTTGTAACTAATTTTAATACTGCAGCGCAGTGCAAAGCACGGAAAAAAATAAACGCGCATGTATCAAAGCATGCACGCAACAATATTGCAATCCCATGGTGGCCAGCAGAACGGATAAATCCTTTACACTAGTCAAAGCAAACGCGCAATCGTTTCACCTGAAGGAATATGAGTTTATAATTTGAATACAATTCTAACTAGTGAAAAAAAGCAGCTAAAAATATTTTACTTGTTTGTAAGTTGATTTTTATATTCATACACAAAACGAACAGCGCCCAATGCAACCCCGACGGCGTCTTTGAGAAGTTTTCTCTTAGCCGTGTGACACGGCGACAACTCCTTTGGGGCGGAACTTCCGTCGTGGTCCTTTATGGAAAAGAAATTCGAAGGGTTGAGACTAGCCCGTGTGGCAGAAATAAAAGGCTCTGAACAGTTCCGCCTGCATGAAATGGCGGCACTTACGATCAAGTGGTCAATATCGCGAGCCTTCCTTATTATCGGGGTGATCGGAGTTTAAAACTGGGCAATTCCTTCTTCCTTATTTTTGCATTTTATTTTAAGGCGAAAGCTTTTACCTGGTTAGGAGCCACATCTGCAGAATTTGTGCGCATAAAGCATACTCTCCGCTTTTAAAAGGATTAAAATCACTTAGGTCTACGCTGGGAATCGAACCCCGGTCTCTAGACTTCAAAACGGGATGCTTCCACAATGCTATGATGACTCGATGCTTGAAAATGAAAAAAATATACCTGATTTACTTGGATCTATCTGAGGAGGAATTGGCGAAAGCCTAACCTTCTTCTCTCACCATTTGTCCCACGTCGTTTGCCTCTTATCGGCGTTCGTTGCAGTGATACATGTAATTGTAATTTGTTTAAAAGAAAGGGAAGGTGTGGTATCTGTCATACTTTTTTTGTACATATAATTGGTTTACAGAAAGGGAAATGCAAAGTATATTTCACACTTTCCCCGGCAAGGGTGCTTTGACTGTATACCATCGCTTCTGTCGCGTGGCGTTCCTTGGCACGCGTTCAGGTGTGGCACTGCAGTTGGTAAGGACGCCAGGGAAGACCTAATCTGGCAGAATCTGAAGGAATATGACATATCTCACTCACAGATCTCGCACAATTCTCGCGCTGGGGATTCTGTTCATGCGACAATATAAAGAATTTCGCCTCAGTAAAGGCGGGCCTAGTGAATGCATAAGTTTCTTATAAACCTATTATCGGGATCTGTACTAAGGCGTACATGAGTAATTATGAGCACGTAAAATCTAGAGGACAAAATTAAGCTGCAGGGGCATAGATTGCCTTCGAATTTCCCCCGAGGTTCGCGTGCAGTCGTGGCGCTATCATGTGGCACCGAGAGAAAGCAATCCCCCCACCTGTCCATTCACTCACAAGGCACGAGCCGGTGCAGCGTACACATCGGACATCCTGAGTCAATGGCACCAAACTAGGATCGCATGCCTCAACTGCCCTGTTGACTTCTTTGACCTGCAGCACTTGATGTGGACCTGCCCTGGCACGGCGAGCCTCCGCACCCGCTACCCATCGGCTCACCACATTCAGACTTACAAAGGCTGCACAGCCTCCAATACCGACGCCAAGCGCCAGCTTAGTGCCCTGCTTAACTTTATGTCGGCGTCTGGCGCGCTAAACCTCACCTAACTCACACCCTTCTCATGTAGGCCTCAGGTGATCCTTATAATTAGAGATTTATGAATGAATAATGTTTGGTACCCATCAGTTCAGTTCAGTCGTTCAGTCGTGTCCGACTCCTCGTGACCCTATTTACCATGTCACGCCACGCTTTCCGGTCTCTCACTATCATCCTAACATCACATAACTTCATCTGCAATGCTTCGAGGATGCTATCTAACCATCGCGTTCACTGCCTACCCCTTCTCCGGCGACCCTCGACCTTTCTCAACATCAAATCTTTCTCCAGCGACTCCTCTCTTCTCATCAGATGACCAAAGTAGCTGAGCTTTAACTTTAGAATTTGGTGCCCACACGATTCTGCTAAGTAGCGCTCAGGCTTTTGAATTTTTCCTGTGCTGCTTTTGCAGTGCGCTCATTTTTTGTATGTAATCACAAAAAAGGCTTCACGCTTCGCTGACAGCTCCAGTAATATTATATTTATAGGACAAGCCAAATTGCCGAAACACATATAGCGAGTAAGCATAGGGTATTTGTTTTTGTTGGCTGCGTGTAAAGCGACTTCGCCCTGTTAGGAGGGGATCAATGCGCTTGCACCAGTTTCAAATGTGGGTTACCTGTGCCGCTTGATGCATCCAAAGCCAAAACGATGATCGCCAAGCCACAACAGGAGCGCCGCAGAGTGACGAAGATAGGTTATCGTCGGAAGGAGATGAAAGGGTTTATTTTACATTTTTGCAGCTCACAGAACGATCCTCTCCTACATACATATTTAGTGTTCTGTTCGAGTTTGATATGCGTGTCTGCCGAAAATGAGTTTCCTAGCCCAAAATTACAAACCGATCAGTTGAGCAGTGGGAGACCCCAACCCCTGAAGCACTTCCCGTTTTGCGGAATAAAGTTTTATACTACTACTACTAGACCACATCACTCTCATGCACGTTCACACAAGCAAGCGCTCATCGACATGATTCCGGCGGTATCCTGACTGAGGCAGAGGAGACCACCGTGAGCGACCCCCATGTGGGTGCGTCAGACATGAAAATATCCCGAAATCCTAGAAAAACAAAGACATCAGCATGTGTGACTCCTCGAGGAGGCGGCATACTTTTGAAACCGTCTTTTTGTTATCCTCTCTGCCAATTCTGTGAGTTGCCATGAAAAAGGAGGTATTGCGAGGATCGGCACGTGCAGTGACGTGGGAAATCGACTTTTCTTCCTGTCGATTGTATATTCCAAGAGTCACTAGAGTGACCCCTATTAATCTCAGCCTGACTTCAAAAAGCTCCTCACAGGGTCTTTTGTGCTAGGTGCGTTCGGGATCCTCTGGCATCGTTTGCAACTTCAGGCGACCCTCTGGAGTGGCGCAAGAATATATCCGCGAAATGCTTAGCCGGCTGCTGTCTACTGGCACGTGTCTTCATTATGCGCCGATCTGCTTCCACTGGCGACATTCAAGGAACCCGGGAGACGTCACCTCGTTCTATTAAGCATCTCCTTTCAGGGTCATTTGACTTGGTACAGGCGACAAAGGGCAGGCGACGACGATTTTAACAGCACTGAGCAGTACTGCCACAAAATGTCGGCTTTGAAACCTCGGAGCGAATGTTGACATGACCTAAGAGACTGCCACAGTCGCTCGTGAGCGGAGGACAGAAAATAAAAACATAATCAAACGGTTAATATTCCCAGATTAAACAACCGCTTTGTCGAACCGGAAGCCAGGAGGGAAGCTAGAGATCATGCAATGGACAAGAAGCAATAGTTTTCCTGATCACCTTTTGCTAATTCAAGCTGCTTCAATATCACCTTAGCTTCCATAATTTATAACTGAATTTGCTCAAAATTTAATGCACTAAATGCCTCCATTCCGTTAAACAAAAGTCTTCGCTTTATTAGCGGAACGTAAAATCAGACGAGTAAATTAGAGGAACAATGGGGCTTTTTGCTTCCGTTTCAAAGCGAAGCACTTAATGTGAAGACGTTTGTACTAAAAATTGGTGCTGGTGGCAGCCATATTATGTAAGAAATGCTAGATTTTTCTTGCAGCCAGAATGAAACAAAATTAGTCAATTCGAGATATTCTCATGCTATATGTTGTTTCTGATGTAGGCAACGGGCTTCCCAATAATACTGGTATTTAGTGTTCGCGTAAACTTATGCATAGAATTAAATGCATATGCACGCGTGGTGGTCCGTGACGACGTCAAACTGGCTACCGTACAGGTAGGGCCGAAATTTCGTTAGTGCCCAAACAATTACCTAACACTCCTTTTTCGTAACTGAGTAGTTGCATTCAGCTTTAGAGAGGACACGACTCGCGTACGCGATGACGTATTCGTGAAAGCCGTTTTTCCGTTGAGCAATGCAGCTCCGATGCCAACGCCACTCTATTAGTATGGATCTCGGTAGGTGCTGTCGGGTTGTAGTGGCGAAGGATTGGTGGCGTTGTCAAAAGATGGCGCAATGCGGTGAACGCTTCGCCGCACTCGGCCGACCAGGCAGTTAACTGACTGTTTCCCCCGAGTAGCTTCGTCAGGGGTGCAATAGTACAAGCAAAATTCCGTGCGGAGCACCGAAAATATGAGCACAGACCTATGAAGCTTCGAAGTAGCTTGAGTGAGACTGGTTTAGGAAACTCTGCCACGGCGCGTAGCATGGTCGGATCAGGGCGAACACCTTCCTTAGAGACGTCGTGACCCAAAATAGTCAACTGCTGGGCCCCGAAGTGACACTTCTTACGATTCAGTTGTAGGACAGCGTCAGTAAGACAAACCAAAACTTGCCGCAAGCACTGTAGGTGCGTAGCGAAGTCGGTGGAAAAGACAATATCTTACAAGTAGCAGAGGCAGATGTGCCACTTGAACTTCCGCAAGATGTTATCCATCAACCTCTCGAATGTGTCGGGCGCACTCCACAGACCGAAGGGCATCACGTTAAATTCATAGAGGCCATCCGGCTCAAAAATGCGGTCTTCTCTCGGTCACAGGCGGCCATTGGTACTTTCCAGTAACCGGAACGTAAATCAAGAGAAGAAAAGTACTCGGCCCTTTGGAGGCAATCAAGAGAATCGTCTATACGCGGAAGGGGGTGATTGTCTTTATGGGTAATTTTGTTGAGGCACCCATAATCGATACAAAAGCGATGCGAACCATCTTTCTTCTTTACTAGCACCACTGGTGAAGACCAGGGGCTTTGAGATGGGCGGATTACAGTTGGAATAAAACAGAAAAAAGTAAAGTAAGAAAACCACGTACTTACCATTTTCGAGATCGCTATTCCTTGCCCAAACAACAAAACATGTGTTCGCCTTATCCTTCATCTCCAGCATAAGTGTGACATTCATGTCAGCTAGAATATAGGAAAAAACAGCAAAATGTGAAATTACTAAGGCACTGCCTAATGTCTGCATGTTTGATGAACAATAGGTTAAATACAGAACATCGCTCCACGATCAAATATTGCAGACATTTCTGTTTATATGCTTTCGTCCCCTAATTAGCCACCACTATATGGCTCTTTCTTTACCTACACTTCAATTACTAATCATTCGTCAGTGTGCTGCTGGGCGAGTTGGTGACTGGTCATGGTAGAAGGAAATAGCGCAGGAGACGGAACAAGGAATTAGACAAGACGAGCGCCGTATTGTCTACCTCCTTGTCCCGTCTCATGCGCTATTTTCTTCTACCATGTCTAAACATTCGATTAAATGTGGAACATTTATGACCATTTTTCTCCTCAATTGAATTTACTATTAGAGAGTAACAAATTACCGGTCACCCCACCCGTTTGCTACACACAACTCAGGTACCGTCCGCTTGATTACTTCTGATACATTCTGAACCGTTTTAAGGTTTAGTCCCATTCATTCATTATGGGTTACTAATAAGGTGAAGACAGTTTAGCATCTCTAACCCAAGGATATCAATTTCGATTGCATTCAGTTCGATAAAGTCATTCAAGTCATTTTAATTTATTCATTACATGTAAGAAAGTAATGGTAAGTATTTATTAGTCACTGCACTCTCATTTGCTCACTACTGATGCAGTGTTCATTACTATGGATATTATGCTTTTATGCCTATTCATTTCATCACACTCTATGCAATACCATAGCACTTAAGCAACGCCATCGAACGCATGGAGCCAATTTTTCTAGAACAGTCTGTCTTATAATTTTGCTATTAAAATTCTGTAGTTTTTGAGTACCAGTGCCTATCTTTGTCAATAAGTTGTTGCCGGCGACGCTGGTTCGCCTTGTGCGAAAATGTTTTATTTGTTTTATGTGCAATTAAAACCCTAAATACACATTCACATTCGAAAGCCTTACACTTGCTCATCGCGCGGCACTCATAATTAATTTATCATATGGTCTGGGACCTTAACGCAGCCGGCCATTTCCAACGATAAGACTAAGTTCAATACAGGCACAAAAATGTCTTATTTGAACTCAGAGGAAGCTTACAAAGCATCAGACACAATATGTATTTCACATAAGAAAGCCCCATTATTGCGGCCCAAGAAGTGAATAATAATAACCACAGAGCCACCTCCAGTGTTACCAATGCTGTTACTATCATCTATGAAGGTGTGCTAGCTCACTGACGCCCCCAGCAAGGCCTACAACACGCGCTTGCATTCAATTCTGCGATCGGTCTACGAGTGCTAGGACGAGAAAGTGTGCGGTGTGCAAATTTGGGAGCCGGCGCGCAAGTTAAAACGAGAAGAAACCCTCCTCTGGGTAGCTGCTTTTCAAGATCAAGGGTATTGTAGCACGCTTTCTCCGCCCCCTTGTTTAAAAGGCTTTTTTGCGTTGGTATCGCAGATTTCTAGCACATGTTGCGAGACATCAAGTATATCCACGCGGCACCATGCTGTGCGTATTAGTTTCTCTATAAGGGTTAAAATAACGTCGATTGTCTCAAAATATGCCTTTAGTGAGCTTTTCGCTTTGAACAGTGTTTTCGTTTCAAATTTTATTGCGAAGGCAATACTACGACAGCCAAAGTGAGTTCTTGAATGGCCGCAGCTACGTCTTGAAGAGGCGTAGCTACGGTCTTTTCATAAAAAAATCAGCCTGCCATGACATTTGAATTGTCGTTGTCCCTATGCCACGGGCAGGAGCTGCCAACTCAGGTCGCGCATTTCACATGGGAGGGTGATATTAGAATCAACCTGCCACAACCGTTTGCATTCTTGTTACCCCTACGACTCGTAGGTACGTCCATACTACTTGATTGAAACGTGACTATATATGTGGGCTGATAGCTTACGGTACTCTCGTGTAATACCCTTAGAGGATGAGATTAAGCGTCCCCAATAATGTAGCACCTTACACTCATAGGGCGTGATAGGGTAATAAAGTAGCAGACAAAAGAAGCTTCCGCCATTGCTTTCGCAATTTAACTAGGGTTAACCCGAGCTAAACCAAAAATAAAGTTTTTAGGATTGCTACCCCTGCATTTCCACATTTATAGTGAGTAGTTTTCTCTACTCATACGGGACAAAAAGTATTTTTGGGCTTTGAGATATATGTTCCCTTTCCTTCGTAGCGCTTGATGCTTTTTGGAACTCATTTTGTGGGATACGAAGACGCGAGTAGTGGCATCGCATCCGGACAGCTTGTACCGCGCCGTCGGAGTTACACTACATCTCTCCAGGCGAATTTTCACTCGAAAAGTCTTCTCATTCTAGTCTCTTGATGTAACAGCATTGGTGGATGATGCATATTGGTTGTTGCTGGCTATGGCATAAGGAGAGAAAACGTCTGTTACCAAAGCGCAACCCGCGGTTTCTGCTATTTAGAGTAGCTGTAAAACCCGAACCACCAAAGAGGGCAAGAAACGAATGCATAACTGATCAGTGTAATGAGCATGTGTACTTAAAGACAGTTGTCGACTGGGTGTCATCGATAATACCATGTGTTGAGTTCTGAAAACAATCATGGCGCGCACATTACGTGTGTGATATAGACAAACACTTGGACCCCGGTACGTATGTTCGCATTTTTGTCGCTTCTCTTCCAGTTCATGTTATATATAACAATTATATACGGAACAGACTTCTTGGACCCTCTATACCGAATCGTAACATGATGATAGTGAATGGGAGGTCATATTTTCGTAAATGTTGAGGAAAATTATATGAGAGTGCAGAAGTGCTGATAACAACTATACAAAACGTGCGAGTTTGGTTTAGTTCTCTGTCGCTCCTATGCTGTGCTGTCTTTTCGACTTTCCAAAAAATGTTGCCACAGCACACTGCAGGCAAATAGCAGAAGAGGGAGAGAACAATGTTTTTTGCCAAAAGAGTGTGATCCTTAAGGCATGTCGGCCTGACGAGCCTAGGGGGGCTGCATGTTCTTGTCTGAGCAGGTAAGAATTTTGTCCCAGCTCTCCGCGGAGGGAGCTGGAAATAAGGTACGAAGGGGTGGTCTTCCCCTACATCTCAAAACGGTATGTGCCAATTTGGCCGTTACTGCAAAGTCGCAATTGGCTCAAATAAGTTCGTAGTCCCCGTCCGCAATCAGTGCCAATCACGAATAGCCGAGAATGGAATCTGAATGGCCTGCGCTCTGTCAAGGTCAGGATGGGGAGATGGGAAGCGTCGTCTCGTCTCTCTGTGTAGGTAATAAGTTTAGCAAAAGTGAAGAGGGCCTCGGCGAAGGCCTCTGGACCCTCGGAGCCGCCCGCCTGGTTTTTTGGCCCTCGGGCTAGTGGGTCGACCCCTTCGTTCCTAGAGTTCCCGCGGGGGCGGGTACCCACACTATGTGGATTTTGTGATCAGGAATGCGGCCGCAGAGTGTGTGTGCGGCAGTTGGGTAGATAAGGCCTTTCGAATAATTTTGAATCAAACGTTTACAGTCACTAAGGATTGTGTGCGTACGTGGGTCGACGATGGCCCACGCGATCGCAGTTTCCTCCGCCGCGGTAGGAGAGGGAGAGCTAACCGGGGCAGCAGTACAAGTTTGGAGTGTGACAGCGGCTACGCATGCAACATAGATATTGTTAAGGAAAAGTACACAGTGGTAAACGCTAGTTCACTGTTTAACGCATACCACACACCGCACACCATATAACGAAGACAGTTAGGCCCGAGCGTCGTCTTCTTCCCTACTTCACATCAGCACATCGTCATCGTCTCGATACTGTGCTCCGTAACAGTATTTCCAGCGCCGAAGAAGCACCGTCCCGGTGCGTCCTACACAGGGGAACTCGAATGATATGGTTTTAGACGCGCGACGTGCAATAGTTCTGGATTAGGGGTTGTGGAAGGATTCTTTCGCTGTAAAGGGGCTATCTCATAGGTCACATCGGTGACTTGCCGCAAGACGGAGTAAGGGTCCACATAACGAGGCAAAAGTTTCTCACACATACCTAAACGGCAAGCCGGGTGCCAAAGAAGTACGAGGGAACCAGGAGGGTAGTGGACGTCTCGGTGATGAAGTCATAACGACGTCTTTGAGAGCGCTGAGACGCTCCAAGACGCTCTCGAGCAATGTGGCGGGCGGCATCAGCGCGGGCGATGGCATCCGAAGCGTAGCTGCAGGAAGAGTCAAGAGGCAGCAAGGTGTCGAATGGAAGTAAAGGGTCACGGCCGAAGAGCAGATAAAAGGGAGAGTATCCGGCGGTATCATGGCGTGAGGAGTTATAGGCGAACGTGACGAAAGGTAAGGACACGTCCCAGTCACGATGGTGATCGGACATATACATAGACAGCATGTCGGTCAGTGTGCGATTGAGGCGCTCAGTAAGACCGTTCGTTTGCGGATGGTAGGCCGTGGTGAACTGGTGACGAGTAGCGCATGAGCGAAGAAGGTCATGAACCACTTGAGAGAGGAAACAGCGGCCACGATCTGTGAGAAGTTGACGTGGAGCGCCGTGAATCAAGATGACATCATGCAGAAGAAAGTCGGCAACGTCGAAGGCGCAGCTGGTGGGGATAGCCCTTGTTACAGCATATCGGGTGGTATAATCAGTTGCCACAGCAATCTATTTGTTTGCAAAAGTGGATTTCGGAAAAGGCCTAAGAAGATCGAGGCCCACACGAGAAAACTGCTCAGTCGGCACTGGAATTGGTTGCAGGGGCCACCAGGTTGAAGCGAGGGTGTCTTACGGCGCTGACACAGCTCACAAGCGGCGACGTAGCGACGGACAGAGCGGTAGAGACCAGGCCAGAAAAATCTGCGTCGCACACTGTCATACGTGCGTGGTACTCCCAAGGGTCCTGCTGTAGGAACGTCATGAAGTTGGGCGAGGACACTAGAGCGCAGATGAGCCGGAACGACCAGTAAAAGGTCCGCGCCATCTGGACGCATATTGCGTCTGTGTAATAATGTCTCGTTATGGAGTACAAACATGCTGGCGGAAGTATCAGGGATGTTACGCAGCTGGTCAATAATTGGTTGCAGGCCAGGATCACGGCGCTGTTCGGAGCCGATATTGAAAAAAGTCCGAGATGGACAAAACGTAGTCGTCAGCAGTATGGTCGGACAAATCGGGAGGATCTACGGTATGGCGGGACAAGCAGTCAGCGTCTTGGTGTAAGTGGCCGGACTTGTACACCACAGTAAATTCATACTCTTGTATTCGTAAGGCCCGGCGACCTAAGCGGCCAGTGGGGTCCTTAAGTGAGGACAGCCAACACAAAGCATGATGATCAGTCACTACACAGAAGGACCGCCCAAACAAAATAAGGGCGGAATCTGGTCAGGGCCCAAACAACTGCAAGGCATTCCCGCTCTGTAATTGAATAATTGCGCTCAGAGGACGAAAGCAGGCGGCTAGCATAAGCAATGACGCGGGAGGAACCATGCTGGGACTGGGCAAGGATAGCACCAATACCATGTCCGCTAGCGTCGGTGCGCAGTTCGGTAGGTGCAGAAGGATCGAAGTGCGCCAGAACAGGTGGGGTAGTGAGGGCGGAAATAAGCGTCGTAAAGGCATAGGCTTGGTCGCAACCGCATGTAAAAAGTACGTTTTTTTTAGAAGAGAGGTAAGCGGACTAGCGATGTCTGCGAAGTTCCGAATGAAGCGGCGTAAGTCCAAGGAATCCAAGGCCAAGGAATCTTCGCACGTCACTTGAGCTACGTGGGGTAGGGAAGTCACGCACGGCTCGAACTTCGTCAGGGTCGGGCTGCACACCATTTGCGTCAACCAAATGACCCAGGCCTTTGATTTGGCGCCGGCCGAAGCTGCATTTTTTGCCGTTCAGTTGAAGATTGGCGCTGCGGAAAACGTCCAGGACCGTTGAAAGTCGATCAAGGTGGGTTGCGAATGTGGAAGAGAAAACAACGACGTCATCCAAGTAGCATAAACATGTTGTCCATTTGAAGCCACGGAGGAGTGAGTCCATCATGCGTTCGAATGTCGCAGGAGCGTTACAGAGTCCAAATGGCATCACCATGGATTGATAAAGTCCGTCGGGGGTGACAAATGCGGTTTTCTCGCGATCCCGATCGTCGACAGCAATTTGCCAGTAGCCTGAATGCATGTCGATGGAATAAAAATAGCGTGCCCCATGCAAGCAGTCAAGCGCGTCATCAATTCGCGGAAGAGGGTAAACATCATTCTTTGTTATTTGATTAAGGTGGCGATGGTCGACACAAAATCTCCAACTTTGGTCTTTATTTTTGACCAATACGACAGGAGATGCCCAGGGACTGCAGGAAGACTCAATATTATTTTGCGCCAGCATCTTGTCAACTTCTGTCTGTATAACATGCCGCTCAGTAAGGGAAACACGATAAGGCCGTCTGTGAATGGGGCTGGCATCACCCGTATTGATTCGATGGGTCACAACGGATGTTTGGCTCAATGGTCGGTCCCCGAAATCAAATATATCACTGTACGACAGCAAAAGATCGGAGAGAGCTCGGGCTTGGTCATCTGGCAGATCCGCAGCTATCATGCCTGAAAAGAGGTTCGAATGAGAAGCCGATATATGCTACTCCGACAGATGTTGAGGTTTTAGAGCAGCAACTTCGCAGTCCGCCAAAGGAATCAGATCAGCGAGTGCGATACCATGGGGTAAAACTTGAGTCGAACGGCTGAAGTTCAGTACGGGAAGATAGGTGCGGTTAGAGGCGACAGTCACGACGGTATGAGGGAGTATGACGTTGTGACGGAGAACAACATCGGTAATTAGGCAAGTGACGTATGTGTCGTCAGGAATTGCGGGGATTGGGGCCAGCGGGACATAAATAGCAGCTTCGGGTGGTAGACGAACAAATTCGGCGGATCGAATGCGGGGCTTGACATCGGTGTTTTCGGAGCAGTAGGGCAGGTCTAAGCGAAGAAGACCAGTTGAGCAATCAATCAGGGAAGAATGGGCCGTTAAAAAGTCGATGCCGAGGATCACGTCATGAGAGCAGCGGTCGATAACAGTGAAGAGGACAGGAAGGAGGAGCAGTTACATATGCGAAGTGTCTATAATGATGTATTTTCATCAAATTGTTCAACGGCATCATGGTGACTGGCCATTTCTTTCTGGAGTCAGAGCAGCTTTATGTGTTTGACCGAAGAAGAAACCGGCCTTGTTTTTGCACCGGACCAGACCCTGCATATGATTCTTCCAACGAGACATCTGCAGAACCTGTTCAGCTTTTCAGTAGCCTTACCCGAAGCGTTTTTTCACAGCGGCAACATTACAGAGCTGTACCTGATAGAGAACATAGATCCTGCAAATTGAAGCTGAACCATTCTGCAAGTACGAGTTGCTGTGCAAGGTGTTCGCACGTTATAACACCGTCCTACCACAAACACTTGAAATCTACGTCGTACCCACAAGCACTTGCTATGAAAAATAGTTCAGTATAGAGGGCGATGTCTGCACAAGGAAGCGATGCAAAATCATCGGCAATTTTAAAATAACAAGCGTTTAAAACTAAAGACGTAAAAAAGTCCAAGCAAATAAGCCTCACAAATATATTGCAGTCCGATCGAGTTCATAAACTAAAAAAAAACATTTCAACAAAAGTAACACGATAGTGAATAATTGCACTGCTGTATTATACGCTATCTTTGGGCTAAACAGACTAATGTTTACAGCTACGTTTCACATTGAGATATGTATATACTAACCGGTTGCTTATTGTCTCTGGCACATAAAATATTGGACGAAGCTCTCTTAACGCGACCCGTCTTCCATGCATGTCATACTTGTGCACTTAGCATCAAGGCATCTAATTGTGGTTTTATCGGACAAAATTTCAAATAATATTGATACGCTGCAGAAGGCTAGTACAAGAAACCACAACAGGCAATAAGAGACGCACGTGTTCAGGCAAGAACCAACCGCTGATTCGGCTTTGTCGTCTCTCACTCTGTAGTCCATCGTCGTCCTCTTCAGTGGCATATACGTAGAATTACCCCAGCACGAAACGCAAAGTCCTGGTGCATGCTACGTCGGGGAACTATAGCTGGAGTGGTACGGCTTCATGCGAGCGACATGAATGATTTCTACACGTGGCATATAGAACTCTCGCTGTGGGTGCACAGGGATGATCTCGTATGTCAGGGAAGTACTGGCCGTAAAGTACGGTAGGAGCCTGTGTAGCCAGGCAAGAGCTTCTCACAAAGTCCAGTTCTACGAGCGGGAGTCCAGAGCAAGACGAGAGAGTCCGGAGAGTAGTGGACAACCCGGAGACGAGAATTATGGCGGCATTATTTAGAGTTTTTGGAGGAAGCCAGTCTGCGGCGAGCAATAACACGGGCGGATTCAGCTCGGGATATGGTGTCACGAACATAGGAACTTGCATTAAGCGTTGGGAGGCAGTACTCTGCCAAACGGAAGAGAAGTGTCACGGCCGAACAGAACATAGAAGGATGAGTAGCCCATTGTATAGTGACGCGAGGAATTATACGCAAAGGTTACAAACGGTAAGGCAATATCTCAGTCACGGTGATCACTCGGAGTATCGGAGACTTTGTTCGACTACTCGAGCAAGAAACAGCGGCCACGGTCAGTGAGAAGTTGGCGTGGAGCTCAGTGGAGCAGGATAACATCCTAGAGGAGAAACGCAGCCACGTCAGTCAGCTGGTGGGTATCGCTCGTGTAACGGCGTAGCGCGTAGCATAGTCCGTAGCCACCGCAATCTACTTATTCCCCAAAGCCGACAGCGGGAAAGGCTAACTCAGAAAACTGGGTCTATTGAGATGTCGATCGGCTGTAGGGATCCAACAGGCACAACCAAAGGCTTCTTCCGTCGCTGACACCTGTCACAAGAAGCCATGTATCGATGAACAGAGTGGTAGAGGCCTGGCCAAAGGAGCGTCGGCGGACAATGTCGTACGTACGATATAAGCCAAGATGGCCCGCAGTGGGCGCGTCATGCAGTGGCACACAGATGGTCGGGAACTACGAGTAGAAGCTCAGAACCATCTGGTCGCATATTACGCCGATATAAAGTGCGTTGTGGAGCACGTACATAGCAAGTGTAGCGTCAGGGTGATCGGTGCCGAGGCGGGTGATAATGCCGCAAAGCTTGGGACCTAGCGCTGCTCATGACGAATGTTTGAAAGGACAAAGATGGACAACACACAGTGGCCATCATCACACTCGCTTTCAGATAGAGGATCTACCAGGTAGCGGGACAGGCAATCGGCATCAGTGTGTAACGGCTGGGACCTGTGGACGACATAAAAGTGTACTCCTGAAGACACAGCGCCCAACTCCCGAGACGACCAGTAGGGTCCTTCAGCGAAGAAAGCCAACATAAGGCGTGGTGGTCGGTGATGACGGAGAACGAGCGGACAAACGAGTAAACGCGAAAGTTTGCAATGGGCCAGACAAGGGCTAAACACTCGCGTTCTGTGATCGAATAATTCCGCTCAGCCGATGAAAGGAGGCGACTGGCATAAACAATGACGCGAGTGTGACCCGTCTGCTGTTGAGCGAGAATGGCACCAATAACGTGACCACTGGCGACGGTGCGTACCTTCGTTGGTGCTGAGGGGTTGAAGTGTGCCAGGACGGGCGGGTTTATCAGGACTGCATTTAGCGCAGAAAAGGCTTCAGATTGTTCTGGGGCCCAGAAAAATAGAACTTCGTTCTTCAGAAGAAGGATGAGGGGACGAGCCGTCTCAGCAAAGTAAGGGACAAACCGCCGAAAATACGAGCAAAGGCTAAGAAAACTCCGAACGTCACTGGTACAGCGGGGTGTAGGAAATGCACTTACAGCACAATTTTGTCGGGGTCGGGTTAACTGCCGCGAGCATCGACCAAGTGCCTGAGTACCTTGAGTTCACTTCGGCCGAAGCTACAATTCTTCGAATTCAGCTGGAGGCCAGCTCTTCGGAAGACTCCAAGAGTGGCATCAGGGTGGTTGAAATGTCTCTCGAAGGTCAAAGAAAAGACAATGACGTCATCGAAATAACATAAGCACTTCGTCCACTTGAAACCACGTAGAAGAAAGTTCATCGTACGCTCGAATGTAGCGGGAGCAATGCACAGGCCAAAATGCATCACCTTGAATTGGTACAGGCCATCGGGAGTGACGAAAGCGGTCTTTTCTCGGTCCCGTTCGTCAACCGCGATTTGCCAATAACCACAACGAATATCAATCGAAGAAAAATAACTAGCGCCGTGCAAGCAGTCGAGGGCATCATCTATCCTGGGAAGTGAGTAAGTACCCGTCTTTTTAACTTTGTGGAGGTGTCGGTAATAAACGCAGAATCTCCAGATATTGTCCTTTTTAACAAGCACGACTGGTAACGCACAGGGGCCTGCTCGAGGGCTCTATATTAATTCTCGCAACATCTTGTCCACTTCATTCTGTATGACTCGACGTTCAGAAAAGTTGAGTCGGTAAGGTCTTCTGGGAATTGGGTTGGTGTATCCGGTATTGATCCAATGAGTAACTTGGGACGTTTGTCCCAAGGGGTTACCAATACCGAAAATGTCACTGTACGAGGTCAGAAGGCTCGTACGTGCTTGAGCACAATCAGGACACAAGTCAGGAGCTACCATTCTTGATATGCGGGCCTCTTTTGGCGGGTACGGTACATGTCGTGTCGATATTCCAGCAGTAGGGTCCGGTAATAGTGCACACACATTAAAGTCAGACAGTGGGGTCAGTTCGGCGAGTGAAATGCCCTCAGGAGGAAATTGTACAAATGAGGTGAAGCTCAAGACTGGAATATGAGTGTGGTTATTCGCTACGTGCACGATATTGTGAGGGAGGGCTATGCTACGCTGCACAGTCACATCGTTTAAGGGGGAAAAACGTAGTCGCCGTCAATAATGGAAGGAAAAGTCATCAGCACATACACAGCGGTTTCACATGGAAGGCGAGTAAATGCAGCGGAGCGAAGACGAAACGTTGAACTTGCATGAACTTGTTCATCAGGACAAAGCGGCAGGTCTAGATGAAGCAGTTCAGAAGAACAGTCAATGAGAACGGAATGTGCAGTTAAAAAGTCGAGGCCTAATATAACGTCTTGAGGTCAACTGGTGTGGTCTGTAAATAACACAGGGATGTTGCGGCCGGCAATGCTACCGTGTGTAGTACACATACCAATCACAGTAGCTGTGTTGCCATCCGCAACACGAACCGTAGATGAGGCGGCGGGTGTGGCGAGTTTCTTGAGGCGTCAGTGGAGCAAGGAATTGAGAACAGAAATGCGGGCACCAGTGTCATTAAATGCAGAAATTGGGCACCATCCACAAAAATATCATCAGATTACGTCTAGGTGCGGGGCTCAGAACAGAGTTGGTAGTCCGGGTCGGTAATGTAGCGCCACTCCCAGGTGCTGCATTCGCTAGTTTCTCGAGTAGGTGCCGGCGTGTTATGAGGAGAAGCTGCGAGAGGTACGGGTGAATGGGATCGAGGAGCGCGGGGAGATGGAGATAGACTAGAGTGATGAGCAGCTGGGGCGGTTTCGGAGCGAGGCTGATCTGTTTGAGGAGGAAAGTGTCCAGGTCGATCATAGGCGGGCCGGGGCTCATCTGGTTGGCCAGCAAAGCGTCGAGCTCCATAGTAATACTGACGGTCAGTGTTGTAATCCCCTAAACCGTGGCAAAAGGCTATTACAGGAAACCATAACAGCTAATGAGAGACATAAGTGTTCAGGCAAGCAGCAACCATTGCTTCAGCTTCGTCGTGTCTCACTGTAGTCCATCATCTTCTTCAGTGGCATATACGTAACAATATCTTGCAATCATTTCTTTTTTTGCAATTTTGCATAACAATATCTTGTAATCATCGAACATGCAGTTGAAGCCTCAGTTGCAGTACTCTTGCTGAAAACATGCCGGAACTCGAAATATCATTTCATCATGACGCATTTCCTTCAAAACCACTAAATAAAGATTGCAATGAAAGCCCCAGCGTATCAAAAACCCTTCTTTGCTGATTTCTGAAAGGAGCCTCGTATCATTTTAGAGCTTCGGCTTGAAATTTCTCCATCATCTGCTAATACTTTGTTGAGGCAGGCTTTTGCAGTTCATAAGTTGGATTTTCGCAATATATTCTCAACTACTTGGGAAAACACATGCACTATTTTAGCCGCACTTGAGATTAAAATGTTCAACTTGATAGCCGCATAACCAGTCACTATTACTTGAATTTTAACAATTGTCGATACACGCTTGGACCCGATTGATGTTTTTGGATCAGGCGGTCCTTATAGCATTGTCAAATTTCTAAGTTGCACTTTTTCAACGCACGCTGTAACGGCCACCATTAGATGTCTGTCGCATGTGGCATGCGCACTTCGGTCTACAGGCGGCTATGATGGACTCGCAACTACATTTCCCGCCAGCAGAGATAGGATATCAGGGTGAAAAAGACGAGTGCGAATTCAATACATTGGAGGCGCAGAGCTTTGGTATGAGCGCGTCTAGACGTTGTTTACAGCGGCACTTTTCGAAAGCACGCAGTAGTCGCTTTTCTTAGGTTTTGTTTTATCATTAAGGAATGTACGTAACCACACAGTGTAAGTCGGAAGAATGAATTTGGGGTCATGGCTGAATTCAACTGTTTAGTTTCCGGTTGTGGTTTGTGTTTGTTATTTGACAGTCATTGAGATTACCTCCAAGAATTTCAGTTTCATAGAAATGTGTAAATATCGACATCACTTACCGTACTTGGAGTAATAGCGCGCTGTATAGTTACCGCTGTCCCCAAAAGGCGAAAATGTCATGTCTACCGTTTCACTAACGCTGAAAAAAAAGGCAGAGTATGACTGCTCGCTGACACATGTTAAATGACGAAAATAAGAAGAAAAAATTATTTATTACTGTTCATGCAAGAAAAGGGTGTGAAATAAGTTGGTGAACCGTTTCCTTGCTCAAACAGCCATTTTACTGCACATTTTTTTCTTGCCTACGACCATTTTTGTATCAAAACTTTTTTTGGATAAGAGCTAATCCTCTATCGCATATATTTAAAATTTTTAATCAAAAAAGCATGTTCGAATATACTCACTACGGGTTTAAAATTTCGGTTCCATTTCTTGCACGTAGCATGTATTTACACTGCAGTTGTGTACAGTCTCCAACCTTCGTCGCTGAAAGGCACTGGAATAGCGTGCCTGTGTGATGCGTTCTTTTGTATGTAATGAGAGGACCCCCTACATTTCTCATCTGAAGAAATAAAATTCGGCACTTGTAACAGAGCTCTCTATGTACAATGTAATTAGCATTAAGAATCGCTATCAAGTATATATATACCCAGGCAGCACAAATGAAAGGCACAATATTGGGAAAGAGATGGCAAAGTATTGGCAAATCAGGCCCTACAATGGACCCGTGTTGCCACTAGCTACCCAACATAAGAAATGCGACTCGCTACCACTTCCAATGATGGCACCGTTAGGTCGATGTTGTGCCCTTATGGGCATTGCCACTTTCTAGCACTTCCAATGATAGCCCTATTTGGCCTATGTTCTGCCCATATGGGCATTGCCACTTCCATAGACTTCCAAATGATGACCCTGTTTACCGTCTGTTACACCAATATGGGCATTACCACTGCGTTACACTTTCAATGATGTCCCTGTTTGTCCTCTGTTCTACCCACATGGGCTTTGCCACAGCATTACAGTTCTAATAATGGTCCTGTTTGTCCTCTCTTCTACCCATATGGGCATCGCCACTGCGTTAGAATTTAAACGATGGCTCTGATTGCTCCTCTTACTCTGCCCAATTGTCAGTGCCACACCAAAAAACTGACCACAATGGTTCTTGTCTGCTGCTTCCCCTATATTACCTGTACAATTTTTAAAATGGAGCAGTGT